>VXBO01013344.1:397847-409934 GCA_013400135.1 Rhinoptilus africanus | reverse complement strand
AAAAAAAAAAGAAAAAAAAAAAGGGAGTGAGCTGCTGCATCCCACAGACGGATCTGGAGACATTCTCCATTTGCTTCAAATTTTTACCTTCTCTAATACCCTATTTACTCTTGGAGAGGAGGAAGATTTCTGAACTCAGTGTGAGCAGGATACACGTGCAGCACTGACTCAGCGGGCTAGTTTCAAGCCTGATACTTTTCAGATTTCAGAACTGAAGAACCAGAATAAACTCAAGTTTGTTTCTACCTCCCCAGAGGACTAGGTATTTAATGATTAGATTTTTCTGGCATTCACTAAAACTGCCAAACCCAAGAAGTTAACAAGAACCGTGCCCAGAGAAGCTGTGGCTGCCCCATCCCTGGAGGGGTTCAAGGCCAGGCTGGACGGGGCTTGGAGCAGCCTGGGCTGGTGGGAGGTGTCCCTGCCCAGGGCAGGGGGTGGGACTGGATGAGCTTTAAGGTCCCTTCCAACCTGAACCATTCTATGGAACCTTATTCCACATCAGCTTCCAATTTCTTTTTGCTTGCTCCACATGCACCTTCAGCAGTTTTGTTTTATTCAGAACCATAAATCAAGTATTAGTTCATACTTTTCACATTCAATCAGGGTGCTTCGATCTCATCTAGCACACAAGGAAACACCATATTTTCTTCTACCCATTAAACTATATACTTCCATTCTTGGCACAATCTCTTTGGAGATCATAAAACAGGCACTATAAGATAACACAACTAATACAGACACAGGTTTAGAATTACTTTATCTAAAGACATATTCCTTGTCTACCTAATCTGGGCACTACAGTCAACTCCCATCTCAGGCAAAAATTCAATTAATTCTCTTCAGGACTCCACCAGATGGCTCTAAATGAGAGCGTCAAGGATGGCCAAGGAAACACCCACTATCACAGTGTTCAGCTTGTAGGAGCACATACCAGGCTGTATGATTTCTGGAACGATGTGTGGTGCGGGTAAATTAAGTTTGGACAGATCAGTCAAGTTGGGAAGCCCTGCTGGTAATGGCATCAGACCTAAGAGAAGAATGGAAAAGTTACAGCTGAAAACTTAAAATTGCCCTTTTTTCCTGAGATTTTATTGATAATTTGAAGTATTTTATATTGCTTTACATCTTGATTATCATTTTTATATATAAGAATGCAAATTTAGCTGAGTTTCAGCTTTTAAGTTGCACAGTGAAAACAGATACCTATCGCAGGAAGTCCAGACTAGCAAATACATAATCCCGACCCTTCAGATTTTTCTGAGGGAAGCAGAATCTTATTTCAAGGAATTAGCAGGTTTGCATTATGAGTTCAGCTTTTAACTGAACCGGTAGTTATTTCACTGCAGCACTGTACCAGAAGCCCTGCATTCTGTATTTCCATGGCAGAAGATAACAACAGGATGAAATACATAGTATTTCTATCTCTAGTATTAATTATTATTAGTCTTTTCCACTGAGTTTCTAACTAGAGTAAAACACAAAAATACACAGAAAAGGCAAGACAAATTAACTTTCAAAGTCAGGAAGGACTGAAAATAGAATAGAAACATGATAAACACCACATGCTCTTCCATCATTGTGTTTGATATGGAACATCTTACTGCTCCTGAATTTCCTGTCTTAGGAGACCTACATTTCTGGGACAAGGGCTCTATTCCTACTTTGTGTTCAGCTCACAGATGGTTAATTCTGAAATAAACTGTTGATATTATGGTTATATAAAATGGAGAGGAGAAAAGTCTTAAAGCAAGGTCACAGTACATAGATTTTGATTAAAAACCAGTCGTCTTTAGTTATCTGTAAATTCATTAGCCACAAAGGCTGCCATAATCTGACTCAAGGAGTTTTTAGCTCAGCTATAAGCAACTTTGGTTTGAACTTCTTTTAAAACCTGGAAAAAGCTGAACTTCACACAAATTTACTCAAATTTTAAACCCCCTGTACATCTAACACAATTTCACTAGTATGGCCATGCAAATTGCCAGAAATATTCTAATAGCTTTCAAAAAAGCAATGTTACTACTCAGAGGAGAAGGCGAAAGGGAAATTTGTATTTGCAGATTTTGCAGAAGGGGTGGATCGTGGGCTGGGGGAGAAGAGGACATCAGCAGAAGCTGAACTTCTTCATAGTCTGCTATTTTGTCTAAGCAGTACAAGATTAAAGTTCTCTGCCCTTTATGCATGCACTTAGTTCTACTACACTTTTATTTTTTATGTTAGACATCATATCTCCAAGCATTACTTAAAACTTTTGGACACATCTTTATCTACTTGTCTCATAGCACACAAAACATAAAACACAACTGGTTTAGTGCTTTGAAATGTGCAATTGAGTCCTGTAGCAGTGCACCAATCACATGGTTAAATCCCATACAATCCTCATCTCGCCCACCGTGAATAATCCTGGAATACTAGTGCTTCAAACGTTCATTATTATCAGAAAATAACACACACCACTTTGTAGACAGACTCTTACTTTTGTTATACCAGTTTAAATAACGAAATAATTCAGAAATAGTAAGTGCAACATACAGTTGTATATTGTTAATCCTCTATTTATACTTAGAAGAATGACCTAGCTGAGCATTAAAAAGGATTTTCCTAAAATGGATGTTTTGTGGGTGAAAGACAGGCAAGACGCGCATTCTCAGATCTTTCCTCTCTCATGATGTCCAAGGGCAAAGGACAAACTGTAAACTGCGAAGCTCTTTGCAAAAATATTTTGCAACATACAATTTATGAAGTATCAATGTACCATATACATGAAAGTAACAATGTATCAACTCAAGAAATGTTGCAAAAAGCAAAGTAAATACCTTCCTGAGAAATCCTGAATGCTGCCTCTAATGTGCAGGGGACACTAAAAGGTAAATGATTGTAAACTCTGCTGCCAGCTCAGGCCTCTGGGGCACAGACCTGCTGCGCAGACGCTCTAAAAAAAAAATTCTTAACATTGTAGGGGTTGTATAGAGATGTTTAACTGGAAAAGTGTAAGTTGTGTGAAGTTATACCCCCCCAACACCCCACGAAAAACAGTGGAAGAGACAGCTCTCTTCCCTTGCTCCTTTAAGATTTTTGTTTCAGAAATGTTTTAAGACATTTAAGACACCTACTCACCTGGTAATGTCGTTGCTGGGTTAACTGGTGGCACAGAGGTAAGGGACTGACTGACTTGTGGTGGTAATAATGGAACTGTCGGAACACCTGGTGGAGCACACATGAAAACAACACTAATTTTAGGCATAAACTCCTTCCTCAAGGAGTACAAATACATAATTGCTTCCAGGAGAATTACTATGTACCTTAAACATAAAATGGGGATAAAAAACCAGCACTCTAAATAACACGCATCATATTTCTGATAGAAGTTGTTTGCAATTATTTTGCGAGGAAGCAGCGCACAATTGCAGTACCTTAGACTGTTGTTGAGAAAAGTTTGGGGAACACAAAATTTTATTCTCTCTTCTGTCTTCTATTAAACTGACAGAAGCATTTGTGAATGCAAAAAAGTCAGAAAGCCCATACACCTCAGAACTTCAGTTACCTCCATACTGACCTGTACTGAGAACGTTACTGACAGTAGTTGAGGGTGAATTAATAGAAAGTCCTGAAAGACTCTGTTCAAGGCTGGCTGACACAGGGGGTAACGTGGCCGAGGGATTAACTGATGACAGCTGAACCTTATTGGAAGATAAAAAAGAAAGTTGCATCATTAGGGTTTGTTTCCACAAGAACCAACAGAAGCAGAAAAGCAACACATAACATCATAATCCATTTTTACCAAGGCAAAGAAGTGACTACAATTTACCTCTGTGAAGCCATCTTTGAGGGGACTGAGGGATGCACTAGGCAACTGTCCCGGGAGAGAAATTTTCTTTCCTTCCTCAAAGGGGCGTGTAGGTATCCTATGCAAATATCCGTAACCAATGCCACATCCTAGGCTTTTAAAACAGGAACGTTTAAAAGTCAGTGAAGTGACTTTAACAACTATGGCATCCATAGCAAGCAATCCATGAAAGACTCAAGATGCCAACAAGTTTCAAGGCAAGTTCTGTACAACTTTCGCCTCCTCCCAAACGTTGCCTCTTTTTCTAGGGAGAAATAATCACTACAAGACAACTAAAAGGAAATTCTGTAGCTTTTAGCAATAAGCATTTAGCACAAAACTAAGCACCTATATCAGGTATACAGCTTGGAATTCAACTTGCAGTTCTTATTTGCAGTCCTCTGTTCCGGTTACTGCTCAATACTTTAAGAATATACTACAGTCCAATGATTATTTGAAGCCTAACAATTATTATTTGCAGAAAGCAACTGCTGCATTTTGTGCATTTTTACACCAGCTAACTTACTGTGTAAATAGATACCCCCGTTAGTAACTAAATCTGAATTTCAAGTAAATATATAATTTATTACAGCAGAAATGCCTTGAATATAACAACACACTTTTGCTGTCTTTATAGAAAACTTAAGCAAACAGCTTTTAGGATAGTGCTATAAGAAAGACGTCCCATCTCCTGTATGGTATCATCTCCTTACCTGCCTTCTCCACCCCAGGCAGAATTTGGAGTAATCACCACTTCCCGACAGTTATCTGTGTCTGTGTTGTACACATAAAGTTTTAATGGCTTTGCTTCATGCGTTTCAATAAGGGAAAAGAGATCTTCAGACTGTAAAAGGATAAAAATGAAGAAGGGTTTTCTTGTCCTTATTTTAACATTTGACATTAGCATGATCATCTTCCTAGCGCTAACTTCCTGTAACAGAACCTGGTAACTGCTCCACGTTGCGGTTGTTGCAGCACTGCTGTTTTATCACAAGGCTAACTTTAATATGTGCTTTGCTAGTAACCCAAAAGTCACATGGCACAACCCAGATTTCAAATCTGCTATTTGAGATATTAATATTAGAGTAGAAAAAAGTTTCTATCTGACTTCATGAAGATATTTAAGAGCAGTTTTTATTTCCAGAATTGCATTTAAGCACAAAGAAGAGGCACTGGGCCGGAGCTTCTTCCTCTTTGCATTAACTTAATTCCATCAGCACTGAACAGAGACAGACCTGGGGATGTTTCAAGCTGCCCTGGTACTATTCTTTAGTTTTTGGGGGTTTTTTTTAAATCAAAATCTTATTTTTATATACTTACTTCATTCATGACGGTATCTGCTCCAATGATATAGTCGCTATGAGGTCTAAGTCCAGCTAATGCAGCAGGAGAATTTGGTTCCACTTCCTAGTTGTAAGATGGAAAGTTACAAAACACCACGTTAACTGTCAGGGTGCAGAACGGTTAGATGTGCACTTCACACAGGTTTTGAGTCAGACAGACAAATCAGTCAAGTTTTCAACACAAGTAGCAGAATAGTTACTGAATTAGCGACACAGTGGCTAGATGACAGTCTCTTTTGATACCGTTACAAGGAGCTCTGAATATTATACAAACCCACCAATTTAAATACAAGATTTGATAATCACAGTTCCAATTCAAAAGTCTCTCCAAATCCAAAACCAATGAAAACAGACCAATTTGATCTCATGGCTTGTGTATCCCCTTCAAGTTACTTTTCAGTAAAAAGATAAAAAAATCAAGAGTAAGCAACAGTAAGGAAAATACTTGGAAACCCGTACGTACCAAAACATGCCATACATTCTCATTGGCCCCATCAAAGCTGCAGAAACGAATGCTGACGCCCAGCAGGCCCTGTCCACCCCACATGTTGCTGGGGGTCACTGACGTTTCTCTCAGTTCCAGTGTTTTGCTACTGTACACTAGCATTTTTACAGGTTTTTCAACATTTGCTTTCAACAGGTCCTTGAGAGTGTCGTTGTCTTTATTCTGCAAACGTTCAAACAAGAGTTTGGTTTAGTGTTTGACACAGGAAGCATCCAGTTCTATAGCACCACTTCCGTATTTCAAAGATCCTATAAACACTGCATTATCAGAATATGTATCTATGGCTATTTTATAACGAGTTTCCAGTCCCATCACAATTCTAGAATAGAACTCTGGTGAAAACCTGGGATTTCACAGTAAAAAGTCATGCTTTCCAATCATGAACGCACTTTAATTAAACCTGTGACACGATGGCAGCTTTTCAGAGGCTTTCTTGAACCCAGCTGTACCAGTGGAAGAGCTTACCCACAGCTGCTCTTTGCCACTGCTATGATGGTTTGTTGTCTCACTACAGCTCTGCTTGAAAACTTTCTCCCGTGATTCCTGCCCAGCTCACAGCTTTACAGCTTTGACAATAGCTCTCAACCCGTTCTGAGTTTGCAAGTTCTCACACAAGCAGTTTTACAGACAGAACTAGGGGGGCACTAACACAGTAGGTAGTAATATCTTCTTCTGGCACAGATGTCTGCAGAGAACACGTCTGTCTGTCTGCATGCTTATTCTCCAGCTAAATTTTTGATAGAATTATAACTGCAGGGTGAAGGAAAATAATTTCTGATGCAGCTAGGCTTTCTCATTTTAAACTAAGGAGAAATATCTTATATACATTTAAATAAAACAAATGCAAAAACCCCCCACCCTATTAAAAACACGACTCTCACCACAGTGTTTTTATTCAGAGTTACAAAATAGCAACACACTTACCAATCTTGAACCATTAATGGACACGATAAAATCAAAGAATGGCTCCAGTCCAGCTCTATGCCCCGGTGAGTTTTCTTGTACCTAACAAAGTCAAACAAGAATTTGGCAAAAACGTACCAATGCTGATTCACAGATGAGAATTACATTTCTGCTTGTGCACGCTGTAGTTCTAGAAGCTACCAATATTTGTATGTATGATTTTTAGATGTTCAAATACAACCTTTTGGACAAAAAAATTTCTTCTCTTACAAAAAAAAAAAAAAAGAGAGAGAGAAACATTTAAAAAGAATCAGTAATTTACAAATTATTGAGGAATGACAACAGTAGCCACTCCCTGGGACATGAACTGCTTTACAGCTGCACTAGATAAACCGTACATATGTTTTTCAATAAATGAGATTACGGTCAAAGGACAAGCTTAATGAATTCTGAAAAAGTTGGTTAAAAAGCAGTATCTTTCTACAGAAGTACTGACATTGGACCTTGCTTTTTATCTTAGCTTACTAGAGGAACAGGAGAGTCACATCTGTGCAAGCACAGGTTGATTCAACATCACCTGTTGACATTCTTGAGGCACAGGGGGCATCTGTACAACCAATGATGTGTTAACATACCCACAAGGTGCAAGAAAAGGGACACAAGCAATTCTGCTGCCAAGGCAGCTCAAATAATTCAACCACTCCCCCAGGACAAGGCCTAAGGATCGGATACACATTGCTCCCAGAAGTTAAAAGTGTGCTTTTAATTCCAAATGGAGTAACCGAGAGACATCTTGCCAGTGTTGTTTTTTCACTATTACACGCGTTGCTAACAGACAAAAGTGGCTCCAATATGGCTATCAGAATTTTCCTACAGCCTTTGTAGCAAAGAATATCTTTCCTTATTTGTAGGCTGATTCATTTTACCCACTGCTTTTTTCTTTTATGTGCTACATTCATCTTCCAAAAAGATGTAAAAAGTATTACCCTTTACAGTGTGGTTTCTTACATTATGTGTTATTCCATCTGACAAATCTGCTAGTTTGTTCAATACCATTCTGATTCTGCAGGAATTGAGTTTTCTTAATATGACTCATCTAGAACAAAATATTCTAACATGAAAAAAAAAAGCTTGATTAATACTGAAACTGTCCTCTTAGAGTCTATTTATCTCTGCCCAATACATCCACAAAATCAGAGCCGGAAAAGATTCGGGTTACTTCTGGGTAGCTTTCTATAATAGGTGCCAGAAAATTAGAACATTAGCATCACATAACCTAAACATTTATTAAAGAAAAAATAATCTGGAATCAGTATTTCCAGAGTCACATCACACCCCCCGATTGCTGTCCAAGATTGTAAAGCAGGAAAAAAAAAAAAAAAGAAACCAACATTATCCCAAAGTAATAAAAAACACTAAGGCAGTAATAACATCCCCAAACCCCACATTCATCATTTCTAACTAGAACTTTAAGTGTGTCTACAGAAGCGTGTCTTCAAGATGCCTGCACGCTCCTTGGAAATAAATTTCCTACAAATGGGGGTTACAGATATTCTCCCCGGTTGCCAAGTGTTAATTGTATGGAACCATGGCTCTCAATTGCCAAAGTAACTTGCAGTCCCACTAACTAGAACCAAACAACTGCCTCCGTGTCACTTGAGTAAGTGGGTTCAAGGTGCCTCTCACCAAGAATAACTACAGATCAGAAAGCAAGCTGTGCACTAGGCAACAGGGTAAAAGCACAAGCTAAGCTCCGTGTCGCAGGCCCTCCGATACCAGCTACATAGAAACTCCTGGGCACATTGTGAGTGTTGCTTTCACATTAGTGGACTGTCCCCAGAGCTTATTTTTAACTCTAGATATTAAAACTTTCAATAACGTAGAGCTACCTCAGAACGGCCTCCACAAACAGAAGTTTTAGCTTATGAGTAAAGCCACAGAGAGGCTGAAATACACTATATGAATTATTCTTCTCAAACGTAGAAAGCATTTACTTACTAAGCTGGGTACTCGAGGCCTTCCTGCCAAAGAAAGGTTAAACGAACAATTAAAGAACTCTTGTTTCCTATGTACATGCTCCATAATCGCCTTCTCAGGCTTGAAGCTTCTCTTGTAATTAAGTCATTCAAAACATCCTCTCCTCTGATGTGGTTTTTCTAGTAGCAAATGTAGTCTAGTAGCTTTTGCTCTCTGTTGCTCTTCCCTCAGTTTAGGGAGGTGACAGGAAAACACTTTTAATAGCCTCTCTCTCTCTCCATCACCCATGGCATGTGACATTCAAGAACTTACATTTTGTGTTTTTAATGAGCCTGACATAAAGGCTTTATACCAAAATGAAATCAGCAGACAGCTTCTGAAGTTACTGGTAAGACAAGAATTTAAGACAGAATGTGTCTTTCTAAATGTAATAATTAAAAATCAGTAAATCCTGCAAACAGATACATTTATTCAGATAGCACATTAGATTGTTAGGACTGGATATAGGTCATGGTCTTGAAACTATAAAAAGCCAGACTTCATTCAGCCAGTAGCTGCAAAAGCAGTCCTGACACGGTCCACTCTTTATTCAGAGATTTTCCTCCACTTCCAAAATAACATTTCTTAAAAAGAACCCAAACCAACGAACAAAAAAACAACAAAAAACCCCCAACCAAACAAAAAAACCCCAACAAAGCTCCTACACCTTGACACAACATCCTTTCCCCACGACCAACAGATTACACCCTGAGCACTGTGAACCAACACTGACCAGCATCCAATAAAGTAATATTCTAAAATGAGAAGGAACACCTACAATAAATGAGAATTACGTATGTTCAGCATCCATCAATGTCAAGCTTGCAAACATCTGGGATGTACAGATTTGGGAAATTATTTATAGTCTGCCCCAAACTCATGAAAGGACTGTAAGAGTTTTCAAGTTCAAAACGATTAGTTTGCAGAAACTATTTTCAGATGTTACAGAATCGGTGAGGTTGGAAGGGACCTTTAAGATCATCAAGTCCAACCATTAACCCCCCCTGACAAAAAACCCTTCTAAATCATGTCCCTCAGTACCACATCTACCCTATTCTGAAACACCTCCAGGGATGGGGAATCCACCACCTCCCTGGGCAGCCTGTGCCAATGTCTGAGTGGGAATGTAAAAACTGCCAGGAAGTTGTATCTAAAAGAAATCAGGCTCTTATTGTTGCGTCAATCATACATGCACCTCAGAGGCATGTAGCTGCATCCCTTCCGTCATCACATTTCCTCATGCTGCCATGCACAGGTTCAGCCACAAAAAGTTTCCCGTTTCCCTAATTTGTTTGGGCCCAACGCCACTGATAGAAAAGCATGTTTATGCCTGGCAGTCCCAGAAACACAAACCAGCAGTGCCGAGTTCATTCCACATTTCTCCTCCTTAAAGGAGCGACATGCTCAGCCCTGCACAGCAATCGCACTGACCCCATGCAGTTTTTAGGTCGCGCCACCTTATTTTCAGGCAGCTGCTTGCACAATTCAGTACCATCACGCAGAACCAAAGGCACACCACAGTGCTCTGCCCGAAGCGCTGCGGCCACGGCTCTCTTCCAGGACCACCGCAACAAAGGATAACCAGGGACCTTGGGAAACGCAAGGGCACAAAAACCTTCTTGTTAATAACGGAAATAGAGATTCCACATAGGCATATGTAAACTCTAGGCCTCCTGAGCAATCTAGCTTTGTGCAGCTTTGCTGCAGGCCCCAAGTAGGTATCCAGTAACTTGCCTTTGTAATCGAATAAGGAGTGAGAAATAATCAAGTAAAACCATATACAACAGATGCCACTGCAGGCAAGATACCATCCATGGCAGCTTGGGAAGCCTAATTCTCTCAAAGCCAGCTGTTATTTCAGACATCTGTGGGTAAATGCCATGTCTTTTTAACAGTAGAGAAAAGCAGTGGAACAGACTACCCGGAGAAGCTGTGGAACCGCCACCGCTGGAGCTTTTTCAGAGCAAGCGAAACAAACCTCTATCAAGAGTGTTGAATGTCAGGAGGCAGAAAAGGGCTGTATGACTCTCTCAGCCTTGTACAATGCTGCAGGACTTCAGTTTCCCACTGAGATGACCGCTCTCAGGCAGCAGGGCTGCTGAGCATATAGATTACACATGGACTATTTCACTTTTAATTCACTGTCAGAAATTAAACAGGGAAAAGGTTTCAAGGTCAAGACACTGATTTTAATCTGCGTTACTAAAAACACTTCTTTTTTGGTAAATACATAAAGTTTCTCTGTGCCAAACACCTTTCCCAGCAGTATTACTCTATGCCTACACAGTACATACTATCCATTACACGTTATAATAAGGCTGCTCAGCAACACAATGGTCACAAATTGAAGCTCCAAGCAAGCAGTGCTACAGTAAATGGAAACAGGCATGAAAACCCTGATTTTCAGAGGCAGATGGAGGCTCTCACCGCTTCTGAAAGTCAGATAACTTAAACCAGTGTCCACTTAAACTTTCAGAAGCTTAGCTTCAAACACTAAACACACAACTGTCAAGGAGCAGAATCTCTGAAGCTCCTTCCTCCCCCTCCCATAAAGAAATGCTTCCTAATATTTACTTTATTACCAACAAAATGCTGAAAGAAGTTTTTTTGCAGTTCTTCCACCCACTCTGTAACTGGTAATAAAATTTCATTATGTATCATGTGTAAGCAATTCTTGTTAGGTCTAACAGAACCTATTTTATTTGTGTCAGCTATTTTAACACATTACATGGTATAACTGTATTGAATTTCCTTGTGAAACACCCAGTTTTCAAGAAAAAAAGCTTTATAAGCTTTTTGTTACAGAATAGATTCTCTATACATAGCATCAAATTTTATTTCAGCACAGACAATTTAACTCAAGCTTTTAAAATGTGAGCATGCCTTAATATAAGTCATTTCTTTATGGCAAGGTTCTTGTATCTCTACCACAACAGAGAGAAGCACTCAAGTAAAGGTTAGAAATCCAAGCTTTGGGCACTGCTGCTCAGCATCTTTTAGGGAGAACAGCACATAACACAGAAGCATACAAATCTCTTGCAGATAAAAATCCTTACATCACCTATGACTTGATAAGAACCGGCTGGACAAACTATTGCAGTTTCGCATTGCTGAACAAGAAAGTTATTCAAAGTCTTCCCTCATCGTGTTTTAAAAAGCAGAAACAAACGCATACTAAGCAATACACAGAATTAGACAGTTGCTCTCATCAGCCACATAATTTATGTTAGAGGAAACTTATGGAGGAGAAAAACAACGGAGGAAGTTCCTAGAGATAAATAGCATTGCACGCCACCAGCCTGGGAGGTACTAGTTCAAAGACAGATCTATGAGCACGTTACGTGAATCAGTAAATGGAAGTCTAACAGCAAAAGCACATATAATGAATAAAAATATATTCCAAAGAATTGCTTCAAACAAATGACTGATTATTAGGTCTACCTATGAAGAGACTAGGGCAACAAAACAGCTTGTAACTCTCTCTCCCTGTT
>VXBO01013344.1:370470-394443 GCA_013400135.1 Rhinoptilus africanus | reverse complement strand
CGCCCCGCCGGGAGGAGGCGGAGGCCGTACGGTGGCCGCGACGGGCCGCGCGCTCTGGGGCGGCGGCGCCCCCTGGCGGACGAGAGCGGCACAGGATGGGAATGGTTAATTAATGTGCAATTAATTATAGGGCTACCAAGATGATGAGGGGACTGGAACATCTCTCTTATGAAAAAAGACTGAGGGATTTGGGTCTCTTCAGTCTAGAAAAAAGATGGCTGAAGGGGGACCTTATCAATGCCTACAAATCCTTAAAGGGTGGGTGTCAGGAGGATGGGGCCAGGCTCTTTTCAGTGGTGCCCAGGGACAGGACAAGAGGGAACGGGCACAAACTTGAGCACAGGAATATCCACCTAAACATGAGGAGGAACTTCTTTCCCTTGAGGGTGGCAGAGCCCTGGCCCAGGCTGCCCAGGGAGGTGGTGGAGTCTCCGTCTCTGGAGACATCCCAAACCCGCCTGGAGGCGTTCCTGTGCCCCCTGCTCTGGGTGACCCTGCTCTGGCAGGGGGTGGGACTGGGTGATCTCCAGAGGGCCCTTCTAACCCGATGATTGTACGATTATACTAATAATGTATGGTAAATGGATGTGCAGGACATAAAGAGGACAAGCTGGGGCAGGTCGCACCTTCCACTGGTTGCTCTCATCCTACAGGTCCTGGCAAGTCCAAGGTCAGATGGAAGCGTCTGGCAGCGCTGATGGTCACCGGGATCTCTGGTGGCCATTGGGGCCTGTGGGATGGAGGTGGTCAGGGGCTCTCCCGACTGCTGGGTACGCGGCCAACCCTCCGTCCGGCAGCTGGAGACGAACTGGAAGGAGAACAGCCTGGGTGCGAAATGCTGCCCAAGAGCAGCGGCTCAACTCGCCCTGCTGCACGGCCCGCAGCCCCTCGCAGCCAAGGTCACGGGACAGGTTCTCATCGCCGGCGCACGGCGTGTCAGAGACAGAGATCAGCTCTCCATCTTGTTGGTGCGGGAGAGCCGAGAGCTGATGAAATGCACCGTGCGTCCCACATCAAGCCTGAGCCAACCTGATGCCACAGAGCAGTTGGACAGTCGTTGCTCAAGCAGCATTAGGAANTATGATTCTATAACCCAATGTCATCCAGGGGCGGCAGCTGCGGTTTACCACCCTTTATCCAAAGCTGCCTAGAGGATCCATAGCTGCTGGCAAACTACCACACACAGTCATTCTTTTGCTTTCTTCTGGGAGAGTGGCTCCTGTGTGACACCTCTCCTTATGCTGCTAGGTAGGAACTGTCAATTTTGTGATTAGCTTGTTGGTTTTCTGTGGCCATGAGGCAGATGCTGGCCAGATGTTGTCCTCTGGTCTGACTGTCTCTGTGATGCCAGCCCCTCCTTTGCTGAAAGCAAATCTACAGGGGAAAACCTTCATTTGGTGAAGGCTTCCCTAGGGTGTATTCAGTTTCATTGCCTTCCTTTTGGACTGGAAGATCCTTGTGTTACTATTCCTGTGTTAAGAATAAACCCCCCAACAACTACCTGCAATAAGCTGCTTCTCTCCTCAGCCAAAGCCCCATAAATTCCAAAGCATTTTTAGACCACACAGTGAGTTTCAGTCACATTTTTTTCCCCAGAGATTAAGAAGAGGTGAGTGGCTCTGGAGCTGATAAACGTTTCATTAATGATGGGCATTTCCTACTCAGAGTTTATGTTGGGTCAGATGTAATAATTGCTCATGTGCTACGCTGAAGACACTAAATCCTCACTTCAGCGTGTTGCATACCTTACCCTTAAAAAGTTGTCTCTCAGCAGAGGTTACTATAACACAAGTACTACATCACAGTGAAACACCCTGTAAAATACCTCTTAGAGGCCCTTTCCCATGTCATTAAAGATCATAAAGAAAAGATCCGAACTTTGATTTCTTTGTGAACAAAAAGGTGACTGTTATTCCAAACTCGATACTTCTGCCCAACACCAGAAACAAAGAGAGTAACAGTGCTTTGCCGTTGAAAATTTGCCATTTTGATGAATATGTGCTTGAAAATCCCTGACGTAAATATTAGTCCTTCACACACTTCCGTCTGGCCTCTAAACATGTAAACAGCCTTAAAGCTGGGATTGACCAAATTGCTCAGTGCTGATTTCATGAGCCTAACTTCTAATTAGCCAGTTCCCAGTAAGTAGCAAAGCCAAAAAAACAAAGGTGAAGAAAGGCCCTGTTACTGGCAGTAACAACTCTGTGGCTGAACTGTCCTCCTGCCTGGGGGGCTCTGGAGGAGCTAGAAGCACCCTGGCAATTTGCAGCAGCTATTGCATCCAGCAGTTTGTGAAAGGCAATGCGAATTATATCTATTCTGACTGTGGTTGCAAGAGTGAAGAGTAGTCCAAGGAGGAATGCTCTTCATCTTTCCTAAAGGTGATAGTGGGGAAACAAGGGGACAGAGATTTTGTAACTCCAGAGTCTGCCCAGACATTACACCCTCCGAGAACCAGTCAGTACCCTTGCATCAGTGGTCAGTTTGTCATATTTCCCAAAGAAATTCTCTTCCTCAGGAGAGTTTCATGCCCACATGTGGTGGATGCAGAAACGGGCAGCCACATTTTGTTCTTAATCACTCAACTCAAACCCCTTCAGAGAAATATGAACCTTGCCCTTCTCTGGGGACATAAACTATATGCATTGCTGCAAAACCCGACGTGCTTTTTCATGAGAACTTTTGCCTTACCGCAGCATCTCAGCTTTCCATCAAAATAGTGTCACTCCTTCTGGGCTGGTTCCACCTCAGTGAAGAAAGATGTTGTCTGCAGATGTCCATCGATTCCCATTAAGGGCTGAACTAAACCACCAGATTTATCTTTGAACTTGGTCCAATGTTCTATGGCAAAAGGCTAGCCTGCAAAGAAAAAGAAACTTTTGGAACCCTCTTGGGTGAAAAAGACACAAACTTACCTGGGAAATAGGGAACGAGATTGTCTGAAAGTATCACTTAAGACCTAACGATAACAAAATCCATTTGCAGAAAATAACTAACAAATATAACCTACCTGTTCCTTTCTGTGTGTATCTCAGCAGCTGCATTTCAAAAGCAATTAAAGTTAATGAGCTGTGCTTTGTGGTAGAATCATGAAAACTTAATTGGCATAATTAGTTGTGAGATAGCAAGTGCATCATCCTGGGTAACAACATGTCATCATTTGATAAGAATAATAATGAATTTAATAAATAAATCAGGCCCCTTCTAACATGTTAATAAAATAATGAAGTAGAAGGCACACATGTGCAAATGATGAATTATTAGTTTGGAGACTGCATACCATCGTCTGAGTAAGATGGATGGGGAAGTGGCCGCCTTGAAACTGTCAGCTATGGCTTTTGGCTAAAATCCAGTTTGCAATAGCTGAAACAGCCACGCTTCCCTTTGCAGAGAGCGTGTGGCAAACGCTTCCAGTGGCGCCCCGCGTCCCTCCACAGAGCGGGATACACGGTGGCTAAAGAAAAGCAGCTTCCCCCCCCTCCTCCTTAAACCTTTCTGTATTGTTGGTGCTGGGCAAACAGGAATAAAGACGGACAGAGAAACCCAAGCATGTGCAGCAGGAAGGGAGCTGCTGAAACGCAGTGTACAAACCAGCCCGTCTGACTCAAATCATTTAGAGGCTAAGACAGGCAGAAAATGATGATTTATTGCAGAAATTACCTTAAGGTCAAACACAGACAAATACACCAGAACAAAAGCTTTTGAGGCATTATTAGGAATCAGTAAATAGAATAATTTTAATTAATGGGTGCCTTTAAAATTAAATTAAGTGAATGCTGCTAGAGTTATGGGAAGGCCTGCATCTCCAGCGGATAAAGTAATAAAAGGGATTGTCCCAGTAAGCAAACACTAAAAGGAGATAGTTTTAGGCAGAAATAGAGCAGCAGTGTCCAGCGACTGAGAAGAGGATGGGTTGTAAGATAGTTCTTGGTCGTAACATTTTTTTTATCCCTTAATCAATATATGACCTCGTTGGTTCGTGCTCTCAATGTATTGTCCAAGATGAGGAACTGCAGGTCAGAATATCTGCTGCTTGAGCCCAGTCTCAGCAGAGCAGGACTGGGGTTGGAAGGAGACATAAAGGGTCTGATGTATGTCTAAGAACAACTCATCTGTTAGCAGCGCCCAAGGAGATTTTATCTCCTTTGTAAGCAGACAGTGAACAAACTACGGCTACTTGGAAGGCATCCACCTGGCTGTGCACCCTCAACGCTTAGAACTTCACAGCAGTAGAAGGTATAAAGCACAGATCCTTCAGGTCTACAAAACAAAGTACCTCTAGTTTGCGCAAATGGCTGCTAAAAGCCTGCTGACACACAGAAGCCGTACACCCATCCGTTAGGCTGCAGGAGCACTCACGTACGCTCCCCACAGCCTCAGTTTAGGAGCAGTAGGTGTTNGTAGTCCAAGGAGGAATGCTCTTCATCTTTCCTAAAGGTGATAGTGGGGAAACAAGGGGACAGAGATTTTGTAACTCCAGAGTCTGCCCAGACATTACACCCTCCGAGAACCAGTCAGTACCCTTGCATCAGTGGTCAGTTTGTCATATTTCCCAAAGAAATTCTCTTCCTCAGGAGAGTTTCATGCCCACATGTGGTGGATGCAGAAACGGGCAGCCACATTTTGTTCTTAATCACTCAACTCAAACCCCTTCAGAGAAATATGAACCTTGCCCTTCTCTGGGGACATAAACTATATGCATTGCTGCAAAACCCGACGTGCTTTTTCATGAGAACTTTTGCCTTACCGCAGCATCTCAGCTTTCCATCAAAATAGTGTCACTCCTTCTGGGCTGGTTCCACCTCAGTGAAGAAAGATGTTGTCTGCAGATGTCCATCGATTCCCATTAAGGGCTGAACTAAACCACCAGATTTATCTTTGAACTTGGTCCAATGTTCTATGGCAAAAGGCTAGCCTGCAAAGAAAAAGAAACTTTTGGAACCCTCTTGGGTGAAAAAGACACAAACTTACCTGGGAAATAGGGAACGAGATTGTCTGAAAGTATCACTTAAGACCTAACGATAACAAAATCCATTTGCAGAAATTAACTAACAAATATAACCTACCTGTTCCTTTCTGTGTGTATCTCAGCAGCTGCATTTCAAAAGCAATTAAAGTTAATGAGCTGTGCTTTGTGGTAGAATCATGAAAACTTAATTGGCATAATTAGTTGTGAGATAGCAAGTGCATCATCCTGGGTAACAACATGTCATCATTTGATAAGAATAATAATGAATTTAATAAATAAATCAGGCCCCTTCTAACATGTTAATAAAATAATGAAGTAGAAGGCACACATGTGCAAATGATGAATTATTAGTTTGGAGACTGCATACCATCGTCTGAGTAAGATGGATGGGGAAGTGGCCGCCTTGAAACTGTCAGCTATGGCTTTTGGCTAAAATCCAGTTTGCAATAGCTGAAACAGCCACGCTTCCCTTTGCAGAGAGCGTGTGGCAAACGCTTCCAGTGGCGCCCCGCGTCCCTCCACAGAGCGGGATACACGGTGGCTAAAGAAAAGCAGCTTCCCCCCCCTCCTCCTTAAACCTTTCTGTATTGTTGGTGCTGGGCAAACAGGAATAAAGACGGACAGAGAAACCCAAGCATGTGCAGCAGGAAGGGAGCTGCTGAAACGCAGTGTACAAACCAGCCCGTCTGACTCAAATCATTTAGAGGCTAAGACAGGCAGAAAATGATGATTTATTGCAGAAATTACCTTAAGGTCAAACACAGACAAATACACCAGAACAAAAGCTTTTGAGGCATTATTAGGAATCAGTAAATAGAATAATTTTAATTAATGGGTGCCTTTAAAATTAAGTGAATGCTGCTAGAGTTATGGGAAGGCCTGCATCTCCAGCGGATAAAGTAATAAAAGGGATTGTCCCAGTAAGCAAACACTAAAAGGAGATAGTTTTAGGCAGAAATAGAGCAGCAGTGTCCAGCGACTGAGAAGAGGATGGGTTGTAAGATAGTTCTTGGTCGTAACATTTTTTTTATCCCTTAATCAATGTATGAACTTGTTGGTTCGTGCTCTTAATGTATTGCCCAAGATAAGGACCTGCAGGTCAGAATATCTGCTGCTTGAGCCCAGTCTCAGCAGAGCAGGACTGGGGTTGGAAGGAGACATAAAGGGTCTGATGTATGTCTAAGAACAACTCATCTGTTAGCAGCGCCCAAGGAGATTTTATCTCCTTTGTAAGCAGACAGTGAACAAACTACGGCTACTTGGAAGGCATCCACCTGGCTGTGCACCCTCAACGCTTAGAACTTCACAGCAGTAGAAGGTATAAAGCACAGATCCTTCAGGTCTACAAAACAAAGTACCTCTAGTTTGCGCAAATGGCTGCTAAAAGCCTGCTGACACACAGAAGCCGTACACCCATCCGTTAGGCTGCAGGAGCACTCACGTACGCTCCCCACAGCCTCAGTTTAGGAGCAGTAGGTGTTTTGGAACTGAGGTTATCTAATTAAAAAAAGTAAGGTAGCAATGGTCAGCATGTGTGCAAATGTGAGAGGTGTGAGACTGAACCTGTTCTTGCCCTGCCGCTGGGAACAGCTGGGAAAAGATCAGACTGAAACGTGAAGAGAAGTTAACGGTGAAGCACTTTGAATAGAAGCCAAGCATTAGTGAGCCTCAGACCAAATAACCCCCTGAAACTAGGCAGGCTGTGATTAAATACTACGGTCTGATGCTCTAAAAGTTAATTAAACACAGGACTAATGTGGGGCTTTTGTAAAGCTGTTTTTATGGTCATGAGTTGCTACGCAGCTGAAAAGGGAGGAAGGCACTAGCTGTGCAGGTTGGTCTCGGGCGTAGTCTTCCCCGTGAGAATGCTACAGGGCTGGTTCTCCCCTTGTGTTCCGCGAGGCACAGAAAGACCACTCCAAACTCGGAAAACCTTGTTTTGACCGCCTGACGTTTTTTACTGCTACAAAACTGCATCAATTTTCATTGCATTATCGCTGATCCACACTAACACACGAGGGAGGAGAAGCAGTTTCAGCGAGATAATTAGGAGCGACTTGCATCCAGCAGAGAAAGAGCTGGAGCTAATAAGCCTTCAACTGAAAACTCTGACTTGGTAATATTGTGACACGCAGCAGCTTCCTCATGTCAGCGGGAGGGAAGGGCCACAGTGTCCGCGGGATCAGACCTAGCACACTGCCTCTCGGCAAGGGGAACACTCAGGTGGCAGAGAGCTGGCAGAATTGCTCTCGGCTTTTCTCCCAGAGCTCCGAGCATGAGCGCGTATTAGGGATGTAGTCAGTGTTGTCATGCTCTGGTTATTATCAGGAACAGTTCCTCTGGCTGCTGTAATTTGCATCAGGGACTGCAGATGCCATCAACAGATCAGAGGCAGAGGGATTGTGGGGGTAATCTACAGCCCTCTTCCCCAAGTGAGTTGAGACCAGAATCGAGGCTTTTATTTCAGAAACCAGAAACTCCGCAAAACTCATTTGTGGAGGTGCTATTAATAGAACGCAGGAAATTAACTAAAGTTTTCATTACTTTGCCTTGTAGAAATGATTGACTTGGCTGTAATACGGGTTAACTCTACCTGTCTTCTCAAAGCCACTGAAGACCTGGTAGTTCTGATTGAGTTAGACACTGGTAAGTAGTTCTCAAAAAACTCTGTATGTGGCACAAGTTTGACAATTTAAGGTATTATAGTAGTAGGTTTCTGGCAGAATGGCTTTTTATACAACCTTTACTTGCTTCCTATGGCCACAGTGGTTTCACCAGGCCCTGTAAGACTGTAGATGAAACTCCAAAATAGAAATCTTCTGCTCCTACAAAGCTTTGAAAATGCGTGCCTGAATATTGGAATGGACTTAGTGAAATCAATGTCCTCGCTCCTCTGCCTCTGGAAGTTATTACTCTAAATTTGCAATGATTAGTCTGAGTTGTTTTCTTATTTAGTACAGCCATCGGACCCCAATTTCTGACCTGAAGGATAGCATTGAGCATTTTTACAGAGTGTATGACTAAGAGCAGGCGTAACAGAGGAGAATAACCTTTAAATACATGTATTCCTAATAAAAGGTGCATTGGTGAATGGTTAAGAGAGGACTTAGAAATAATAAAAAATGTCAGAATGTTTCAAAGATTTGCTTGATTATTAACTAGGAAATAACACAACGTACATGAAATCACAGACAATAGGTTTGCTTCACTGTTAAAAAAGAAAATAAGCCTCTAAATTATACTGGGTTGAAAACAGGGTTCACAATAGAAACGCTGATAGAATCTTAATTATAGAAGCAATTGCACAGACTAAGGTTCTGGCCACCCAATTTAGGAATTAGAATGCAAGTATTTAAGAGGTTTAATAGGCCTGCTACTATTCAGCTGCAGGGCAGCTGGCTTTGCGAGTACTGTAGCTAGGGATGCTGCAGAAGAAGGGTTCATAATAGAGGATAAATTAAGTAATTTCCAACCACTTCATTACATGGTACTTACATGCACTGTCAGTCTTTTTTTGACCCAAGTGGTTAGCCTAAAATCTGGAGTTTCAGAAATTGCTCACAGTAAGAGACACGGGTAACAGTCAAGGACTTGCTGCTGCAAACCTTGTTATTTACCAAGGACATGGTAAATCTGTTTTCTTAAACATAATAAATCAAACAAGAGAAATGTTTTTGCTCACAGAATCCCTTCTGCAGTGTGTCTTGGGTGTTCAGTACTTTGTACAGTGATATGTACTATTTCAGCTATAGTTCTGTAAAAGGCTTTAAATTCTATTATCTTAAATTAAGAAGCCAGCTGTACATTGCTTTACCTAGTGTTTTTCTAAAGCCCTTTATCTGGAGTTCAAACTGAAACATAAATGACAGATGTCAGTATATTTCAGCAAAAAAACCCCAAACAAACAAAAAGGGCCTCCTCCTGAGTTTCCCAGCTCAGATTTTAAGCTTTAAGATAAAAAACTAGTGAGACAGAAAAGAAAATACCTTGAACTGCCAGATTCTGCTGTGGGATGTTTAGAACAACTGTTGATGAAGACTATCCTGGAAGGAAGCAGTGCTGGAGAAAGGCTTATGCTAAAGAGACCTGTAGTTAAAAATCATAGAAATATTAAATCCTTTAGTGTCCCATCCTGAGTAGTGCTCCANCCTTCTGCAGTGTGTCTTGGGTGTTCAGTACTTTGTACAGTGATATGTACTATTTCAGCTATAGTTCTGTAAAAGGCTTTAAATTCTATTATCTTAAATTAAGAAGCCAGCTGTACATTGCTTTACCTAGTGTTTTTCTAAAGCCCTTTATCTGGAGTTCAAACTGAAACATAAATGACAGATGTCAGTATATTTCAGCAAAAAAACCCCAAACAAACAAAAAGGGCCTCCTTCTGAGTTTCCCAGCTCGGATTTTATGCTTTAAGATAAAAAAGCAGTGAGACAGAAAAGAAAATACCTTGAACTGCCAGATTCTGCTGTGGGATGTTTAGAACAACTGTTGATGAAGACTATCCTGGAAGGAAGCAGTGCTGGAGAAAGGCTTATGCTAAAGAGACCTGTAGTTAAAAATGGATCATATATTAAATCCTTTAGTGTCCCATCCTGAGTAGTGCTCCATTTATTGTACCTGCCACAAAGGTTGAAAACTTGGCCCTTCTTGGCAGAAAGTCCAGACCTTTCCTACAGACATTAACAGAGTTACTGCAGACGTGCTGAACATTAAGAAAATAAATTGCCCTTGGTGTGACAGACTTGACCAGGCAGAAATGCCAAACATAATTCTTGAGTATCAGGGACAAAAGAAATCCCTGTGATGGTTTCGTCCCCAACATTTAATTTTATAGCTTTGGCCTTCATAGATTTGGCTGTCAGAGCACAGGAGCAGTTCTAAAAGCCATAAGAAACGGGAACTGCGTATGTACCACGGCACAAATACCACAGAGTTGCCTCTCCTAGAAACCCAGGCATTTTATTCTGTATCCCTAAATATAAAACATTGACCTTCTGAAAGCAAGTGGTCTATAACCTCTGTCATACACTACCGATGTGCTGTTACCGGGCTTCTGCCACTTTGTCTTGTCTGTGACAGGTGAACAGGGTGAGAGAAGAAGACATATAAAGGTCCTAGAGGTCCCTCTTTACAGAAAGAAGGAATAAAACAGATGCTATCATGAGGAATTTGAGATACACGGGACAAATACTGCACTCAGACTCTGACACAGGGATGATCTGACCCCAGGGGCTACACACGTTGTTCACAGTATTCCTCTTCCCCACTGACGGAGCTCCAGTTCTCCGATAGCTCTCCTACGTGCATTCATTAGTCACAGACGGGCACATCCTTCCATCTTCTGGACAGCTACAAACTAAACACCATTAGCCCCTTTCCAGCCATGCTTGAAACAATACATCGCTAGCTCAGAGAAAGCAATCTGCTTTAGCCTCAGGAAAGGATCTTTTTAGTCTTTGTTATATTTTGAGTTCTTCTCATCCCTGACATGTTCTATGAAAGCTTCCACAACTGTGTATTTCTTAAGCTATTTTTAATCTCCCCCCTTCAGAAAAAAAAACCCCAAATCAACAACACTCAACTCCCTCTCCTTTATCTTTTCTTTCCCTGAGAAGTCTTTTGTGATTTATTTTCTTCTGCCTCAGTAGCTGATAACTTCTTTTCCTTCAAGCCTCAGGGAGAAGGATTATTTTATCTTCCACAACAAGGAACTATGGTTTTTTTGAGCAAAAGTGGGATCCAGGCTTTTGGTGTTATTTATCACATCACTGAGACAGCAGGATGCCCCTGCTGGGACCTTGTGAACATTATTTATTTTGAGATTAGATTTAGAAGTTTGAATGCAATCAAACAAACTAGTAGTGTAACATAATACATGCCCTGGGAGTGTCAATCCTCTGTTCCAGCCTCAAATAACCACCTTAAAATCCTAGTAAGAATGCCCCTCGATAGCATTCTGCTGTAGGTAGTGTTTGTTAAAGCCAGAGGACCTTTCTCTTCATGAGTTGTCATTGGAGGGAACCAAAAAAATTGGTTAAGAGAGAGGACGTAATCAGGTCCTATGAGCCTAGACATAAAACAGTGTTGTCCCAATACAGTACCGTACCTTTCACTTCAAAAATTTGTCGCTATGTCCTCTCACATGTACACAAGAGCAGCGAGAGGCTGCAGCTGAGGTTCTTATTTCCTTTGCTGGCTATCCGACTGCTTTGGGCACCATTTCCAAATAGGAAATGCAACAGGACTTCCTGAGTGAATTAGCAAAACCAGTGAGTTTTAGAAAGAGAAAAACGTTATCAAAAGTTACTTCCACAACTACCTAAATACGTTAAACTAAATTAAAGTGTATCTCGACAACATGCAACTTCCCTGAATAGACATCTATTTCACGCGGTTTTCCATTTCACGGCAGGCAGATGGAGCCCTTTCTACTTTCCGAGGTGTCCCGAAGGCAGCAGCAGAGGATGTCATCCATGTGTTGGGCTTGGGAAACAAATGAGCGGTTTATCACCTGAAATCACTGCACTGAAAGCCAGATGACACAGAACAAAAATGCTTTTCCGTGCTGCTGACAAGAATGATTCAGTGTTCCCCACTAATGCCACCTGCTCGAATGGTTTTCTCAGCAAACACAAAGTTTGGGAGAAAGTGGCTGGTGAGCCCAGCTGGGTCCCTCTGGGATGTGCTGCAATACGTTTTACTTATTTTGCAATGAGATTTGCAGGTGCCAATGCAATCAACAGAATTGGTGACTGAGTTTTACGTACCAGCTGGAAAGTCCCAGCCGGTTTCTGGAGCTGCCCCTTTATTCCTGCAGCCACTGGTTGTCCTCTTCCTCTTCTGGTCGGATCACCATTAGAGCCGAGGGGCTTGAGTCCTGCAGGGACCAGGGTATCTCTTTGAATGCAGAGACTTGCTTTTATGTTATAAAGCACTGTGAAGAGTGTGATGTTATTCATAACAATGATTGAATCTTAACCATTAGAGGGCTTCTTCCTTCCTATTTGTAGGGGTAGCATTTTGCCACACATTAGAGAGAAATGATGAACAAAGCATTAATGAGGACTTTCAAAGAGGGTTCTGGGAGATGTTTTATCTGTTTTCAGGAAGACAGACACCACCTACCAAGTGTATTTCTTTGAGTGTCTTGTCTTGATACGGTGTCAGACCCAGTGAAGCACATGGTGTTCCACGTGGCTTATAAATCCCACCACAAACTAAGATGTTGTTCTAGCTCCAGGCACTGCTGGAACAGGGATCTGGGCTGAGAAGCTGCTAAGAAAGATGTAGCAAAGCAACATCAAGGATAGGTAGAGTTAAACGGCTGAAGAAAATTGAATACAGATGATAATTTGGGATTTTTCCTGCTTAAGTCAGCATGGAGGGGAAAAAAATGCAGTCACCAGAAAGTGTCTAACAAACAGAAGCACAGAGGAAATTGCTGTGGCCAGGAAAAGAGCAGGGGAAAGGCAGTTTACCCACTGCTTTCGATGGAAGCCACAGAACTGCTTGGAAAAGGAACAGAGTGTGCTGCAAGAGTCAGAAGTTGCAGGCTGGGGCCCAGATCCATCAGGAGCCGAAGGAAGCACAGGGTCAGGGACGCAGGCCTGCCTGGGAGCAATTCTCAGATCCAGATCTCGACGTGAGCCCTGTTCTCAGCCAGGCACCTGCGGGCACTGTTTTCCTCCCCCAGCCTTCCCTCCAGTTACCTTCTCTCCAGCTACTGCTTCTCTTCAGTGACCACGGAAAGCCCAGTAGGAAACACTAAATCTACCGACTGGGGAGTGTATGCAAAATTCAGCATTGCATTTTTTTCATATTAAAATATTAAAGGCAGTGGGACTATTTCCATGGCAAATCTCTATTTTGTACAAGCAAATTTTGTCTGTAAGATTTGTAGGGGGTTTCTAGCTCATATCAATTTTACCTTGTTTTTCATCCTTGCACCCTCCCTGGTAAAACTGGCTACTCCCTTTTCACTTAGGCTTTAAAATGTTACTCATGCAGAGACTTAGCTGGGAAAACGAGAACTGGAAAGTGACAATTTCAAAATCTGATCAGTACAAAAGGCAGACAGAATGCAAAGTTACACAGACATCTTGCAAAAGTCGTTCTGATTTGTTATATTGGTTTCATTTTTATTTTTTTTTATATACAACTCATTGACCTAACTCTGCCATAATAAGAAATAGAGCTGTCAGAGAGCTTTTAAAATAATTACTGTAATGTGGGTAACAGTTTAGAAAATCCCACTCAATTAAAAAAAAATACAGGTTAGTTTCCAGTTCCCTTAAAAAAATTATCATTTGCTAAGTGCTTAGTGCAAAGTGTTAGCAAAGCTGCTGAAGCAGATCAAAACCCAACAACTTTAAAAAGAGCAACACAGTTTTAAGACTGCCTTAGTCAATACCAGTCATTCATGAAGTGGCCCCAGCACATCAGCCTCAGAGGACCTCAGCTCCCTACCTCTTGTCTGTTCTTAGGGAAAGCCCTGACCCAATGTAAGAGCTTGCCAACGGTTAACACCCATCGCAAATATTAAGATGACTGCAGGGAGTAGTTTTGTTTCTCCATTATAAGAGAAATGGAGAAATTCTCCATCACCAGTGGGATACTTCCAGCCTACTTAATATTATATCTGTTCAGGCCAAATAAACATAAATTGTTAATAGAGCTAAATCTTGAAATTTGACTCTTCTGATGTCTGGGAAGGGGATAGAAATATTTCATTTTGGCTCCTCTCTCTAGTGCATCTCTGATGCCTTTTTTGGTTGTTTTTTGTTTTTAAACCTGTGTTTAAGACTTTACTAACAAGGTTTTCCACCCAACTCCAAGTGAAATAAGCTACTCTCACTTCCAGGTATGTGCTAAGGCTTCTCCATCACATACAAGGAAAGGAAAATAGGAGATGCCAAGCTTCAAGTTCAGCCTTATTCTTCAGCCTTTGAGATATTCAAAAGCAATCTGGATGTGGTCCTGGACAAGCTGCTCTGGGTTGCCCTGTTGAAGCATGGGGCTTGGACAAGATGACCCAATTCATTCACAGGGGAAATACAGTGCCTGCCGCTCTCATACCATCACATGCAGCGGTACCACAGCAGCAAAGTTTGGCAGGTTAGAGTTGTTGGATGTTCAGCCATGAAATATGAACCTGAAGTGGTAGCTGCCAACCCAGGGGCAGGCTCACACAAGGGATGCAGAGCATCTCCTGTGGCCACCCTGGCCTCATTCTCCCCCAAAACAGTCAATTTTTTCTACTGTATCCATATCCCTTGTAGAACCAGAGTAGTACACCTGGTTCTAGTCCATTAAATTTGGCCCTTATTTTCCTTTCTGTAATTTCACTAAAATTCAATGAATTACATCAGGGTGAATTCACTATTGGGGTTTTTTGGTGGTGGGCGGCGTTGGTCTTTTTTTATGTTAGATTCTAAACTACCCCCTTATTTATGCTGTTAGGTCTTAATCAGTTAGGGAACCATCAACAGATTACAACCTAACTGCATAAATTAAGAATGTAATTTGTTTATGGTTTCCTCTTTTGTTGTTCTTTTTTTTTCTTTTTTTTAAACTAGCAATCCCACTAAATCCCAGGAATTACAGTCAACTACACAATTGCAATCATTACTGAAACAGCTAAAAGCAAATTCAACAGCTGCATCTTCTAAAACGTTACTGAGTCCAGAGGCTTACAAATAATACAGACTCAAAATACTGGCTACAATTACGATGTAGCTTATAAAGCATGGATAACTATTTACATGATAAATATCTTCAATTTATAAGGTAGTTAATAAGTTATATGGAGCCTGTAGGGTATAACAAAAGAAAGCAAAACCAAATCACTGCTAAAATCTTTCTAACATTTTATATAGTTTTATATGTATATATTTTAGATCTATTATTTTGTATTATTTGCTTTGCTTCTTATCGAATAACTGGTTAAGAAATCAGGTCTGATGCAGAGACATATATGTATAAACACACAGTCCTCCATGAGAAGAGTCTGCATAACTTGCTATATAAAAGCTTTTCAAAGAGTAATTGATATATTAAAAAAAAAGTCCGAAAGTGTGAATATGACTTGGTTTTGGTGGGCAAGAACCTACCAGATCTGATCTCCCATTCACAACTAGGCACAAAAGCCTGATTTTATAGTGTCATAAGGAAACAGGCCTCCATTTTTCTAAACTCTCGATGTTGCTCGTTGTAACTGCCGAACAGCTGGCCAGATTGTTGCATCTGCATTTCAGAGAGCACATCAGACTCAAAGCAAATAGAGACAGGATAATCAGCTCTCATTACTCACTTCTGTAAGTCATTCCAACAGTTTTCTATACAGTATATTTTCCATTGCTTTGCTTTGCCCTTTGACATTCAAATGATTTTAGCAATGAAACTTGTGCTATTTAGCCTAGGAAACCAACACATAGTTCAAAAGACATCCACACTAGTAGAAAATTAAGCTGATTTAAGATAGCTAAACATAGGTGAACAAAGTGGGTAGAAGAAAGCTTTACCTCTCTCAACAATTCCTCTTTGCACCTTTTGCTAAGTGCTGTAGGTGGTAAAAAGTGCTTCTAGTGCCTATGGATGTAATGAAAAAATATTACTGCTAGAAAAATCCTGTGCATTTAAAATCATATAAATAAGCAGTTAGGGACAGGTAGATATTCACATATGTCTCAACGTCAAATGTATTCCTACGAACAACATATTGTAAGCTGGTATCTATTTCAAACTCTATGCAATGAGCGTCACTTAATGTAGGTTCTTTTATCAAATTATTTTCTTGGCTTCTTCTGATTTTAACACTTTCTAAATTATTCACTTGGAAACATGTTATATATTTGCTTTTTTCCTGCTGGGCAATTTTACTATTCTGAAGTTGGCCCTTTGTGACTCTTCTCTGGTATACCACTACCTGTTACTTTATTTCTCTTTCCTCTTTCATTTATTCCTGAGAACCCCACCTAAGTCAGGGTGTCTCAATCAGGTTTTTTTCTTGTGTTAGGCCAACCTCTGAAGCTACTCTTCCATTCAAACGTAGGTGTAAAAGCCTGGTTTGGTAGCCTAGCAGAGAAGCTTTTCTTGTACACTCTCTCTCTCTTACACATCTATATTTGAAAGGACCTGTTGATCCATTCAGTGGAAGAATAAACAATATGCAGTGCCGGGAAGATGAATATGCAAAGCATTATTTACTTATAAAATTTTGTGGATGTCCTGTAAGTGAAGGATAATTTGATGTTGCAAGCCTAGGCAAGTAGGCTTGTACATGAATTATGCCCATTTAGAAATTATCTAAGTAGGCAGACAGATGAATTCGCAGTTCAGTACATAGACCCCAAACTGAGGACATGATCCCAATAAGGGCCATTTGTTTGTTGAAGCTCTTTCCATTAATTGTTTCTGCTAAAAGATGAGAGGGGAATGGGCATTCCTGTTGTAAATTCAAGTCATGTACGGTTTTTTTTGAGTATCCAACCAAGTCTCTATGGTACAATCCAGTGATTTCAGTTTCTTTTGAGTACTTTCCCAGCTTAATGGAAACAGCTCTGGACTAAGCTACAAAGTAAATGAAAGAGCCTCCAAATTCCCCCTATGTTGTACCTCTGGACTGCCTCCAGTACACCAGTAATTGTATAATTACAGCAGCATTATATATAGAAAATCAACATGAGTGCTGAAGTCGTTCAACAATAGCTAAGCATAATTATTTACATTACAGTCACAGAATGTCTGGGAGGGGAAAAAAAAAACAGCCCAGTGTAAAATGAGGCTTTCGGAGAAGGCAAATTGTAGCAATTACTGGCCTCGTAGCTCTTTTTAAAGTAATGTTGGTGTGTTCAAAATGAAGAAATTTTGTTGGGTTTTCTTTCGACCGCAACGCTAGCTCTAATGCTGCAATCAGCCCGTGTATACTCACTTAAGAAAGCAGAGGGAGCTGTTTGATGGCAATTACCATTCTCCCTGCTAGGGAGCCAGGTCACAAATTAGCAATCTGTGACTTCTCATCGTATCTTGCAAAAAGACAGGTCTCATATCCTTGGGAAGACAAAAGAATATGCATTGCATTATACTGTAAGATAGAGCTGGTAGTTAATTTATACCTACAGAATAATTACATTTCATTAGGACTGAGTAAAAACAATAACAACCACTGACTGATATGGGGTATTAACAGCAGGGAAACTAAACCTGGTTCTTTTGTAGGGGAGAAAAAAACCTCTTCTTGAAATATATGTAGAATAACTGAAGAGCCATGATGATGCAAAACAGTATAAAGAAACATCATAGCCCTGAAACAATATAATTAGGTACAAGTAATATACTTTCTAAAAGTGTGACCAAGATAAGTGCATGCACCAAATTTTTTGCATCAGCATACCTACCAACAAATTAAAACAATGGGTTATTAAAAGCCATAGTTACAATGAATTAAGAAAAGTTGTATTTTCCACAAATAGGAAATCCTGTTTTTATCAAACCAACTACAGTTCTTTGGTTCAGCCCGGTCAAACCCAGCACATGGAGATCTCACCCCATTGCCCGGTGAAGCTGTACTCCCTGGGATAATCAAGAGCCATATGAGTGAGTTTAGTGATCTCCAGCGCCTCATGCGTGGCAGAAAAGTGATTTAGCTGAAAGAGGTGGTCAAGAAGGACCTTTTCTTCAAAGGATGCTCATAGCCAGACAATGCAACAGAGAACAAAAAAAAAAAAAAAAAAAAAAAAATCAANAAAAAAAAAAAATCAAAGTAATGGAAATAAAGAGTCCATCACATACCATCTAGTGGTCAGTCTGGCCCTATGCCCACGAGCACAAATGCCAGTCGTACCCTGCAGGCAGCCTTCCAAAAGTAAAGGAAGAATTAATTGAGATTAATGGTCTTTTTTGCTGGGGCCCAGGGAAAGTCCTAATTAATAAGGCAATATGTTGAACGGTGAACATAATTTATAATATGTGTAATCTTTAGAAGACATAAAAAGCACTGACCAACATGACACTGAGTGAGAAATGTCTTATGCCTTTCTCAGTTCACTTTTTAGAGACACTTTTGCCTGTCCTGTTTAAAGTTAGCATTCAAGTTCTTATTTTTTTGAAGGCAAATATGCTTACTTTAAACACTAGCATTATCCAAACCCTTACTAATGTCACACCAAGAGGATATCAAATCAGCTCACACTGTGGTCACAGGTGACAGGCTTCTGTAAGTCTGAGTTAAAGTAATTGCACTTACATTTGTTGATTTTGCTTGTAGTGACATTTTTCTCAGCTTTCTTGAAATATTAAACAAACTTTTTCTCCATTTCCTATAGCCTGCAATGCTCTTACATGTTACCACGCACACTGTCGTGGCACACCACCTTTCCACGTAAAACAAGGACAAAAATTTCTACACAGTAATTCCTGCCTCAAACCAGCTGCTCTCAGATGACCTAGATGGGTATCTTGTTAAATGGTATTCAAGTTAAGAATTTCACATGACAGACATCTAATCATTCATATACATACACAACACACACACATACTTTCAAAGGTATGAGAAAATAATTTACTATTTCCTTCATGATATACTTGTTTTATGTTATACTTCAAGAATCTTCGCAGATGTCCTGAAAAGTCCTACACAAAACAGTCAACATCATGCAAGACTTCATGTTTTCTGATTCACACTGAGTATGTACATGCTTTTCCATGTGTTTCATAAAGAAATATAAATACACTCACAAATACACATATAAAGTATAATTATCTAGTCTGAAATATATTCAGACACTGAACACATTACCTAACAGATAGTAGATATAGATCAAGGTGTGTAATAGTTTAATCTTGAAATTTTTCTGTTACCATCACTACTAAACAATGTTCCTCTTTTCCTCAGTAGATAAATCTATTAAAAGAGAGAACTAGAATTTTTTTTCTTTCTTTATCAAGTCTACTTAAAAACTTCTGCTTGCATCTTAGCTTTTATTCTAACCGTAATGTTAATTCTGCATTGTCCAGAAGTCTGATTCTTCCAAATGGTCTAAGGAAAGCCAAACCCTTCCATGTTGTGCAGCCATCCTTCCTTTAACCTTCGCTTTCAGTCAATGCTTGTGTCTTCTCATTGCCTCTTCACCAGCTTAGTTGCAGTTTCTGAGCAAGTAGCACTCCAGATTCATGTATCATCACCCTAAGTGTGACTGTCACAATTTGCAAATTATAAAACACTAAAGAAGAAATTCAGGCAGATGTAATTCCCTCAACCACAGCGAGCTGTATCTAACTACAAACAGTCCCGTTGTGGTCCTAACATTTTATAGAGCAGCGTATGTAAGCTGTACATTCCTTACTACTCACATGTGATACAATCATCTTGCATAATTTTTAGTGCTTTACATTGTAGTATTTGCATGCTACGCTACTGGAATTAATAAGTTTCTTTGCGGCATATATTTCCCTCATGCCTCGTTTGCTGCATAAAGTTCTTTAAATTGGAAAGAGAACTGTTCTTAAAAAACTCATCCTACTTGAAGGATGCTCATTCGACCCTAGAGCAATCAAAATAAAACGTATTACATACTGTTAAAATCAATGACAGTTCTACAGATAACGGATAAAGCAGTAATTAATCAGAATTCGTCTATACCATGAAAAAAATATTATACTTTAATGAATTCAAAATGTACTCTTATTTTTCAATTTATATGGTATACTCAGAAAAAAAAAATTAACACCCATAATAGAATGACACATTGCATCAAAATATGGTCTAGAATCCAAAATTTTCAATCACCTTTTTCATGTTATACATGATATATACCAAGTATATATCATGCATAGATAAAGACATATCATGTGCTACATATTACAAAGCTTTGCCACAAAAGCTTTAATTCATACTATATTTACATAGGGAAAAACTTGTATTTTGTAATTATTATGCTTCACTCAAGTCCAATTAGGAAAAAGAAATATTTCCCTGAAGTTATGGCATTCTTATAAATTTTACATTTCAACTATTTTGTGTTCAAATTCAGTTTCTGGTGTACTGTAAGACATCTATGATTCTATATGAGATATATTCAATTTGTTTGATGTTACTGCATCATGTATAGGCTTTTTTTAGACAATATAAGAATTTCAGTGTTTCAGACTTAGTCTCATTCTGTTTCATTAGGAAATGGTCTTTTATTTCTGAGAATGGGAAAAACTGATTCAAGCAATCAGCATCCTCCCCTCAACTCCTGTGGTGGCAAGACTAGGCTTCCCTTGTACACCTTTACAAAATTATTCTTACAAAACATATTTACTCATAAAGGAAAGCTGCCAATATCTCATTTATTTGTGTTTCAAGGAAACATTTTTACTGTGAAGGACTGTGTATTATAATGCTTAACACAAAATTGGCTGAAGAAAGAAACTCAGTTCTAACTGACTCTGGTAAGAATACTCACACATTTTCTGCTGTGCAAACTTTAAATGCTTTTGCAATCAGGCACCCCGTATATCCTGTCGTATTGTTGTATGACCGCAAGGGCTCCTCTTGCCATGCCTGTATCATTTCTTGCCAGACAAGCACAGAAATGCTGAAACATAACACTATTCAAAACACCTTTAGGCCTCACCCTGTCCTGCATTTTTTTTATGTACAGAAAAGTGCTTTATCAGTCAAGTAGATTTTAGATTGCATAAAAATATCCCAGTTCTGATTGTGCGCAGATATAATGTGCTTAAGAAACAAAGACCGAGATCAACCAGTGCCATTGCAAAGTGTGCAAACTTCAGCATGTATTCAGGTCTTCCTGGGAGTAAGATCTGCTTACAATAAGTAAGTGTTATAAATATATCCACTGATTAAATAACAAAGCTTTTAACACAAGGACTTGATCTTATTCTTTTAACCCATTCCGAAGTTCCTGTTTACTTTCTGGAGTCCTCTGTGTAAGTTGGAAGAGAATTTCACAAACCACACAGAACATCACACACAAAGATTTTTAGATTCTCTATTTTTTTATCATTTCTACACAATACTAATGTCTTGACAACCCTATTCGAACTGATCAAGGTTCAGAGCTTGCAGTTCTTCATCAGTCCATGTTGGTACAATTCACAATTAAAACTAAAGAGTAGCCTTAGCATTTGCCTTACCGTTTTTAATGTGAGGGGTAACGTCATATGGCTTTTGTCTCATATTCTTAAGGAAACAAAAAAGCTCACAAAAATTATATGAGACAAATTAGAGAGTTTTAAGATCAACTTTTATTGAAAAATTAAAACTGCATTGCATATCTTCTTTATAACTTCGACATTTCTTAAACCACAAAACAGAGATTCTGTTTAAAAAAATCTCTTCATATTTGTCACCATTCAGAAAACAGATTATGAACTAAGTCAATGATGATTTTAAAATCCTGGGTTATTCCCAAGGCCCCTGCTTATGTCTGTCTGCTGTGAATTGGATAATCTGACTTTCTTCTCTACAAAGTACCTTTAATAATACAATCAGAATTTTTCTCATTCAAAATCAACAGCTGCTGTTGACTTTTATCTAATGGTCAGTCTTTTCCAAATAAATTACATCAGTTAGTAAGCACTGCAGCTACATGTTCAGGTACGACCTTGCCTATTATTTATTTCATCTGAATTCACCCACATGAAATTACAGTGATTGTCCATGTGATTTTCAAGGCAAAATTGCTACCTTAGACTATATTTTAAACCTCAGAAAACCAAAATTACTCACCTGGAATTGCAATGCTTTGAATTAGTCAACACTTCTGCGTATCCATACTTCCTGATCACTCACAGTCAACAGTGTATGGATTAAAAAGCAGGAAAATTCCAGGTAAGCTTTTGTCTGAGAAGCTGTAACATATTACTCAGATGAAAATTACCTACTGAGAAGAAAACACAGATGAGTTTTCTCACTGATGACCATAACTGCTCTGTTAAAATCAGCTAACCAAATCGGAAATTAATATGAGCCCTGTGCCTGTGGAAGCAGGTACGTGTAATAGGGAAACACTCCAGAGTCTGATATTAGAATTAAAAGCTTTGCAAAAATCTAATTGTGGGTATCATCTGTGTCAAGACATAACACTGCAGAAAGGCAAGATAAAACGCAGAGGGTAGGAGGATAAATTTAAATCCCGTCTTCAGAGAAAACACCTCTGTGTTAACTGTCTCAGTCCCGAAACAGGCAGGAGGAGTCCCATTATTCCCATCTAGCTGCAAACCATCAATGGGAATAGGTAGAACCTCTGATGGTTTTGACCTCCAAAACACAAGATACTCTATTAAATCAAGCAGCAGCGAGCAAAACATTGTATATGTCCTGAGGAGCTCTAGATCTATTCCTGAATACACCACAGGACTGCCCAAGGCTTGCTGTATGAATGCGGGTCAGTAACACATATTATGGTCTTTCCTATATTTTCATGGCGAGTTACATGAAGATGATTCTCTTTACCTAGTTTATGTGCTTCTAGAAGATACAACATTTCAAATACAATAAATTATTATTGGAATGTTAAGATGACAATCCGGATACAAGGTCCATGAGGTTAAAATATTAAGGTTAGAGGACTAAGGATGAGTTGGGACGTTTAGTTTCTGAAATACCTTGACTATGGAGGTAGAGGAAGTCAGAAATGCCCACCTAAGAACTGGTTGAAGAAATCACAAGGACCATGGTGCTGCTTGTGTGGAAGACATAAAAGCTAGGTCAGCAGTTATAATCTTTGCATTGATTATACAAGTTCATATTGTTTCTCATAAACAACAAGGACCAAGAGATATCTTTCAATCTTCTGTAGCTGCCCTTTGAATAAGTAAAACTGTGATAGAAACTTGATTTCTGGCAGAAGCCTGTAAATCGAAATGTGACCTGTACTTCCCTCTTCAAAACAAACTTCCTTTTGTACTCTAAAAACAGGTCCCAACAAGAGGCCCTCTAGTTTTGATGAATAGCTGATATCTATAAAGAATGGCACTTAATATTATGGAAGTTGGTATTAAAGTCAATGTTCACACTGACTACTTGTGTATTGCAGGCCTCAGGTCATACAGCAGTCAAGAAATGTTAAGTATTGAAGGCATAGGAAGATATCAGGGTTATAATTAAGGAACAATGAGGTTTAAGATCAAGGCGGCAAGAAACGAACTACACTGTCTTGAGGAAAATAACCCAATGAAAGAAATACTCTGCTGGTGAGATTACTGGGGGCTTTCATGGCAAAAAAATAACAATGTAGATAATCTTTTGAAAGTCATAAATCTAAAAGACAGGGACAAATTTACAGCAATTTTTAGACTTAACTCATAATTTCAAGAAAAAGTTTTACAGAAGTTTATGGAAGAGGGATAAGCAATAGCATGAAAAGCCGGAAGGACTGTGCTATATGATACGGCATTTACCATGACAGCTTCTTCCTTCTTCTTGCTCTGACCCAGACAAAGATGTGACACAGCATCCTCAGAAGACAACCAGTGGGACCTGCAGGGTGGGAATCTCTCCTGGCTGTAGCTGTCCTTCCACAGGACTGAGGGGGAGTAGAGAGGCTGCGAAAACTGCATAGCGTGACTGCATTTCACTGAATGTTTCTAAAATAATTTTATTTTATTACTGATTTGGAAAAAAAAAAAAAGAAAAAGAAAAACCAATTAATTACTGACTTGCATAGAAGATAGCCATAGAATAATGTATGAAGAGTTTTGAAATAAGAATATTCCATTTATCACCATGACAGCAACTCAGTAGACAGAGGTTTATTGAGTCTTCATTTTGTTCCACTACTCTGCTTCCAGCATGGAGTTTTCCACTCGGTAGTATTGATTATCTAATGATTAAAACTGAACAAGCTGGGGCTGACTCTGGTGTCTATACTTTGAAAAGTCTAGCCAGTTGAAATTGCTGTGACAAGCCAGCTCTATTAAAAGATTCTGAGATTGCTTTTGTATTTATTTATTTTATAAGCTCCAAACACATAGTGAACTCCGTTTCACTAGAAGAA
>VXBO01013344.1:347284-367541 GCA_013400135.1 Rhinoptilus africanus | reverse complement strand
AGAGAAAGAGAAGAGTAATTAAAAATTTTATCCCTTCTTGGTATGTCACAACATTTCTTAATTTGGAAAAAACAAATGGACAGATCAAAAAGGCACTAGTTTTTATAAAAAGGTCTGTAAGAGAAAAAGCTTGAAAAACTAAATTTGAAAGAATGACTATCTAAAGGAAAATTTACAATAACATCCATCTTTTTTATTAAAAGACTAATAGCATTCTAGAGTATTCATTATGTAATAATTTTATCTATTAAACGTACACATCATTTCTCTGTGCTGAAGATTTTTGTCATGAAGAAATGTTTTCTGTCTTTTGATGAAAACCTACCCCAGAGCCACCTTTTTAAGGGTAACGGTTGTTTTCCATTAGAATATTATGCATTCTCAAAGTCATTTTCTAGAAGGGGGGTAGGGGTAGGAGTGGGGACACAATGGAAAATTTTCAACAAGACTTATTTCAGAAAGAATATTCTCCACCAGCATAAGCCATGGAAACCTTCCAGTAGTTTTGCAGTACCATGCTTTTACTGCAATCTCGATTCCTCACTTTAATTTACGAAGAATAATGTTCTGATTATTTGGTATTGACTGAGCCTAGTTTTGCCATCCAGACCTTCTCTCTCCAAGGTCAGATGCCCAGCTTTTACACTGTTTTGTAGGATGCTTTATAATATCCTCTGACATTTAACAGGGTCAAATCAAACATTTCATCCCTCTTCCCAGTCTTATCTTCCTCTTTTCTCTCCGTTTTGGCAATTTCTTTATCTAACACATCACCATTTGACCCAGGAATTTCTTTTTTTTTCTGTTCTCTTTCATTTCTCTTGTATGTCTGTGTGATGCAGACATAAAATCCTCTACAAAACCTCCCAAGTTTGCCCATTCTTCTCCCTTGCCAAACAGGAAAAAAATGGCAATTCATTTTGCCAACTATAAAATCATTCTTTTGTCTCCTGAATGCATTTCATTCCATTTCTGTCTGTCTAAAATGCTACTACAAAATTAATGTATTTCACTTCCCCCAAGTCACATGGTACTTGACCTGGTGGTGCGTCTAGAGTGCCTTCACTTCCCTCTTTTTTCTTCAAATAAAATTATCCCAGAGGGTATTCATTTCCACTGAAATGCATTAATGCATGACTAACCAAACACATTTAAAATCAAAACAAAGACCTGAGGACTTACAGGTTTCCATGTCCTTTACCTGTCCCAGCATTTTCAAATAATTACCCTTACGTTTCTCTTGCTGATACGCTGTCCTATTCAAACAGGACTGGGACGTCTTTGTACCTCACTACTTTTTAAAGATTCCTAATGCTTTTGAGAATACACAAGTGATACAAAACAAAGAATCACTGAGTATGTTCTGTATCTGGTTCTACACGGGAAATGTGACTTCAGCCTCAGTATAAGTAGCAAACAAAGGTGAAGAAATATCAAGGTCACAACAAGCAATTGGAGAACTGGTATCCCAAAATATGGAACAGGTGTCAACACACAAATACATTACTTTTAATAAACAGAATAGTTTGGGTTGAAAGTAGGCTGTATTTTTGCATTTAACGTAGGCCACTTACCCTGTGTAACTTTTCTCTTCTCTCATCAGAGTCTGGCATGCCCCTGAGACTTGGCGGAATGTACCAAAAGCATACATTTGTGTGCTCCGGCTGCAAAAAGAACCAAACACATACATCAATAAACGAAAGAACACAAATCAATCACACATTAAAGGCTAGTCAGCAGCATATTTTAGCAGAGACATGGAAGACAACATATAGTACTAACTTTCCTAGTTCTGCGTGTTAAAACAAAATAAATGGACTGCAGTTCTGCTGGTCGCATCTGCTGTCTTAGATTCCCTATACACCGTCCCACTTACAATGTTTTAGGGTGCTAATGAAGTGCAAATACATTTCACCTTCACGCGGTTTTATGAGGAACTGTTTTCCAGGATCACAGCAAAAGCAACCCAATTTTCCTTTTCTTAGTAAACGGAGAGATGAAGTATATTTGTTATTCTATCAACCAAGAGCTTATGCAGTGGCGCTAGCAACAGACCATACAGCTAAAATAGCAGATTCTCCGTTATGTATGTTATAACAAGGCATCTCGGCATGAGTAGATGGTATTAAGGTAGTCTTCATCCCCTAAACAGAGAAGTCCTCCGCAGGAGAGAAGGAGAGGAGATAAATCTGACATTCATGCCACAAAATCATATGAACTTGGCCAAAAAAGCTACCCAGATGTCAACAGTCATGTAGGTCTTTAGAAATAAGAGCAGTTTTGCCTAGTTGCCTTGAAGAACTGAGAGAAGAGTGCAGACTGGTTTTGAAATGCCGTACAGATTTGGCTCCTACACACAGATTAAACGAAAGAAGACTTACCTCTCCTTCAAAAACCATCTCAAATTCTTCTCTGTTTTTGATTTTAGTGTAGAGATATTCTGCCAGCTCCAGGCATTTGTTGATCTGATTTTCAAATCCTACAGTCCCCTGTTTTAAAAATAAAGTAAGTATTGGTCATTTTTCCTCCTCCAATGCAATAATCTTTTTAGATAGGCTTCACTCTTAAATGTTTTCAGTCAGAAAACATTTAGCAGTATTATTTCCTGTAATTTAAAAGTAAAGTTAATCAACGCTACAAAAGTGGCTAAATGTGGCCTTACTGTAATCAGTGTTTGGTTTTGGTCTCATTTTAAGAGAATTTATTATGATAACAGCAAGGGCCTTTGATATTGTTAATAGATTATTTTTAGCTCTTTTTCTTTTTTTGGTTTCCAAAACTATTATGAATATTAAGTCTTGGCTTCTCAGCTCTTGCTGAAAGACTAGGTACATGGAATGGGAACTCAGTTGAAAGGGTAAGAGTCGGGAAGCAATTTATTTCTCCTGAACTGTTTGCGGGATATTTGCATTTTAATAAGTCAGCAAACAAAAGCCTGCAATGTTTGCTAAAAATGATTTGCCTGCCCACTGATCTTTTGTCATATCTGATTTGTTTTGAAAGATCATAATCCCAGAAGAAGTAGATGAATGTTGCTAATAAATTAAGGGGGGGAAAAAAAGAATTTGTGCGGTTTGGTTTTTTTTAAAAAAAGTACAATTTGTACATGAATGAAGAAGTAAGAAAGACAAGTACACTCTTAAATTACTGGATGTTTGGGGTAAGTTCTTTGTACTGAATAAAACGACTGAAAGTAAAGTCACAAGAATACTTCTGGATGTAGGCTGTATATTTCTACTGTGAGGACAAGAGTATGATCACTCATGGTGGCTAATGCTGAACAAAAATTTCCACAACTCCTAATATTTTGATTTCTTAAATTTTTTGTAAAATAATAATGCAATTTGCGTGAAGCGGGTTCTATCAAATCCCTCAGAGAACTCAGGTCCAAGAGATCAGAATCTGTCTCAAGACTAAACAGAAATCCGAAGTAACTAATTTCTGGAGAACTTTAATTCTAGGTATGCCCATCAACTTCACAATTTGATTCTCTATTATTTTTAAAGAATAACATCCACAAATATCCTACTCCTGAATTTTAAATCTGACCCCTATCCATTATGGTTTCCACTGTATTTTTTTTAATTTGTAGTGAAGTGCTCTACTACTTCAGTGAGGTCAGTTTAGCATGTGAATATAACAGCAGAGGTAGAATGCTAGTTTTAACAAAATGTGTTTGGCTAGTATTTAGAAAAAACATTCAGTCCATGCTTTAACGGTGTCTGTAGTCAGCACTTCTTAATTAGAACCATAAACGACATACTTCAAAGTTGTTACTCACAGTCCGATTCTAATGTGTCATAAGCAGTTTCATGTTCCTGGATTACAGTACCAAAAATTATTTATTTCTAAGGAAGAACTGAGTCTGAGCTGAAATGTACTTAGCCTGGTAATCAAACCTATGCTGATTACTAAAGTAATCTTGTTACCTGTTGCAAATATTTTGTGTTGTTCTGGGGTTTTTTCTGAAGTATTTTTTTTAAATAAATAATGCCAACTCTACAATCTGTTTAAAAGTAACTGTATATCTAAAGGTCTGTTACTTTCTTCCCTCAGTCTTCAATATTGGGGAAATCCGCATGAAAACACCTTCTATCATGACAGGTTATTTACTATTGCTATCTAACTCTCACCCAAAGTGAAAACTGGTCTGTGATTGTACATTTTGTCATTAGATTTAATGTCAGTTTCATGAGAGAAGATTAGACCATGGACAGGTTACCTAACTGAATTCCCATTTTGTGAGCAGAAGAGCAAGAAGAATAGTAATAAGATGACCGCAGGTAAAGAAATAAAAAAGAAATGTGTTTTCTTCACTACACAGACCCCCGTGTTGCAAACACGTAATGTATGTAAACCCATGCTTCAGTTCAGTCACCCAGGCATACCACAGCAGTACCAGGGAAACAACTGTCAAATCACCAGTTGGGCAAAGCTTCTTAAGAAAAAGGCTTTGTTTTCAAAGTTGCTTATAAAATCTATGCATTGAAATGTGGTGCTCAAAGGACCCTTGTAATTCTTCAAGTCTACTCTGCTGCTACTACAAGTAACCTGTCATAAAATACATATGTAAGGGTGTAGAAGACTTTTTTGGTGTCCTGCCCTCACTGGTTTTACTGTAGGACAGATCTAGTGACTTAAATCTTTCTTCTAATTTCCAGCAGAATTTATTGATAGCTAACATTGTTCTACAATTCAAATGGTTCTTTTCTGACTTAATACTCAGATAACTACGTGTTTAGAGATTGTAGTTATACAAACATTTATGTTTAAAAAAAAAAGTGTTCCATCACGCGAGAGTTACAATTTAAATAAATACATTTCTGATTTTTGAGCTGAACTTTTATTATTTACCTTTGCCTTCCACATCAACCAGAATTTGAAAATGTCCACGTGTCTACCACACTGTATTGCCTTATCTCCGGTGTCATAGGATACATCATACTGTTTGTCTTGCTGGAAGAGATAGCCTGCACACATTTGATTGCAGCCTTGAAGTATACCCTGTAATGAAAAATATGTACTTATATGACTTACATGGCATACGTGCGTATGAAACATTAATAACATATAAAAATATATTTCAAACATATACAGAAAAAATGTTCTTTAATGGGACAAATTATTAAATACTGACCTTGTTTTGTAAACCCAAGCCACAAAAATAATTTCATAACCTAAGGTAGTTCTCTTAGAATTCTGTGATTAGTGATTGGTTTTACACACCCACATACCCACACCTGAAAAAACATTCTCAGATTAATTTGTATTCTTAGGTTTTGATGCTAACTTTGTCCACTTTACTATGTAAGGCTACATTCCTAAGACTTAAATTTTTGGTGTGTTAAATATTAGAATAAAGCTGTAGTCTTCTCAGTGCAGCAGATAGCTACAGAAAATGAAGAGAAAAACAAAGTAGTAACTGAAGTCTTCAACTTTATGCATTGTCCAGCTTCATGACACTTAACATTAGTGATAAATATCAATACAAATGACCTAAACAAGACATTTTTTGTTTACAAATAAATATGGTCCACAGAGCAATAGAAAACTACAGATTACTGGTGAATTCCTTCTCCGAAGGAAACACAGAGGAGCAAATTTCTGTATGTTACACAGAAGTCTTACACGTGTGACATTTCTAAAATGGTTTGCGTCTCCTTTAGAGTTTATTAGTGGTTCTTTGAAAAAGCTTGAAGACACTGGTGTAGCTGATAAATACAAAAAGACCTATCAAAATCATCATATAGAGAATAAAAAATTTTGCCAAAATCTGCAATAGTTAGAATAAAAAGCATGCATGCCACTCAATAACGGCTGGTGCTTCCCTCCAACAGGTGTCAAAGTATTTTATAAAGGGAAATAAATGCTGCAGTCTTCCGTTTAGAGATGGGTCACCTGGAAGAGCAACGGCAGACCTTAGGGCTGGAACACACAACTTCTTCATCCCAGTTCTATACACAGGGACCACTTCTTTAACTAACCTCTTCTCGTAGCAATTGACATGCCAGAAATTAGTAGGCAACAGAATTAGTTCTATCCACAGATGACAGGAAGTGGGGATTTTTCTCATCTAAGGAAAATACTTATTGCTTAAAAGAATTAAGACACTGGTCACGCTTTCATTGATGACAACAATCTAGAAGAAAGCCCTAAAAAGATACATGGAGTCATAAAAAAAGCAGCATGGCTTCTTTTCAACAGAATTGAGAAACTTTTAAACTACTGTGTAAGGTTAAAAAGTTGCTTTTTATTTAAGCACTTTAGACTGTGACCAATTACTAAGACCAAGGGCGCGTGTTCAGTGTATCATAGAAACAATGGGGGGTAGATGCTCAGATGAAGTATGTTAGCATGGCTCTAGTGTTGTTATTAGAATATGCAAAGATTCAACCGCTAAAGATTTGACCCATATTGTCTACTTGATTAACAAAACAAAACAAAACAAAAAAACCAACCAAAAAAGATAAAACAACTTCCTAAACACAATGTAAATCCACACAGTTATTCCTGCCAAAAGAACTTTTGAAATTAAATGGATTTTACACTACTCTCTTAAAAAGTAGGGTGTGATATTTACTTTTTTTTTTTTAACTGATTAATTATTAAATATGAGGCAGACCTTCTCACGGACAAGGATGGCAGAACATTGTAACAACACTCCCATCATCTTGTGTGGGTTCCAAGTGACTGAGTTGGCTCTGCAAAAAAATTACACATTCAGATAGGTCTGGAAAACAGAAACTTCACTTGAAGCAGTCGCCTTTATTTTTTGCCTTCAGCTGGAAATTTAGGGAGTTTTGACCATGGTGATTTCACACAGAGATTATTACTGTCTCAAGTGTCTTCCTTCCCGGCTATACTGTCCGGGAAAGGAATTTTTCTTGCATTAGCACTGCAATTATTAGTTTCTGATTACTAATTATTACTAATTACTAATACCAGATAATTAGTGTCAGATTATGCTGATTAGCTGATACAGTAACTTCACCCCCAAAATACTCCACTTATAGAAATAGCACTAATCAAACTAACAAATCCAGTTTGACAGGTTATATCAATTCAAGGTACTGACTGGGGGAGAGGGATGTCAGAGAATTAAGAGAATACAGTTCTTTACTGAACAACTGCTGGAAAAGTAGACAGGAAAGACACTCCTCATGCTTATCTGCTTTTCCAGCTAAAGCCACAAGAGGCTTTCTCTGTACTAGTTTGTCAAGCCCATGGACTGTTAAAAGGCTACAAAATTTTACATCAAAATCCTACCATTCTGTATGTGAAGCTTAAAACTTTTTCTGTGTAAGCACAGGTGGATGCACAAGATCACCTAATTTACTAGCCAAACAGATGAGATGTTCTGTACTTTTAACATATTGTCCTAGACAGTTTAATGATGATGCTAAAATAAATGTGCCAACATTGCACACCCATTGACCTCTTCACTCTAAGTAATTAATTACCAAATGTCCCTTGATTCACTGTGCGTTCCAGAGAAGGAAAGCGTATCATCATATTTCACAAACTATGCCTGTGTTCTTACAGTGCGGTTGAAGGAAAATTCAAAGATATTTCCTCCTTTCCTACACCCCGCTATCAGAGAACACAGGCACAACCACAGTTCCTCTGTTTTGAGCAACACGATGACCCTTTCACTCCAGTGTGAGGAACACTAATTCCATAAAGATTCCAGATACAATTCCAGCCTCTGTCTGTGCTAGGTTAGTCTGTAGCATCCCTCAGCCAAAAGAACAGTGCAGCCTGTGCTATATCTGGGGAGGTCCTCACCCCTCTAGAGTCTCCTGCTTAGACAGCGCAAGCCAGCAGATATATAGCTCAAACTTAGGAGGCAATTATCTTTTAAAAAACTTCTCCAGTAGTTCACATGGAGTAGTCAAGAAACAGGGATTCATATAACAGCTCATTTCCTTTTGAGTGCGCTACGGTTTCAGTTTTGCACATTTATTTAATTTTCAGAGTTCCAAACAAAGACGGTTTCAAGCCATTTTTGCGGGGAGCATAAGGTTTAATTTAGCATGAAGAAGTCACTTCCTACCCTGCACAGCCAGCCAGCCAGAGGCTGTCCTACCACAGGCAATCCCACTCCGTAACGTGGCAGCACGCCAGTCCTTGCTCACCCGTGGCTCCTGGCTGGCCAAGTCTGGCCCAAATGTTAGCCACAGAGCCCAGCTGGGGCCCGTGACAAGCAATTACACAGGATGACACGTGAGCCCCATCCCACGTCTGAGGGTCCGTACAGCTGACTAGAAAAGAAATAATATCACGCTTCATGGCCGGCTGCTTTCTGTACTTGCTTGAGAATATGGTCTTAATTAGCACCCCTGGGTTGACCTCAGGTCAAAAGAGGTGTGCCAAACTACTGTGACCAAACCTGTGTTGCTTAAAGAAATAATTTTACATTGCTGACCTCATATTAGACACTTTGCTATAACGTGAGTGACCTGCAGATTGGATTGGGTGGGAGTGGATATGATTCTGCTACTCCAGAGTACTCCTGCCACACCACACACTGCTGTTCCTGCAACGGGAGGGTCCACCTGGTTTTCCTACCAGTCCTTCTGTACATTATTCTTTATCTTGTACCTGTTTCTCACTTACTGTATGAGATGCCCACCACTAGGAAAGTTTGTTTTCCCTAAAGAAGAGCATTGCCCACTGTTCCCATTTTACACCTTTACACAGTGCCCGCGCTCAGCACAGTTGACTCAAGGAAGCAATTTGGTGCTAGTTTGAGAATACATGGGTAGAGCTTGTGTAAAATCGTTCTTGCTTCCCTGGAAGCTGATGCCTGCGATGATGGCAAAGATCTGGTGTTTCTGATTCTTCATTGCTTTTCTGATTGTTATTCAGATGGGCAGCCTTTTATGACAGAGCAGTTTCATAGGAAATCTAGACAAACACACCCATGGGGTTATAAATATAGCATCTTCTACAGACTACAGCCTTGTCATCATCAGATATGGGAACATCTGTGCCAAGTACTACACGTGGGACTCCCCCGGAGTCTGAATTGTAAAGCCTGGGGGGAGGATCACGCTCTCACTCTGCTATCACTCCCAACACAAATGCTTTGCCTTTTTAAATTTGGTTCAATTAATTGGTGAGTAAAGGCTGGCTTCTGCTCTGAGCGGGCTTCTTGGCAACCTGGGTTATGTGCTTGGGGGTACACGTGCACTCTTTTCTGCAGACTGCACTCTGGCCTCTACCAGAGCTTCCTGCTCACTTCATATAACCCCCACATGACACCAACTCGGGTCCCTTCACCCTGAGACGCGGTGACTATCTGTGACTCTTGCTGGCCTCCCTGTAAGTTCCCTCAGTCTTCTGCCTGGCATCGCAGAACTTTATCAGCTCTGTGCTATCATAGTCCTTTTTAGCCTTACAGGCACTGAAATTTGCCCCTAAAAATTGCTGCTAATTCAGTCTCTACCACGTGTTCCTCTCTTTGTTGAATACAAATATATATTTATATGTGTATATATATATATGTATAAGCAATACAAAAGCAGGCATACATACATATTTATAAACTTTCATTTACAGAACACTCATTTTCAGGTAGACTGTATATTCCTTATTTTCTGGAAATAACTGCAAACATCTTTCAGAATAGAATCTCTACAAATTCCCACCAGCCACGTCATGGCTTCCCATGGTAGGTATTCATGCTCAAACACCTCCTCTGGATTCATCATTTCTCACTGCTATTCTTAAAGACCCCCATTTCAGAGGTTGTCAAGGTGTCGCACTTCGTTTTTCCCTTAAATCCTCCTTCACCCGTTCCCAGACTTTTGATCCCTTCAAAGCTCCCTTACAATCTCCCTTCCTGTGTGCCAAGCAATATCCTTGCCCTTCTTCAAATCTGCTGAAAACTTACCTTTCACTCAGCTGTACATCACTCTTCTCCTCTGTAGTATTGTTTCAGTCTCCCTAGAGTGAACATTTCCTGCCTGTCTTGCTTTTGATTAATTTAGTGTTCAAACTCCTTAACACGGCAAATTAATCTTTTCATGAATTTGTAAAGTGTCATCTGCCTCATGAAAGTACTTTAATAACAGTATTACAAATAAGCACCACGTAGTACCTTTCTATTCCATTCAATTTATGACGATGCTTTCGGGACATTAAGAGTCCACCTCCCCAGGCAGCCTGGAAGAGATAGAAAAAAGAGGAGATTCATTGTTTTGGGAAACCTCAACATATTTTAATTTACTCAGGATCTAGTAATAAATATTTTAATTCAAGACAAAACGTGCAAATAAAACCCCTTTTTTGTGTGAATAATAGCACTTAACTTAGTTACTTACATCTACATGGAGCCAGAGGTTGTATTTTTCACATATATCTGCAATCTCCTGGATTGGATCGAAGGCTCCGTACACTGTTGTGCCTGCAGTTGCATTTACAAAAAGAGGAACGTAACCCTACGATAAAAATAAAAATATTTAATACGAAATCCAACCTCTTTCTGAAAGAAAAAAAAAAGAAAATAATTTTAGAAATGTAGCTATCCCATTTTCCACCCTAAAATGTGTTTCTTCCTATCCAAAAAGTACGTATGAGCAACAGTAGAAACTAACAAATTGCATACATGGTAGGAACAAACTCTGCTTTTACTGTACTGTAACTTCACAAAATTAACTAGTCAGAAGGGAAAGAATATTATTTTGTCTAATGTCTTTCAGTAAGGAGATTCAAACACTCTAGTAGAAGACCAGCAATAATCTAGTAAAGATGAGACTCTTACATCAGTACAAAGGAAATTTAATTAAATGTGATTTATAAATTGCCATTTGAAGGTTTGAAGTTGTTCCTTAAGTCTTTGTCTTATCCTTAGATAAACAGGACAAAGCAGAACAAAGCAATCCAAAACAAAAGCAATAAATGTGGATCTGTCACATCAAAGTGAGACAATTTTTGAATTAGATGAAAAAAAAAAAGTGAACTGTAATATCATAGAGTGCCCAAATGCAAAGAAGTTAAGAAATAAAAAAAAAATAATCTTGATTGCTCTAACTTTGGTGGGTTTATAAAAAATTAATGAATTTTTCATTGCATTGATTCAAGAAATAACAATGAATGCCTCAAAAAATTAAACTTACTGACTACATTTACTAACTCTGCAGCATCACACTTGAAACCTACTGGAATTTTTAGGACTTCAGTAGAATTTTTGATGGTTTTAGCTAAACTTTAAAGTTTGGATAAAAGTAGGTTTAGTTTTGTGTTTTCGTACTCTCTTCCATATATTTCCAAACAGAAAGTTATTTTTAAAAGTCATAAAATACAGATATGGTTTAAGAGTTAACAATACTTTGGGTTTTTTAAACAGTAAACAGAAACTTTAGCAAGACATATAAATAATTCCCTAAATAATACAGGAATGTATAATTAAGCAGTTGAAAACATTAATATAACATTTATATCATTATAACGTTCTCTTTTAATGCTAAACATCAGCCTTCAAAGGCCAATTACTAAGCCAAACATTTAAGCACTAATTTTAATAAACACAAACCTTTTGTTTTGCTTCCAAAATTTTTGCCTCCAAATCAGCTGGTATTATTTTGCCTCTGTAATTATAGTGGAAACAGAAAGACAAAGAAAATTAAAGAGCACATATGGAAATACTAGCTACAGTTGAAATAAATTAATAGGATTTTCTCAACAGGCCATTAGCAACTTGACACACTGTACCGAACCAGTCCATAAGCACAAAACAACAAATTTAACCGTCCAACACATTTAATACATAAAAACCTTAGCATTCATCCTACCTTTCATTGCATTTTATCAAAATCACGTTGTCTGTTCCGAATCCAAGTGCAGCTCCAGCTTTCTTTATTGAGTAGTGACTCTGCAGCAAAACATATGCACGTTTAATGGAGTGGTTGTTTAATGGTGAAGCATCTTCACAACATAGATCAATAAATTAAGAATTAGCAGTGTATTAAGCTCACATGTTCCGAGGTAAAGAGAACCAGTTTAGGGACTGCAGCCATGCCTTTGGTTTTGACTTCAGGGAAATACTTGTAGCGTGCGGCCATTATGCTGTACATGTTGGAGATAGCTCCTCCTGTGAATGAATAAATGAATAAATTTTAAACTGGTGGTAATGAGAAAAAATTATTATTAGACCAAAGACATACAAGTCTCATTTGCATTATGCAGTGAAAGTGGCAGTGAACTGTGAAAAAATAAATCCCTGAAATGCATGGTCATCTGTCTAAACAGCATAGGGACAGACCCTCTAGAAAGTCATTCTGGTAGCTGGCATTTCCTGTCCACCATCTCCTTCAATTGGCAACATGTCGTAACACATTCCTAAAGAGTTCAGCTTTCATTGTGCTGCTTTTGCCTGGCAACTTCTTGTCAGCAAGAGTAAAGGAACTTTTCAAATTGTCTGAGGCTGAAGAAATGTCACTTACTGGATGGATTTATCCCATCTCATTGTAGATATAGAAGCAGATGACTTAAAGGTAGATTTCTACAGCCGAGATAGTTATTCTAAGCTTCCTTATAGTCAGTTAAGGGAAAGAGGCACTTTGCAGGGTACGATTCAGCTAACCCATTTTGACACTTACTTTTGAAAGCACCTATTTCTCTTGGTTTACTGCTAAAAAGAGTCCAGGACAATTAGCTCATTTCTGCAAAGCAGACCTCAAGATTTAGTAAAATTAATCTCATTCATAAAGTCTTGGATAACTTCTTCCTCAACAGTTTGGATAGTTTCTTCATCAACAAGCACACTGAGAAAGATCCATGGTTTTCTAGTAGACAGGACTGGAGACCAAGCAAGTGTGCATTCCTGGATTTTACGTGGGCTGTTCCAAAAGGAGGTGCAATTGTCCTTCATCTTCTGAAACAGCATGGTGTCCCTCCTACCCCAAACCCATAAATCTGGAGTTCTGCTGGGTGCCCGCATTGTCCACACATGGGCCCAGGACCTCCACATGGTTTACCAGTCTTTTCTGTCACTGTTGACTGCCTTTACATCACCTTCGTGAGAAGACACTTTGTCTTGGTCTGCATTCTGGAATCATACTTGTAAATCCAGTCAGATTACGTCCCAGATAATATGCCCCAGAAAGTGACGGGCAGCCACAGTCTTTTTCTGACTGTGAGCCCAAATCCTCACTGACCATGAAAGCAGTCAGTACACGATTCTCAAGAACTATTGGTCAGCAGAAATTGTGGTTGCTCAGCAACCCCAGAAACTAAGCACCAATAAAAAGGGTGTTTAAATGCCAGAGCTTGTAGAGAAGTTTTAAAATATTGACTAGCCATGATACGTAGCCATCCTTGAAGATAATTTTTTTCCCCCAACTTTTTTGTGGGATATTTAAACAAAGCATTCCTCCTTCTAAATACACGATGCATTGGTTTGTGTTGGAGATATTGTGGTATCGTGGGCATTCAGACACACCTTAAATTTATTTTAACTTTTGAAGTTTTGGTCAAACCACCAAAACAGAGAGGAAAAACTCACCAGGTGAGAATATTCCATCGCCATCTTTATTTGACCATCCAATAATCTCTCTCATCTTTCGAAGCGTTATTTGTTCCATGAGGACAAAAACAGGAGCAATTTCATAGGTAAACCTGCATGGATAAAGCAAAAAAAAACCCCAACCAATCGAAATCAAATGCAGACTCTAAAAACACACAATAAATACCCAGGCTATGATTATTTGTGAAAATACTTAAGATTCCGGGAAGTTTTCCTACAAATTTAGGTTCTGCTATCTCAACCTTTACCCAAACAAAAATCCTCAGGAAGACAATACTGGAAATATTGGTTAATAAAAACTGCGGTATTAGCTCTTTTGCAACTTTCTGTATAACCAACATATGACCTAATGCTCTCCATCATAGCGCTGCTGACTGCGGTACAAGATGGTACTGTAAAGCATTTGTTTCCCAAAGTGACAATTCCACATTTGTGGAATAACATATTGCCAAATCCTTATGAAAACAGTGAACTTCACTGAGCTAAACACAACCATAATTAGAAGTATTGAGCTAGGGCTTCAAAGCCTAAATACAATTAATTAGGTGGATTTATTCTGTTGATGATCTCCAAGGACAACTTATTTCTACAATACCATGCGATCAATAACTGTCAAGAGTAATTATAAATGATGATTTTCTAATTACCAATTACTAAAAACAAGTCAGCAGTCAACTACTGTATCCACTTAATGAGGGCAAAAACCACTGCATAGTCTGGTATGCCCTGATGTCACAGACAGATGTGTGGATGGAAAGTGACAGCCGTACAACCATTTTTGGTGATCAGGGTACACGGATAAATTGCTACAGCCATAAATAAACTCAGCTTGCTGTGTTTACCAAAAAGAGGAAAAAAAGTAAAAAAGGAGAGGAAAAAAAGAAGCAGAGATAAACTAACCAATCAACCTGTGATTTCCAAAGAAATCTATAGGAATATGACACTGACACTTTGGATATGACTGATGTCTTCCACTTGAATAATTTTGCCAAAGCGTATGTGTTATCTCTCTAATACTAAAATCACATTTTGAGAGTAGGTATGGCAACCTTTAGGGAGATGTGATGTGAAGAAAGGAACGTCTGTCTGAAAAGCTTGTCTTTTATTTACAGCTACATTGGTTATTAATTATTTCTTCAGTCTTTATGTGCTCTTAGTCCATCAGAGAAACGCCACCACTATTTTTAAAGCACTCCTTTAAGATTAAAAAGCTTTGTAATTTGTTTAATTGTTGTAATTGGTATTTTTCAGAAGCCAAAACACTGCTTATTTTGCTTTTATTATCATTAGAACTGCTGGAGAGAAAGAGCTGAACACTGATCTGAAGTTTGGGTCCTGCCAATATTTACAGAGAGACGAAATTAATCAACCAGTTGGTGTCTGCTAATAGTGGGGTGGAGTTTTTTGTTTTCTTTTTAAGTACTGCAAGTCTAGGACATATTCCAGTCTTTATTTAGGCAGAATGACCAACTGAAGTCAACTGGAACTCAGTGATGTACAGATCACTGTAGCCTAACACAAGGTACATTTAAGTCAATGTGGGGTTTTTCCACACAGTTTAAACACATTTTGATTTTTGTCCCGAGACCTTGCACACTGATCCCTACGTACTTCCCAGAAGACTGGAAGGTTTGTAGAAAAAAAATATATAGTGTTAAGCAAGTTTATTGTATATAAAATATCAAGTGTTCACAAGGGGAATTCTGAATATACTTAAGCCCAAGGAAAATAGCCTTTATTTATTTTATTATGTAATTATTTTCTGAGTCTCCAAAGACTGACAAAGACCTAAAAGAAGACTGAAGATGATTATAAATGATAAGGCCAATGTAGCTATATCAGATGATGGCTATAATTTTAAAAATCACATCTCGCTAAAGTTCACTCCAACTTACTTGTTTTAAACTTAAACGATTTTGAAAAAATCAGTTAAATGCAGAAAATGTGCTTGGCTTGGAAGGAACTCTCCAACTTTAGAACCAATCTCCTGACAAAAAATACTGATTAGATTTTTCATAGAGTTATAACCTTTACAGGTATTTCTGTGAATTAACTAAACCAGTCAAAAGTCTCCTCTCTTTACTAACAGAATAAATGAATGGGTTTTTTGGTAGTGGCCGGTGCTGCCTTAATTCTGCTCTCACCTAAAGGCCAAATTGTTTTACCAGGCCAAATTTTTCTAACTACTTGCCCTCCTGTTTGCCAGTATGTAAAAAGCATTCTGAGAATAAACATAAAGCATTTTACACCATTCTTCTATGTTACATTTTCATAAGCATAAATGCATAATTCTGAAAATACCAATATAATTCTCTCGTCTCTGCTAACAGTGGGCATAAAGAGAACTTCCAGGTAATATTACTGCTTTCTAACCAGAGCTGGCTGCTCCATGGTGAGTGAATGCCCTGTACTACAGATCCCTGGAGCTGGATGAATAAAGGCAGCTCCCGAAATCTCCACCTTGAAGGTCTTATGATTAGCGATTGAGCTATGAATAGCACATTGATACATTATTTCCAAGTCAACGTGGGAAGCTTATTATGTTTAATTTAATGTCTTATCTTCACAGTGACATTTAAGGAACATTTCCTAATGACAATTTAAAATTTTAAGAGCGTACAGATGTTTTGATTACTCAAAACTCATTTGCAAAAGAAAACACATTTTTTCTAACTGTTGACAAATATTTTAGGTATTGCTTATAGGTAGAAAAGAAAAAATGGCAAGTGGAAAATATTCCCTACCATAATCCAGTGTTACTGTCGCTTGTGCTTTACATGCTCGTGTAGCTGAAATGGGTTAGAACAGTTTCTAGGTAAACATCAGAACCTGCTCTTCTGCCCTGGAACACTGCTCAGAGCAAATAACGCGTTCCCCAGATTTCACAGAGACGGTTTGGTTATTTTTAATAACCTTCTCTGTCCATTCTTTGAATCGTATTTTACAAACATTGCTTTAACCTTACTTGCCATTACTGTGTTATTTGAAAGCATATCATGTTGACCTTGGTTTGCTGAAAAAAAAAGGAGGCCAATGTATTATTTTGCATTTGCTAAACCTCATACAAGCAAATAGTTGTTTTTCACGCTCACAGAGAAACATTTTCAAGATATGTTCTTGTTTAAACTATAAATGGATCAGAAATTAGCTTTACAAAACTGGCTAGTTAACAATCTACTTTTAAAACCGAAGGAAAAAGCAACCTCATTAAAAAAAAATGTTACTCTCTCACAAGTAGGTTACTGTGATGTTCTCAATACTGATGGCAATATTTCATAACACTGTCTGCTGAATTTCATAACACTGAATTCAGCTGACAGAGATGAATTCTATTATGTCCCGTCAGATTTGTGCAATTTCACTGATTACAAAAGGAAACTAAGCTCGGATAACTGAGTTAGTCAAAGAAAAAGGGGCCTGCAAAGAGTTACACTCTCTGAAGTATGTTCCTGTCACAGAGGAACAGTGTTTAAGTAAAGTTTTTCTTTCAGAAATGTAATCAGATTTGTTTTGCCTTTTAATTGTGGTGCAACAAAAGGTCACTTTAAAAAAGGCACTTTAAAGCACTTTGCAACACTTGCTTTACGATCAAAATGTATGTTGCTGGGTTTTCTTCCCAATAAGCTTTTAAATCTGAGTGTCTCATACCAATTTTTAGCAAACACAGAACAAGTTGAGAAGATTATTACAAAGAGCAGACTGGTTTGGGCTGGAGCACCTTATGTCTTTTTCTTGATTGCTAATGCAACAAAATGGGCACAGCTCGTAATCTGTGTAGAGCTGCTAGTAATCAGCTATACTTAATGAGCCATTTACTCATGGATAGGCTAGTGAAAATATTGTTCATTTTCCAACCTGCAGATGCATTTCCTGTGTTCTGCCAATTAGCAACAAACTACCCAAAACAGAAGCAGCTTTAGGGTTAAACCACATCCAATACAAGACTAAAACAGAGCAGTCTGTTACCTGCCAAGTATTGGGACTGCCACCACATTTTAAAGCATGTACAAATCAGTAAATAAATAAAAGCTGGCTAGGTTTTTTTGTTTATTTGGGGGTGGTGGTTCATTAATTGTTCTCTTTGTTGCAAAAATTCAACACAACACCTTAAATTTACATCTACCTTTCATTAATTTTGAGGTGAAGAAAAATTAGGAAGAGTTTCCTCATTGATATGTTCTACATGTAAAATTTGACTTTATTATACTTCCGTTTATTTATTTGCACACAACTTTAATAAGTCTGAGATGAGTAATTCCTTCATTATCATCAAATTAATTTTCAGTGTGACATTTTTAATCATTTTGAAGCCACTTCTTTACCAGCAGAGGAACGGGAGAAGGTGGTGCCCTGAGCCTGCCACGTCTGAAGCCAACAGGAGAACAAACAATAAGCTTTTACGTATTTTGTAGTCTAGTGTTAATATATGGATAGCTGCAGAATTACTCAGTCTACAGAAAAAGCTTTTTTTTTTAAAAAAAAACGGGATAAAGAAGATTGGTCCACGAGAAGAAAAAAATCATTTCATGTTATTATATTAGAATTGTCGTGTTTTACTTACCATGTGGTCTGGGATATCTGCTTTTCTATGGCTCAGAAATGTAAAACTGTTCAGCTTTATGTAACTATTTTCACTGTGTTACTGCCACATTAAGAAAAAACGTGTCACGCTTTCATTGAAGATGCAGCGATCGTCATTTAAAGAACAAAATTATGCACGTCTGTGACAGTACGTGTCTGCCATAACAGATGGCAGCCCCTGCGAGCACCAGCCAGAGCCGCTGACAAGAAGCACTGCTTACATGTTTGTATTGGCGGTTGATGTCAGCCACTCCCCAGCCAAGCCGATAATGTCCAGCCCTGTGGACAGCTGATTGAAAAAGCGAGGGTGACCTGGAAAGAGAATAGAGAGCATCTTAGAACAACCTCAGGTTTCAGTGTTAAACCCTCCGACTACTCTGGCACAAACGGCAGCTCTGCGCTCATCGCGCAGCAAGTCCTCAAAGCAAATCCTGCTGATGGGGAGAGCGGTAACCAGCATCCACGGGTGCCTTGTCACAAATTTGGGAAAACGGCTTTGGAGGGAGCTCCTGTATGGGATCACCAGTTTAAATTAGAAGGGAGAACCTCAGAGCCCACCTCCAGAACCTGCGGAAGGGCTGGGGCTAGCCCAGCTCCAGAGCCCCCCCACCCCGCGGTGAACTCGGGAGGGGGCGATCCTTGGCGGTACCAACCTGCAGGTGCTGGGGGCGTTTGCCTTTGAATGGAGTAAGGGAGGGAGGCTCTCCCGCTTGTAATGAGGCTGTAGGGATTGGGGGGGGGAGGGGGACGGAGGAGCCCGTGGCTCGCTGAGCTGCCCCCCCCCACGGGAGCGGCGTTTCGCGGGGGCTCTACGGGATAAGTCCCAGCGTGGGGGGATCCGCTGCAGCGGAGAGTCGAGACCCCCCTCTCCCCCCACCAAGAGCCCCTCGGCACGGGCGGTTCCCCCACATTTTACAAGCTAGGATTCACCTCATAAACAAAGGCTTTGCTGTCAAACCGAAGACAATCGTATTCCTGCATTTCAGCCAAAGTTGCCTTAATAACTTTTAGAAGCAATAAGCCCGACTACCGGGGGTATACTCTTTTTTAGCACGAGGAGATAAAATTCCTAACAAATTGATGACGGAGAGGGAAGGTGTCATGATTTAGCCCCCGTCTCTGCTCTCTTGGGAAGGGACGCGCAGTAACACACTGAGGACAGCCCAGCCCGAGCGGGGGGTGCAGCGCTGGACGCCCGGAGGGATCCTGTCACCTCGCGTTTGGCTCAACGCTGGGGACATCAGCATCTTTTGACATAAATAAAGGCGATTCTGCTCCGAGCGATGTCAGCGGGGACCTTTGGAGCCTGCCGGCGCTGCCACGGCTCGGCACGTCCCGAAGAGGTGGCTGCCGCGGAAAGGGGGGAGGAGGGGACACGGAGGCGAAGCGACCGGGCTGCTGCCGCCCCCGGGGGAGCCAAGCGGCTCAGGGCTAAAGCCCAGAAACAGCACCCTGGCTTAGCTATTTAATCCGCAAATCAGCGCTTCTCTCCCTTGCCCTGACGGGCAGTTTGGGAAGATTTAAGAGCCATTTCGCTGACCCCCCTCAGCGAGCCCTGCGGTCTCCTGAGACCGGGATACAGATTTAGCCCCGCTGGCTTTGAAGGGAGCTTCCCTTGGAGAGAGAAAGTGAGCCCTGGGGAGCCGGGGGAGGGGGGGGGTGTCCTAGGACATCCCACTGCCCGAGCAGCTCTTTTTTCAAGCTCCACCAGGTGCTAATTTGAACAGAGCCTTTGATGGGATACCCGCATCTCAGCTCCCGGGGAGGGGTCCTGCCGGTCCCGCAGAAGCTCCAGAGGAAGCCGGGGTGAGAAGAGCTGGCTCTCGACATCCCGGCGCAATCAGAGTGGGAAGAAAGGTGCGAGGACAGAACCCGCAGTGACTCCGGCTTCGCTGCTGGCCACCAACCCACGGGGCGGGGAGTGAAACGCGCTCCCCTTTGATCGAGGGGACAGAAGCGAAATCCGCCCCCGGGACTCCCGACTAAATCAAACCGCCGTGTGAAGGGGAAAAGGCAGGAAGCTAAACCCCACATTTGTTGCCAAGTTTTTCCTCCCTGAGCGCACCCCGCCTTAGTTTTCAGAGCTGCATCACTAAAGAGCGGCTCGCAGCTGGCCGGCCAGAGACTGTCAGCCAAAAGCCCCCCCCT
>VXBO01013344.1:307161-335399 GCA_013400135.1 Rhinoptilus africanus | reverse complement strand
CAAACCCCGGCACGGCCCCCCCGCCCCACGTCCCCTCTAGGTGGTGCTGTATCTCAAGGCCAGACCCTGCAGAGCCCGCCCGGCAGCGGCTGCGGCTGCTCGGAGCCTATGCTGATTGAGGGTCTCCTCGTCCTGGCCCCGGAGGCGACAGGAGAAGCGGGAGGCAGCAAATCCCGGAGCTTCGAAGGTCTCCCCCCACCCCCGCCTCGCTCCGCCCGCTCGCCTGCCACGCAAGGAAACGCTTGGTAACTCTCGTTAGCCACGGACCCCCTTGAAAATTCGACCCAAAACCAAACCCCTCCAGTGCCGGAGGCTCCATTCAGTACTCGCCTCACCCACCGACACCGTTGAAACACCCCTTGACAGATGTACGTGTCCAGGCGGGGCCACTCAGAGAGGTACCGGTTTCAGCGAGAGGGTTCAAAGCCTTCCCCTCCAGCCGTGCTGGCCGAGCTTTCTGCTCAACACCTCTTTACTCTTCCCTCTTTCCATGTGTCGGTCCCTTCCCTACGGCTATTGCTCGAGTGCACTGTAGGCACAGGTTGCAGAGAATCTCTTTGCACGCTGAAGCCCCAGAAGACTTGGCTTTTCCATTGAACCCTGACATTTACTGAGGATGTGAAACAGGAAAAACCCCCGAGCCACAGTATCAGCAAGGCAGCAACATGCGGATTTATAATTCCCTCAATTGAAGCTTGTAAACCAGCACGTTGGTTAGAACTCACATAAAAAAGCCAGACCATAGGGTCTCTTCTAGTTCATCTCCATCCACTAAGTGGACATGCTAAAATATGAACCTTGACTACCCTGGGTGGGCACAGGAATTAAGTTGATGCAATAAATATCTTTGGCAACAAAGACCTGTTGATTATACAGTGGGCCTCCATATGCTGATATAACTGTGGGCATACAAAAAAAAAATGACTGTTGAGAAGAGTAAAATTGTTTATTATGTATTGCAGCCTGTGGGTTTGAAGAGTCATTGTCCTAGGGGCTGCACACAATGTTTTAAGAGCGCACCTCCTGCTACACTGCAAGGAGCTCACACCATAACTACATGCCAATGGAAAAACAAATAGGGCCAAGGCACTGTGCCATAATGTTTACTGTTTCTTTATATTCTCAACCATAGTCATGTTATCTGCAGGCAGGGAAGCAAATTTGCCTTCTGGTGATTATTATGATTATTGTTTTTTCCTCCAGGAGCGTTCTCTCTCTGTTGCCTTTTAATTGTCATTTTGTTTGGATTGTGAATATTTCAGATAGTTGGAACCATGCACGCTCTTTCCTTAAAAATGTATACAACAGTATGTCCATTCAACATCTGTGATATGCAGTTTTGTATTTTCATCTTTGCAGCCTGTGATGCTTTTAGTTTTTAAATCACACAGTTATAATAATTTGTAATCCAGTACATTATTACAAAATATATTCATTGCATCAGGTATCTGTTTCTTTTCCCACCACTTCTGGTACAAAATTATCTCTCATTTACCTGTATCTTTGATAGGATGCAATAATTTAAATGACAAATTTCCTTAACTCTTGACAAAGAAAAATTGGAAAACTGCTAAAAACTAAGTATTTCAGAACTTTCTTGGATATCACCTGCAGTGCTCAAAAATACAGATAAAATCTACTGTATAACTGTAACCAAAAAAAAAACCAAAACAAAAAACCAGGCCAAAACCCAATAACAAACTATTGCTCTAATTATTTGGCACTGTCCAAAAATTTATACAAATGGACATTTGGTGAAGACTAGAGATTTATACTTCTATTCTACAGACAACTTTTGCTGTTTTATGGACTTGGTAAAAATGTATTGAAGGTAAGCGATATGTTTGCTTTGGGTTTTATGATCAGTCAGTCACTGATGTACCCAACTGTCCCACATTTAAGAATCATGTCCACCACTCGAATTTCAAAGACAGCTCAAGATGAGCTGCCAGCTAGAACATTTGGCACTGCTGTGATGAAGGCCATTCAGAAAAGTCTAATCTGAAGCACATTGTTTTACATACTTTGTGGCTTCTTGTTGCAGGATGTCCCCTTCCTGATCCATGCTGGCACGTGTTGCTGTCCGTTTTGATCTGCTTCATCTGAAAAACATCCCGAAGAACAACCCACATCCTGAAACAGCAGCAAATCCCAATTCTCAATACCCCCAAGCAAACATCGAAGTAAGCAAAGAACTCCCTGACTTCCAAACCGTAACAAAATAAAACCCAACAGAAAACCTTATTTTTCTAGACGGATCAAACAAAATTACTTAAGTTGGGGAACTGTGACTGTAGCATGAAAAAAGGACAACAAAAGTGATAGTACACCCAGTAAGTCTGCTCTCTACCAGTTTTAAGCTATTCCAGTTGTTTACCCTGTGTTTGAAATAAATTTTATTTCCCGCCTCCCCCAATAACCCTGTAGAGGCAAGACAGCTAATGCCTGGATTTTCCCCTTGTGATATGTTGTTATAATTGTTACATGTCTCACTGAATTATATCTTTTTATCCCATAGGAGGGCATCAGTTTACAATGAGAACATTCAGTAATTTCAGTAACGCTGCTGCAGGAGGTGATGCAGTTTGGCTCTCCAACCTCAGAATGAATTCTGAAAGCTGGACTCTGGGATTTTTTCACAGAGGATTCATTTAAATTAAGCATATTTCATAAACATGGCAACAAGAAATGTGTACGTTTCTGCTACTTTAAAAATCACTTCTCAAATCATAACTCAGTCTCAGGTATGGGCTTTCCTAAGTCTCAGAAATTTTCAAGACCACTGTAGTTGCAGGCTTAGGAAGGGTGGCTTTTTATTATTATTTTTTATTTTCCCTCTTTTCTCTGTGGTGGATAAGTCACGTTTTGCCTCAATGAGTTTGTCAATTCACTCAGAATAGTCATCAGTACTAGTGAAACAGTAGGCCTTCTGCAGCACCATATTTGAAACCCTTCAGTCTTCCAGTATCTTTTTTGCTTCAATATTACAGATTTAAAAAAAAAAAAAACAAACCCTTTCCAAAAAGGAAGGTTTGGAACACTTCATTGAAATAAAAGTAGTTTAAGCAGAAAACCAATACTTACATTTTGTAACAAGGTGCAAACATAGCACAGAAATGTAATCAGGATGATACGAACAGCCACAGAAATGGACAGCTGGCACACTTACAGATTTAAAGTTAGGTACCAAGTTTGTCTGCCAGATAATGGAGGCAGGCAGGCAAGAAAAAACTTCTTTCTCTCTGTTTCACTAAGTTGTTCACAATCCTTAATCTGAGCGGATTTCATTAACGCTCTCAGAATAAACAGATTCCTATTCTGAAGTAATGGATGCGTGAGTGAGCTTTAAGCAAAGCCATCAGCTGTTACACATGCCTCTCTTTTCAGTATTAGTATGGAAGATTATGAGAGCATTGAGGGGCAATTTTAAGGAAAATACACTTGTCCAGATCAAGACACTGATCGAGAGATGACTCAAATTGAAGACATAAGCACCCAGGCAGAAAAATCAGACTGGAGTTGTCATGTTACAGACAGATATTCAAATCTATTTATGTAACAAATTCCTGTCCTCTATTTTGGCCCTTCAAAACTTCTCTGCAAGCCCACATTTACCTAGTGCTCTTGACTCCTCTTGCAAGCATTTTGATAGCTGCACCGGATGAAGATGACCACAGGAAAAAGCAGAGCTGCCGTCATCTTGGAGGGTGTTAGCAAATCGGCACTAGGACAAGAGACACAACTTAGCCGTGCTATCTTTAACAGTTCATACTCAGCCACAAAGTCTTTTAAAGCTTATGCACATCAGATAAAAAGCAGAACTGCTCTGAACAACAGATCAAACATAACCTCTCTCTTTATAATCTTAAGGTATACTTATTGTTTGCAAGAGTTTAAAGCAAATGCCCAGGAAGGGAATCAAGAGAGCAGAATGGATAGGGCTGTGGTTTCTGACAGCCTTGTTCTCTACAGGACAGGTAACAAGGCTACTTGCACTCCTCTCCAGCTACAATGGGAGAACACCAACATGGGATTTCAACCCTCAGCATTCTTCTACCAGTCATCTTTTCTCTTCAGAGATTCATAATATCTTTAAACAGAAGTTCCTAAACTAAACTGCACTGATGGCAAGATGAGCTAGGAAAAATTGTGAAAGATTTGACTGATATCCAGGCTCATGCTATTCATGCCATAAAGAAGATCTTAAAGTTAGAGGTATAGTTCCACTGACCTCTTCCTTCACAGAAAATTCTGTACAAAGGCTTTTGGGGATATGAAGAATGCAAAAAGACCAATATAGAGTTTTTCTAGGATGTAAAAGAGTCCAGAATTTCCCCTTCTGGTATCTGAAATGTTAGACCTGGAATCTGACTGCGTATTGGTGTAAATTAGCCCTTAATGCCTTCAGATATTAACATGTTCATTGGTTGCTAGAGGCAGGCTATAAAGTGCTGCAGCAGATTGCAGTCTGCAATAAGAAAGACTGGTACAACTTCATTCCGGTTACTGGTTTTTAACACATTAAAGCAATTACTGTGTTTATTTGCAAGTGCTCTTGCAAGGCTCTTCTTCAAGACACATATAGCATGGAATCTAGGTGAGTGAAGGATAACTGCCAACACTTGTATGAAATTCTTGTTCACGTAAAGGCATTACAGATTGATCCGCTACTTTAAAATGTTTGATGGTCAACAGCCAGTTTGAAAATGCAAATTTTAAACCAAAGATCCCACAAAAGACACTATTTGACCAATTCCAACCACTCAAAAGATCAAGAAACAAGTTTTTACTAATGAGGTTTAAAAAACCTCCACATTCAGCAAAGAGTGAAAAATTAGTTTTATGTTTTACAGTTATAACTTGTGTTAATAGGTATAAGAAATGAGATCCAAGATATTTAATTAAATACATTTCCTTAAAAATGTAGGTAAAGACAAACTGGTTTTAAAAAATATCTGCTTCCCAGACGGTACTGAGAAGCCCTGCAAAGCATCATTAAAAGCCTTCAGTGCTTCCAGCTGGTAGGTAAAAATCCCTTTGCTATACTTTGCATGTTCAGTTTTAGTTACTCAGAAAAATCTCTATCATCATTGGAGTCATTAGGTTGCTCCTACAGGTTCCTAATTTTGAATCACTAGAGAGAATTAGTTTCAGTAAAACCTAGGAGCTTTTCAGAGACCATTTAGTCTATTTGTCTTTGCTTGTGCCTTTCTGTCCAGTTCCTCAGTAACAGTACGTGAGCTTCTCCTAATCTCATTTATGGACATTGTATGAAGAGAACAGCAAAATAGCTATGGCATTCACTCAAACTTCAGAGCATCTTAAGCACTCCCCATTCCCAGAGGGCCACTTTCTGAGCACTTTGACCTGTACTTTGTTTTTTTTCATGAGCATGGGACTGTGAAAGCAGATGACATGCCCATTTTGAAAGTAATTCAACCCACCCCAATTATCCCTCTTTTTCACTTTGCAGTAATTCTCTACAAGAAACATGAAGAATAAGAATATGTTGCTAATGACAGGGACTCCAGGAATGACCTTTAGATGCTACTGAGATACAGAGACATTGTACCTTGTACCAAGATGAAGTACTGGAGAACTGCAAAGGTACCTCTGCAACACAAGAAGATCTCTTCAAGTAAAATAAATTATGTCAAAGTTCTGTGGTTTCATGCCCTTTACGCTGCTGGGGATAAACAAAGAAACAGATGCTGCAAAGCTAAGGCTTGTTAAGACTCACAAGTATATGATAAGCGTCTTCTCTGTTATATTTACCCAAACAGATCTGCATCAGGAATTACTGAAAGAAAAATAACACGACACAGAGATACCACAGCAGCTAAAGGCAATAAGAAACCAATGGAATTTTTCTTATATTGGCACATCTATCTAAGCATGAGAATATTAACCAATTATTTCTCCAAAACTTACAAACTTAGATAGTCTTAGAGAGTTGAACATTTATTTTTCATGTGAAAAAGAACACACAAAGCATTTGTTCAGTAACATTTAGACACATCAGTGGTAAACACATTTTTTTTCTGAGGTAAAAGGAAAATATAACCTTAAAATTATACCATGAAATGTCTACCATATAGTCTTAGACATTAAATATTAGTATCAGGCCTTAGAATTTCTGTAGTGAAAAGCAATACTAAACTTTAACGTACTCGTGTGTTTAATAAAATACAATAAACATATCTTTTCTTCTGCCTACCCCAGAACAGCATGTTAGCTATGTTTGGTTTTCATTAGTTCACTTTACTGAATGCGATTACACTCAGTCCAATTCTCCATCCCCATATAACTTACAGTTTTGTACAATAAAATTCTTACTTTAAAAAAACAACAACTGTAAATACAGTAAGAGCTGGGTACAAGTCTTACCTGCAGTAGCACAGCTTAATCAAAGTATTTTTTTCATTATTTTAAAGCAAGAGAGTTAAACTATCTGTCATGTCAGATGCGTACCGTTTTACAGACATACCAGCCAATTTATATCAAAACTTTTAAAAACTTAACTTATTATCTGTTTCTTTCAGCATTGCAACATGGTTCATTTAGTCCTCACCATGTGGACACCAACTGATTTGAGATAATACATATGGCAGACATCCCACATAGATGTCTGCATTAAAAATGGCAGAAGATATTAGCACAAAATGCAAACCATCTTGAGTTTACATATCCGATCTATTATTGAGAGACTCTACTAAAAGGGAATTTGACTCTCAAGAGCGTATCTGAATCATTTTAAAGTTTTAATGCCAGTCCAGAAAAGTCAGCATATTTATAAAGCAGGAAGAATGACTCCCAGGCTATGATTTTTTTCCCTGTCATTTTTAAAAGCATGAATATGAATTCATTTTGGTCTTGAGCAAATACCTTCAAATTAAAAAACAAGCAATAGGAACTGAATGGTGGGGACACTAAAATGAATATTAGTAATTAGGAAATCACAGCCTCAAAGAAGTTTATCATTTTCATTCCTTTCCATTTAAGTGGGAAGTGCTCCATTTCTCTCTGTAAAGCAGCTGGCTTATTTATCTTTTATCCATTTCTAGAAACTAAACTTTTGTTCTTTCTACAGCCTAGTTGTGGCCAGAGAAACAGCTGAATATCTGTGGTAAATTTACTCAAGAGTCTCAATCCTAAAATCTCTTTATGCAGACCAAACTCTCCAGGAGCATGAAGTCAAACTTCCTCAGTTGAGTACGAATACCATTGCTACCGTAGTCCATGTCATCTCAGTCTAACTTTTATAAATGTTATCAATAAGTGAATACTAAATTCGTACAAGTCACAATCTTATCAGTTTTGTAGATTTTCTGATCAGTTTTACAACTGGCACTTATTCAACAGTACTATATGATTTATCTCCAAATCTGGACAAGAGATTTTCACTGAAGCTGATCTCATTTTTACAGAGATCTCAGGTAAGGTTTTTCAGTCAAAATATTCTTATCAGCTATTTCATTAATGTGAAAGCTACAAAAATCACAACAATTTTCAGCAAACAGTTTAAGGCAGAATTTCTGTAGCTCAAAACCATATCATTTTGTAAAATAGGGGGTTTCATATAATCATGCTGGAAGATTCATTTCCCCCTGTTCAAGTGATGCAAAGGAACGTAGCGAGTATGATACTCCTGAAATACTATGTTTTGTTCAACTGACAATCTGTATCACAGTTTTCATTTAACTTGCTGCTACAGTGGGAAAATACTTTATCAATTACTTCTGCATGCATAAAGTTTGCATGTGCCATCAAGTTATAGAAGAAGGTAATTTTTGCAGGAATAAGTTTGAAAGTATTCCAAGGACTACAAAAATTCTAAGGTCCAATATTAATGTTAGTAAAGACTGTTGAAATTTGTAAGAATAATTATGATTAAACAGCATACCTCAACATGGGTTAGTCTCTTCTCCCAGGTAACAGGTGATAGGACAAGAAGAAATGGCCTCAAGCTGCACCAGGGGAGGTTTAGACTGGGTATTAGGAAAAATTTATTCACTGAAAGGGTTATCCAGCATTAGAACAGGCTGCCCAGGGAAGTGGTGGAGTCACCATCCCTGGAGGTATGGAAAAGATGCGCAGATGTAGCGCTGAGGGACATACTTTAGTGGTGTACTTGGCAGTTTTAGGTTAACAGTTGAACTTGATGATCTTAAAGGTCCCTTCCAACCAAAATGGTTCTATGATTCTATACCTTTTGGAGAATCAAAATCATTAACTGAAATACTGTAGAATCTCCAAACTAATCTTCCATGGAATCGTCAGAACTTCCTTAATTTTCTTATCATTGCTATTTGAACAGCTAGTACTCTTTATGTTGCTATTGCTGCTTTCATCACTTGTTTCTTCATCACCTTCACTCTTTCCACTGCCAAGTTTCTGTGCTTCTTCCACTGTAAAGATACAGAAGATAATTCATTGCTGCACTGCCTTTTATACTAAAAAGAAGTTAAGAAGCAGCAAGTAGGGCAATTAGCTTCACTATTTTCAATTAAATTATTAAATACTGATTAATCCTTTCTAGCAAGTGAAGAAAGCCCTGTAGTGATTGTGTGGCAGACTGCAGGGTTAGAACTATAAAGCCAGCCTGTATCCTGAAATGTGGTGTGACCACTCTGCACTTGGAATTGGCTTGACATAGCTCTAAAACCAGCACAGCTGGTCACCAGAAAAATCACTCGTTTATAGGAGGATGCTCAGATGAATTAAGCCACGTTTAAGCTTCTTTGTTGTTCCCGTTTCCTGTAGCTACACAGTGGCAAGAGAATGGAAGATTCACCCCCTCCTAACTCCCTGGCCCAGGTATCTTTATATCCCAGTTGATACAGGACTAGGAACTCTTGATGACAAATAAGTGGTGTAAGCTAAAGTTAATATGTGAGAGAAGAAAATACATATCAAAAAGAGGCTTGGGATTATCCAAAAATGGATTAAATTTTGTAATTCGTTCCTTCTCATAATTTCTTTCTCATATTACAGAATTCAGAGGGACTTCATAAGGTTAACATCCTTTAGCCTAATACCCATTTCATGACAAACATGGCTTACATTTTTGGCACAGCTCAATTGTCTTGATCACAGGTAACAATGCAGAGCATCATCACATGCCTTTTTGTGAATCTATCTAGTTTAGTTTAAAAACTGATTTCCTTTACTGATTTTTACTAATGTTCTCTGCTGGAGGTTTCTTGCCCAAATGCTAAAAGAGTTTTCTTGAGCATTTCTCCTCCATTTCAGTGCAGGTTGACCCAGAATAGTTTAGTCTTTATTGATGCTTTGGAGTAAGCTAGTTGATATTATATTGAAACAGATGATGGGAGCTTGCCTGGTCCATTCTACGTGGTCTGACTTTAGAACACTTTCTAAATTTGTAAGATCTCTGACTCTTTTCTTCCACCCTTAATATACTGTAAAATGAATACTTGCAATTGAACATTAACAACTAGATGATGTTGACTCTGACATTTTATAGACCAAGGCAGCCTATTTAAGATGTAGAAAACACAGATGTAGCATAAATATTTTCTCAAATACTGGCTTTTTAAACACAAAGTCTGGCTCCTACAATTATCCTACAATAATTCTCAAGGTTTACCAGTGAAAGGTAAGAATGCCTCTACAATAAATATTATAGTTGCGATTCTCAGACTTACCCATTGATACCTTTTCTTTAGGAAGTGGAAAAAACTGCTTGGCCCCAGTATTTTCTGGTTCATCATTCAGAATTGCAATCTGACAACATAATATATTACAAACATATATATGACAAAATAAACAAACCAGAAATAAGTCTGCCACTTCCAGTTCATGAAAGTGCAATTATACCAATGAAGAACTTACATATACACATAAAAATGGATGTTCATAACCTGAAGAGTCTCAAGCTTGCCATTACAACCTGTGCTCCTGGGTAGTATCACAACTGCGATTAAGTGTCTGCAATGCAAAAATACTATTTCTCAGCTAATGGCATTAATAATTTCATGTAAAACTTGAATTCTAGAATTAGGATGGAAAGAAGACAAATTACATTTAAGAGCAATGAGATCATAAAGATCTTAAATACAGTTCTTAATCAATATAATCATTACATCATAAATAAGAATAACAAACACAGAAAAATCAGATACCAAGCTAAATCTGAAAGAAACCCGAGATTAGTAGTTGAAGATGTCCCTGATCACTGCAGGAGGGGTGGACTACATGGCTTTTAAAGGTCCCTTCCAACCCAACACATTCTATGATTATACATGAAGAAAAAAAATAATACTTTCTTACTGCAAGACTGCCATGGGATTGACGTGGTATTTCCACCAGTAGAACTCCAAATGCTAGCTGTCTAAACCTCTCTTGTCTATACACCCATCTGTGTTTAAACGCAATCTTCCTGTTTACACATAGGACAAAGAGATGAATAAATGTGTTCATCAATTATTAATTTTTTGAGTTTAAAAATCACTCTTAGGCTACAAAAAGAATCACATTACTGGGCTTGACTTAGTCTCAGTGATATCAATTTTACCACCTTTGTCCCATGAGATTCGGTTGCAAAAAAATTTTTGTAAAAGTAGGCATCAAAGAATATAGTACCAAGAAGTAAAGAAAAATTAAAATTTTGTATTATATGAAAAAGTCAAAGAACTGGTGCAGACCAGAACTTCTTTATGGAAACATCAGTTGCCGTTCCAGTGCTGTTCTATAGTCTTCAGGGATACAGAAGTTCCTTGACCGAGCAGACAATTTTAAACTTCAGCAAAAAATACAGAGGTAATGAAATAACCACTCAATACTGGAATGTGTTAACCTAGTATACACATTACAGTCAAGTAATCTTCCTGTACCAGAGCCGAATGATAATTTCTTTTTATTTTACCTTTCTACAGCTAATATTTCTACTTTTTAATTAATTATGCCTGTATATACACAGAATTACAAGACTCACTCTCTCTGCAGAAAGAAAAGGCTTTCCTGTAAGATGTGGCAGAAAAAATCACATTTCTGATAATCATTATATAAGAATAAATCTAGATGTACACCCCTAAAGTTCTTGGCTTTCTCCCAACTTTACATTAGCACAAATAATTTGCCAGTCTAGCAACTCAAGATGAGTTTAAAAATATAGCCTGCAAGTGTAAAAGAGTCTTTTCAAGAATACAAAAATCTGAGCCAGCATTTGCCATGAGTACAAGTTCAGTGCAGAGATTCTAGAAATTAAATCTCAGTACAGTTTCCATATTAAAATTGCGTTTATTCTGTCTCTCCCAGGGAGGATGAGAATCTTGTCATGAAGCATTCTGATGCACTGAAATGACAGGATAACATGATTTCGAAAATAGAAGTATAAAAACAAAGCATAGGATCTGGTTTATTTTGGCACATCCATAGCTTTCTCTTAACCTTTTAAGAACTTTAGCTTCAATGCTTAAGGTTTTCAAAGCTATGAAGATAACATAAGGCAAAAGCCTGCACACAATAATGTCCTTGATAAAGTTTCTGTTGGTGTTGGGACACAGAATCAGCCCTGGAGAAAAATTTTCACATAGATTTTGTCAGTTATTTTTTCTAATTGTAATGAATTTACATATTCTATACAAAACAAAAACACGCTACATTTATTTATCCATATATTTATCTATAGTAATAATAAAAATATTAACAAAATCAAATGACAAGTCACAGAACATGGAGATGTTGGGTTCCTATAGGGTAGCTTACCCAATACCAATAATATTTTTCACTTGATCTAAATAACCATGGTGCCAAGTGAACCACAGGTTAAAGAGTTCATTCATGTATTTCTAGTCTTTCAAAATTAATTGGGTGACAAATGATTGCATTATCAAGCTCTAATTGCTTAAAAAATCATGTATTAGATCAGCTGCGAAACCAAAGACATATTCTTACCATGATCCTGCTTGAATTGATTCAATAGCCGTTTCTGAAAAGCAAATACAAACCAGTTGTTTCACATTTTGATTCACCTGACAAATTTTGTTCCTCAACTCTAAGATTTCTTTAATTTGAAGCTGTATGGCGATCTTTTAACAAGTTCCACTTCAAACATGCATTACCCAATTGCTCAGCCCCATGCTTACTTAAATTTACCTGATTAAGTACCAACTATTGTTTCAAGTAAGTATTATTTTAAAAGCTAGCACTTGTTAAATAATTTACCTTTTGGCAACAAAATACATTTTTTTTTCATTCTATCTATCTGTTTGCTCCCAAAATAGAAACAGGAACTTTAAAAAGTCATCATTTCCTATTCATGGTATTATTAAATTCCTGAGGCAATGAAAATTTTCATCAGTTTCAACACAAATCCACACAAAGGTAAAAACTGAAACTTTGACATCATTTCATCTACTGCATTAATATCCACAGCAATGGAATTTAAGACATCATTCAACAGAATACCTAAATAAGAAATGAAACCAATCTATTGCCATAAAGGAGGTATATGTTTAAGTTCTGGAGTTAGCTGATGCTTACCTTCTTGGACTCTGTCCTTTTTAAACCTAGTAGAAAACAAAATAAANAGACAAAAAGACCCCAACAAACAAACCAGAGACAACCAGTCAGAATTTTCCCAGTGTTTTTTACAAGCTCTTGACGTGAGCTTCCCTGGAGTCTCCATTTCCATTAGAAGTGATCTATCCAGCAAAGCACTGATGCACATTGTTCATACTCTACCCGACTGCAGTACGTTCTGATGCCCTATTGAGATCACTGAAACTTAAGTGTGTGCTTAAATTAATTTCTCTGTGTATTCTTTAGTAAGCGAACCACATGAATGCTGCTACTACGGCTCTTTAACATTTATGAGGTGCTAGAATTTGTAGTTATCATTTCTGATGGTCTTGATTTACCACTATTAGCAAACCTCCACTAGTACAGGCTGTTGTACGCAGTACTAGTGGATCATCACAACAGATCAATATAGAACAAACCTATAAAGATTTTTAAAGTGTGTCTAATGTATACTCTTTGTCATTAAAGAAACAAAAAAATTAAGCTTCTATGTTATAATTTCCACACATCGTACCCTAGAGCCATTTGAAGATCTTGTTTGCTACATTTTATTAAAATCGTGTTTGACCCTACAACAGTTATTTGACACCTTGCATAGGACAGGTACCTTGTCCCATGCCTTGGATAACAGCAGTTTAAAACCTACCTGGCAGAGAACAGGCAGTATCTATCTACTCCCAATTCACCGAGCTATCACTGGCATTCACGGAGAGCAAGTGGGAACAAAATAGCTCTGTAAACAAAGTAAAGCTATAGGCCATGCTGTCCCTTTTCTGCTGTCTAGTCAATCACAAACCAGGTAACTAGGAATGGATGATTGACATTTTATGGCTGTAATATGGTGAAGTTCTTCAGCATGAGGAACAGCAGCAGTATCTAGAGTTGTACAGCAAAAGAGACACCCAGAAATTACAGTGAATTCAAAATGAAAAAGATTTATTGCACTTCCACAAGTACCTCACATAAAAAAAGCCTCCATTATCTACAAACTACCTTCTTCCTCAACCATAGGTACAGCATCACTTACATAACCACATAAAAATCAAAATACAAAATTTCAATGTAGAATTTTGAACAAATACTTATGAAAAAAGCTTAAAATGTGACACATCACAAAAACAGTGCCAAATGTAGTAATTACCACACTTAACCTACTTTGCCCTGCAGCATGTGCAGTTTTTATTATAATTCTAATTTGGTCCACTGGATGGGTTGCCCCTCTTTTATCCACTGGACTTGATCAAATCAGTGCAACAGAACTGCTGATGCATGAAATGATAGGTCAATGTAACCTTGTAATGGAGTAATATCCCTGCAAATCACAGTAAACAAATAAAACTATTCATTTTATATGCTCTAGGTATTAGACATAAATTACCAAAACCTAACATTTTTACACCAAATATAATATATTGCTGCATACTACTATATGAAAAACTCATTTAAATAACTTCTTAATGCATAATAAGGGTAAAAACATTTACAAACAAATGGTGGTTGTAGTGGCTGTTACCAAATCCCCTTCATCCATCACCAGATTTTCCCAGATCAGTATAACCAGTTACATCTTATGGCCTTCATACAACCCAGGCTTTTTAAAAACTTTCATCATCAAGATGTGTCTTTCTTTTCTTGCCTTGTCCCTTACAGATATCTCTAGAGTAAGTTCATCTAAATAGCAGGCACAGTACATTTAGCACAATTTTTATATATAGTAGTTCTTTTCTTTTTCTTTTTTAATTATTTTACCACAACAAAGTTAGCATTACGTTGCTAAAGTTTCCAGGTACTTAAAAAGACATTTGTCCTTGAGATGATTCATGATCATATAAGAAAATACTCTGTAAGACAAGTGTACAGGTAGTAAAAAACTGACCTACCACCCCCAGTAGACACATGCTAAGATATCATCCTTTAAAATCTATTAGAAATATTAACGTGTAATTTTATTCTTAACGGCGTTAGATGTTCTATAAGAATCTCTGCTGTGCATTACTATTAATAAAAAAAAAGTCTTTGTTCAAAACTTTTAGCTACATGTAAGTTTGTGTGAACGTACACACACATTTTTGCAGACTAGGGTTGGTGAATACAACTTAGAGGAGCTTACAAGGCTGGGGCTGTGTAATTCTGAGAGCATATGCTCACATTGGTTTTACGTAGCAACAGTAAAATGTAATTTAAACAAAATATAAACAGTATTTCTAACTGGAGTCTAATCTTGAATGTTTGCCATATCTGACGACTGTATAGATGACAAATTATGCATACTACCGAGTAGCTAATGTGTGCTGAACTTCTGAAATAGGTGGTGACTTTTTTTTTCTTTCCTTAGGTAGTCATAGGGATATTGATTAATTAAAAAGTGTTTAATTTTATAAATAAACACAGAGAAACTGTTCTAAACTTCAGAGATCAGTGAATGGAAAAAACCTTACATGATTATTTTATGTTAGACAATAAATGTTAAAAATATTCATCATCATGAAAAAATAATGAAACAAATCTTGCAAAATAATGTTAAAGTTGCAAATTTATTTTTTATAGTTACACATTTAACATGGGAAAGGGGTGTTGAAAAAATTTAATTTTTTTATTTGTGACATGAGAGGGAACACACACGTGTTCTCATGATAGGTGTCTCAAGTAGGGTAGCCTTGTCAGAGCGATTTTTCAGGAAGTGCACGTGTCAACTACATAACCTACACAGTAAAACCAAGAGACTATGCTACAATGCCATTATTGGCTTTTATCAGGGTCTGACAGGCCACACAAAAGACAAGATACAAATGTTAATAATACTAATTTAAAACTGGAACAAAAATTTCAAAATAAGAAATATTATCTATTAAAATATGCTATTTATTCTTTCACTATTAGCTTAATAAAAAACACACTTTCTAATGTTTTAAGAAAAGACCTGGAAATTAGAAATTCTTTACTTAAAAAACCTCCACATTATCTGTAGTCACAGATAGCTGATATGAAAATACCTCTGGACTGATAAATTCTGGGTTAAAAAACCCTTGAAAAATAAAATAAAACATAATTTTTAACAAGTTTGGTGACCACATCCACTATAAAAATCTAGTAGAGTTATCTGAAGGCTCCTATAAACAGAATCAGCTGGTTTTCCTTTAATCTTAGGCTGAAAGGGCCTATGACACAGTAGCCATATGCCAAAAAACCCCATTAAGAATATTTAACTAAAAGACCTGCAGCTTCTCCAGGTCAAAAAAAAAAGAAAAGCTACCTATTTTGTGGTCAATTTTAAGGATACATACATTTTCCTATACCGTACAGATCAGCAGCTCAATAACAAAAAGCAGAATTCCTCAACACACGGTAGCTGTGCCTCCTTGAAAGCAACAGACCAACGTCTGCTCTCCTTGCCAGCACTGGCATTTATAAACGTTTTCCCCTTGCCGCTACCTCACTTTGAAGCGGCCAAAGCAAGCCGTGTTTTGTTGCTGGGTTTTGGCCTCCCCTCACAGAAGGCACACAGCTGTCAGGAAAGCATGATGTTTTATGTTTGAATTCCACTAAAGGGCCAGACCCTGCTCCCTTAAGAGTCAGAGAAAGTTTTTCCTTTGACTTAATTAGGAGCAGAAAGAGGTCTTGAGCAGCAAGTATTCTTCAGTAACGTATTTCAATGGAGTAAAGTGACAGGCAAAAATCAGTGCTACCACCTGAGGAAGTGGCAGAAATTTAGACATCTCAACACCCCAGATCCTACTTACCCTTCCGACACCAGATGGGAAAGGCCACTGAAACGACCACAGAGCATAGCACAGGTGATCAGCACATTTCCCTAGGGGTGCCTGTACTTAAGAGCTGATCCACATACAACAAAGTCTCCCCAAGAGCAGGCAAGAGCACTACCATTCCTACCTTTGCCTTATTCCCCACCTCCTGTTACTTTTTGTACCCGGGGAATTGATGAGACCCAGTCCTCCTCCAGATTAGTAATTTTCCAGTTGACTCACACCAGCTGGGTTTGGTTCAAAGACACATTGTGGGGTTTGTTTCAAGAGTAGGAACCAACAGCTCAAGCAGGAGGAGGGAAGGAAAATGAGAGCAGCGACTACTTAACCTGGCCAAAGGAGCGCAGACTCGGAATGTTGAACCACATCTCTTGTGACAAACATCCGTCACCCAAAGCGTACGGGAAACTCATGCCATCTTGTACGTTGTCTTGGGAATATGTGTGTAAGACCATAAAACCTGTTAGGAAGATTATCCTGAGAGAAATAAAGTATCGGAAGGGCTATCACCTTTCAGCTGTTAACATCTTAACCATTTTCATCTTTTTGTATGATGCAATAAAGGGACAAGATAAAAGTCAGGACTATCTGCTCGTCAAATCGCATTTTATTCTTTAAATTAAATCAGCTTTCATGTTATACAGGCATAGAAAAAGGTTTGGAAAGCAGTATATTTTAACTCACTCCTTTAACTCCCAAGTTTTCCACTCATGGGAGAAGAGCGTCCCCGGACTTTGCAGGCCATGCTTCAGCCTACAGGGACGTTGTGGAGCCCAGGGACGAGCTGTGAGGGGCACAGCTCCGAAGGGACGTGCTGGCGCGTGTCTCACCTTCAGAAACAACAGCGGCAACGCCAGAGCTTACACCAACGCAGTGAAAGACAAACCAACCACCTTACGGAACTAGAAGCTGGGAGTCGTGACACCAAGCGACGATTTTTTGGAAAAAAACCCTGAACGCTGAGGGAGTTGGCCCTCTAGCTCTGTGAAATGAGTTTCAATTTGCCACAAGAAGGCCTGGAATATGCCCAACGTTTCGGTCAGGTGTATTTTCTCAATTCCCCGCAGCTGCCACCCGTCCCAGAGCAGGACAGGGCCAGCCCACCTGAGAGAATGGCGACCACCACCCTGACACCGACGCCGTGGCAAGCAAATTCCTCCACCAAGGAGCGACGCTGCCAGCAGCGGCCTCTCACCTGAGGGGGGAAGGTGCGGCCATGTTGAGGAGGGCCCGGAACATGGCGGCTGCCAGAGGGCGCAGGGCCCAGCTGGGCACAGGGACCGGCTGGGGGGCACTCGGTGGCCTGGAAGCTCCAGGCTGGGGTCGAGGCGAAGCCTGAGGGATGCTGTAGCACATGTCCATGCCCAGTCCTGGTCCCAGTCCCAGTCCCTGTCGGGTCCGTGGTGTTGGGAATGTCCCAGAGAGTGGGGAGAGGCCCCGCTGTGTGTTGGTCCTCGGTGTTAAGGAGGATANCTTCTTTCCCTTGAGGGTGGCAGAGCACTGGAACAGGCTGCCCAGGGAGGTGGTGGAGTCTCCGTCTCTGGAGACATCCCAAACCCGCCTGGACGCGTTCCTGTGTAACCTGCTCTGGTGACCCTGCTCTGGCCGGGGGTGGGACTGGATGATCTATTAAGGTCCCTTCCAACCCGATGATTCTGTGATTCTGTGAAAACTGTGATGGGTATAAAGCCATCACGCTCGTTCTTCTCAGAGAGGATATAATGCAGCCGCACAAACAGCTATCGCAAGATGTTGCGGCCCCACAAAGCGTAAATCCAGTCACAAAGGGATGAGGCAAATCAGTGATGGATCGGCCTATCTGCGGCTATTAAACACAACAAACGAAATGCGATTCCAGCTCAGGAAGTTTCTGAAGCACTGTTCCCCAGAAGCTGAGAGGCCATGCCAAGGGGAATATCTGTTTTATATATGCCTTGTTTTTAATCCACTTTCCTTAAGCATCTGTTACTGGAAAACAGGCTCCTAGGTTAAACAGACCTTTGGTCTGGCTCATGATAGTTATGCGTCTCCATTATGTTTACCATTTCCCCTGAGAAAACCATTTCAAGCTTCTCCGTTGCTGCTTGCCAGAGGAAGCCGTGTTGTAGCAGGGACTCTTCCTGCATTCTGGGACTCTCTAATGATTATTTGGTTGGCTCCCGGGGCATGTGCAGTTCTGCAGCTTCCTTAAAGTCTTGTGCACATACACACCCCCCCTCCAAAGGCACTGAAATTATTTTAAACAGATGTAGCTGGGATATTGTTAAGTATTTCCTGAGAGTAGTACGGTGGAGTGGGTAAAATACTCCGACCCTGGAGGCATGAATCAGAGCCCTCCTAAGAAGTTAGGAAAAGCTGCACCTTGGTGGTAGGGGTGTTAATAAAAACCAAATCACCGAGGCCTGAGAGCTGAAAGTGGCAAGATGGGATCCTAACTACGTTGTTCTGGTGCCACAGGCCACAGAAACTTACTGACGTTAGCTAACATGCCGCCTGTCCCTGGGAAGATCTTCAGGGCTGACCCCGATCTTTCTGCAAACTTTTTCAGCTGAAGTGCTGCTTATTGCAGTCTAGTTCGAAGTGAAAACTTATTTTAAAAGAAAATGAATTTGATGGAAGTTAAAATGCGAGAAGTGTGACCTGACACACACAAAAGTTAGAATTTATTTGTAGAATTCAGATTGTAAAAATCCTTGGTATTAATCATCATTAATATAGCTCTAACAGCACCTCACACTCACAGGCATTGGTGATATATTCAGATTACTTGGTGAGGATTAATAGAGGATTGGCTTTCTGATCAGCAATTAAAAAAATGTTGCACCTCTAAAAACAAGTGCTCCTTTGTGTCAGCCGATCTGCTGAAGACAAATCTTTTATTTCATAAAAAATCTAATTTTGATACTGGATTGCAACCTGTGCGTAAGAAACTTCTCTACATGGAAAAGGAGAACAGAAAGTCAGGTCAGCCACTTAGTTTGTCTCTGACTGATGTAAGACTTAATGGCTTAACCAACAAGAAGGACATCTGCAGGCAAAATATCAGATGAGACTATTTTATGCTTTTGAGTTACCTTTTTGAATAAATGATCATAGATAAAAGTGATATCACTATAAAAAAGTGCTGTGGAATCAGCAGCAAGTCAAGAGGTTTGGTTGCTTTGATTAAGGTTTTTCACGTGGCATTGAGATGGTAGGAACTCAGTCGTTTGCAGCAAGATTTCATGAGAGAGACTGCTCTTACTGCTTTTGAGATGAAGAGCAATACATTCAGGACATGTAAAGGTTGGTATATTACATAGTCTATTAGTTTTAAAGGGGTGAGGCATGTCTATAATTGGAGGTAATCTTGGTTGGATCACTTACTCTATTTTATAAAATGTGCTTTGTTGTATGCTGCGCCTTATTTATGTGCTCTTATACCTTTTAAACAGGAAAAAAATGTTTTCTAGACTGAAATAACAAATAATTAGCACATAATTGGCATATGCTCCATGGGTAGAGGCTCTGCTTTGATTTAACAGTCTGGCCACAGGAGCAGGATGAGGACTGCAGCACCCCATGACTATTGCTCCCCAGAAGGTATTGGGCAGCGAGGAACAACTCCTTACCCAGAGGCAACGGATAACTGCAGCAATTCCCTTGAAGGGTAAAGCTCCTGCTGCCAGAGTATCCAGTCAGTTCAGGGAAAACACGGCCATGTCCCAGAGCATCCCACCTGCTCTGGGGTGGCTCGTGTCCCCGCAGGCCACACAAGTACTGCAGCTGTTTCTGGACCTTGTGCAGACAAGGCAAATTCCACGTGCCCATACCCTACACTGTCTTGCAAATTTGTACGAAAACCACGGGGAATCTAAGCCTACATCATCATTCTAATTGTTTTTACCAACATCTAAGTTTTGCATCTTTGATAGTGTGTGTATCTTAATTAGGAGCTGGTTCTCAAGTGTATTGAAAAGCAACCGAACAAACCAAATAATTGTATAATTCTAATACATCATTCCGAGTATTCAAAATATCTAATTGCTGTAGCTTATTAAAAACAGGCCTAAACTTACCCTCCGCCTTCCCCTGTCTTGAAGACGCTCAGTAAGTGGCAGAGGTTCTAACAGCTAGATCGGAATCCAAATCTGAGTATTATAGCTGGTACCTGACACCTGTTTTAAATTAAGTCTATGATGAATGAATGCACATAATAAAAAGACAAATGAGGTTCTAATGTACTTAGGCACTTTATAAAGGGTTATTTTAATGTAACATACTATTCTGCTTTACTGGCTGTTTAATATTTGATATTTCTTAGCTGATTAAAACCGCGGTTCTAAAGAGAAAAATAATTGAATGATAAAACTAGAAGGTAATTCCCACACTTAAGTCTCAGTGGTTTCAGTACTCTGCAGTCACTGTATTTAGCCTAGGAAACTTTCTTCTTCACTAATACCAAGGTATTTCAAAATAGCATAGTCAGGCACAATGATTTGGTTTTTTGGAGGCAGGGGAGAGGGTAAATCTCACGAAGGCAATGCAACAGCTGCCCACTGGCACAACCCACACAGATCTTTGGGGCTGCACCACAAACTCTCATGAGTTGTGTGGGGAAACTGGGGGGAGAGACTCAGCTAAAGGCTTCTAAAAATTGTTGGGTCTTGTGTCTTCCCTTTGCATTCAGGTGGCAGAGAAGGGAACTAGGACTCTTTCTTAGCATTGGTATTTGTGAGCATAAGTAAATGTTGCCCATGGAAAACAAAGTTTCCCTAGCTGCTTCGTTTCCTGCCTCACCGTCCTGACTGACAGAAAAGGAATGATCTTCAGATCCATGAACTTCTTTTTTCTCCCTTGTGGGAAAAGATTTTACAAGCCCTTCCTCCAACAAGAAAAAAGCCCTCTTCCCTGTGGGCTGCCAGGATGCACTAAGCGTGTTCAGTGTTGTCCTTCTTTGTATATTTAAGATCCCATTGGGGTAGCAAAGCTACAGTTCCAGAGTTTATGTGCATTAACTGAACTGCTCTGGCCAGTTTTAAATAGTATTACAGAGAACCTGCTTCCCCTAACAAGATTGCTCACAGTTCTGGTCTCTCTAACTGAACTATTCAAGCACTCAGCATAGCCTTGATTACAGTACTCTGCAAGCAGCTTCTCAGCGTTGTTATAAAATTTATTCAAGCATTTTATTAAGAAGCTCAGACATAGCCTTAGGTCTCATGTAGGCACATAAGAAGATTTGGTTAATATTTTGGAAAATATAAAAGTGTAATCTTTGCCTTCTTTAAACTATTTCTTTCGGTTCTTTCAGAGCAAATTAACAGAAAGGAGTCAGTGGAGCCACACTGCTGAAGGATCAGGTAATGCCGAGAAGAAAGGGCCTCCTATATTAGGCTACTAAGGTGAACAAGCAATGTTTTATAACATGTAAACTAAGCAGATGTCAAGTGTTTGGCTGGTTTTCTGCAGGGCTCAGCAAAAGCAAAGCACTACCGCTATTCCTGGTCAGAAGGAAAGCAAATTATTTAGATGTGAGGGGAGGAAATGAAGCCGTTTCCACACTCCTTTGGGATTAACATACAGTAGCTGAGAACACCTGACATTCTCAGGCTGTCTTATCTTTCCTGTCTAATCTTTAATGGGTGAATAGTGCACGTTTTCCTTTCTCTTTTTCACATGTGCATCCTAGACTTCTGGAGAGCTGTCGAAAATAAGGGGGAATGCGTCAGCGTGACTGACATCTCCTTTCCATACAGATGAGAGATCTGCATGTGGAGATCACAGGCACGCCATCTGATCCTGAATAAAGCATGTGGGATATGACCCCAAGTGAAGATAGGGGCTTTGGTCTAATAAAATTTCTTTTAACCTGCTTTGTAATTAGAGCCTGTTTTGAAAGTGTGCTCTGTGATGGCTGGTTTGTGTTAAAAAGGAAAATGAAAAATGTTTTTGGGTAGTATATAGGTTAATACTGGAACTTTGTTTAAACAGCTCAGTATTGCTATAAGAGCAGGCACTTACAGATAATAGGGATGTATTGCTTTTGCAGACAATCCTGCCTTCTATAAATACAAAAACATAGGCACACGCTATTGTTTCTGATGAAGCTGGTGACGTGGATATTTTTAAACAGAGCATTTAACTTGTGAAAAATATCACAGTTTATGGCATTTGAATATTATTTTTCATTTCAAAGACAAGTACCTCCTAACAAAAAGTGGGTTTCTTGTATTTCATTTTCCCCCTTCTGGTTCATTGTTCCTCCATGGTGGAATACTCAGTTCAGGACACCTCAGTCACTGTCATGGTAAAAGTCTCTGATTCAGTGGCAACAGGAAATTACAAATGCAAAAAATAGTGCCTTTTATGATGGGACAGGTTGACAAGAAGGGCAAATTATGATGTTGCCTGAAGTGAGTTACTTGCTCAGCATTGGCATCAATGGCCAGCAAAAGCCAGTGACCGATGCCCTAGAGAAGGCGGATTAAGATTAGCTGGATGGAGGTTCCTAACTTAAGGCAGAGGTTATAGTATACTGTTAGGCTAGAGAGAACAATTAAATCCAAAGCACAAAAAGTCTGTTCTGACTTGAGGATGAGGTAAACCAGGCTTTGACCACATGCTGCTGCAGGCACAATTGTGCCAATCATGGGGGAGAAAAAAATGGAACCCTTAACCAAGACATCTGCACCAGCAGCAGGCTCTGCTCTCCGTGCAGGACAGACAAGGCAGCGCTTCTGCTGCTGCTGCAGTTTCTTTTTCACTCTGGAGGAGGGGAGGCAAAATTGCGGGAGAGGAAGGGCTGCTGCAGTGATGCGTACTTCTGCTCTCCGTGCATTCTAGTCGTCATGGGCTTCTAGTCTGCAATATTCCTACACTGGTTGACTGTTCCTTGCTTAGGCAGAGCTAAAGGGGATCACATATCATAAAGTGGAAATTCTAACTTCGTTCTAGAGGAATCTGAACCTACACAGAGTCTCTGTACAAGGCCTCTGCATCATATTAAAGGGCGCCCTTAAATTGTTCAGTGAAGAAGCGACCCAGTTCACACCTCAGTACAAGCTCACCACTTCTCCAAGAGCTCCTGGCAACAAACTTCAGTACAGCACAGCATGGGACTCAGGGCACAGCCACCTGCAGAGGAGGTGGACCCCCACGAATGCACCTACACACCCTTGAGTGGACATCCATGAGCTTCCTCAGTGGGCACACAGGATCTCTACACAGCGCAGGCTCCCGTTAATGTGGTTAAGCAGTGATGTAATCACCAGGCCTGGGGCAGGGACCTGCTGGGGCTTTGTGTGTACTTAAGTAAACACACACAGCAAAAAAAAATTTAAGAGCTGATGGGAAGAAAAACAGGATTGATGGCCTCTAGGTTAAAGGCCAAATCTCACTATCCATAATCTCCCACTGAATTGTCACAGCCACAAGGTCAAAATACATGGTTTCTTTGGTTTTCATTATCCATAATGAAACACCTATATGACTTCAAATCAATTGGGAGTAAATATTAACAGAGAATAAAACCAATAAACTTATTTAAAAGACCCTTTGAATTACACTTCTGCTGATTTTCTCTGATTAAGACTACTCATTCAATCAGCCCAGGGCCTTGGGTCCTTCTTCTCAACACTGCACGTTGACACTTACCGGACAATTGTGAGCCTTGCTGGTTGCCGAACACTTCCAGGTCCTTGGTGGCTTGGATGCTGTTTACCTGCAAGGTTACTGAAGACACCTGCCAGGCAATCCCTCTGGAGGAAAGCTTTGCTTTTAAGCTCAGTCACCTCGGAGACTTTGGGAGCCTGACTGGTGAGTATTTTTAAAAAGTTTGTCAGGAAAATCCAAGTTGGCTTGAATTTGGATGGACGGAGTTGACTCCATCATGTGCCAGAGTGGCAGACCCCATATCTCTAGCAGAGAACTCACGACAATCTCATAAAAAGTGTAAAATAACTGGAAAAACTAAAAAAGGGGGGGGGGGAAAAGGTTCTATAACAATCCATAAGATCCGACAATAAGCAAGGTATTATACTTTTTTTTCCCACCACTCAGTACAGGGATGAGATGACAAGATCCATTAAATGTTACAAGGCTCATTTAAAAGTGCCGATATAGTTGTGCAACTACTTGCATAGAGATACAAATTTACCCTCTTTACAAACTTGTGAGTGGTCTGCTAAAATCCTTGAATAACACTGAACAGTAAAATACATCTTCCATCTAAGAGTTTCAAGACATCAGCATCTCATATTCCCTATTTCTTTGGTATCCGAGATTAATATTAGATATAGATGAGAATATGCAAACTGAAATAGTTAAGTTGTAGTTACATAAAACTTAAGACAATCTCTCAAATACTGCAATTAATTTAAGATTAAATATTTCTTTCAAAAATTACATCTATAATTTATTATGGAAGGAAGAATTACCCAGCAATGGTTTTAGGAAGGATGTCTCCCAATATAGTTTAAGAAAACCTTTATCCTACTTTTCCTATAATCGCAGTTGTGGAGGTATGAAGCATAACTCTATAAATTTATGGGATTGTTGCAGTGAGAATCTGCTCAGTCAGGACCAAAAGGGGAATCCTGCAACCTTCTACCGGGTCAGTCTTACTCAAATAAAAATGAAAGCTTCGTTGTGATAAAGCCCCTAATTCGGATTACATGATTTGGCCCTTAACCAAAAATAATTTGATAAACAACATGTTAAAAAAAACCCCCAAACTACCTGAAGAACAATGGTGGATGTTCTGGTTTTTGTTTTGATTTTTTTAAAAAATATTCTCTGCTTAGAAGTTTGTCCATGTGTGAAAGTCACTTTTCAATACAGAAAACATGCCCAATCTCAAGTTTTTAAGCCATATCCTGATTTTTTGGTAGAGATTAATTAATTTGAATTCACTACAAGATGAATTAGTTTATATGTGTCTACTATACCAATGACATTTAAGTTCTAAAATTCAGAAATGGATTGACCTTGAGCAGCTTATGTACTCAAAATGCATAATTAAAAAGAATATTAATCATTTAATTTTATAAAATGAACAGCTGTTCTAGTTGATTGGAAACAGCTAAAAGTGTAAAATGTATTTTGTGAATGCAAAATTAAAAGTTAATTTTATTATAGAGCGCAATTTGCCAACTAGAAATAAATTCTCGAGATGTAAGCAATATATTTTTGTAACGCTCTACCCACACATCAGAAAGGTCACATGTATATTTAAATGCCATATTACTATAAAAGTTTAACGGTTTCAACTGAAAAGCTATCATATGATTTTGCTATTTAGAGGTGAATATGAAACAGCTATGATGGCTATGCCCTCTTTTCCCAACGATCTATTTAAAAGCTTTAGAGAGAAATAATGTTTCATTATGTATTTTTTATATTCTAAACTGTTACTTTTACTTACTTTGTCTCACGAATCCCTAATTTTCTGGGGCCCCTCCTCCTTTTTTTTTTTTTTTTTTACCATTCTCACAGACTTAAGATTTTAATTAGCATTTGACATCGTGAGTTTTCACTGAAATGCATCTCTCTTTCACAACAGGTATTTAACTAATTTTGACGGCACGTATTTTTAACCTGTGCACTTTCATGCTTTAAATGTTGTCATTATACAGCTATTATACGAGGTGCCTAGGCTACAACATGCCACTGGGGGGTTTTGATTGTTGTTTTCTTTTTTAATCAGATACCACCACCCCCTTGACCCGGTGCTGGCACTGCCTGGGATATGGTCTTTTGCTTAAAACCTAAGTTATTTGCAGGCTCACGCTTAAGTTAATGGTAAAACTTTCAGTATTGCAGTACAAGCTGCATCTTGAGGACCGAGTAAGAACCCAAAATAGTCTGGGTAGACCAGACAACATAGATGCTGGATAAATTCAGTTTGTAATCCAAGTGGAGAAAAATCTTTACATAACGGTCCAGCCTAGAAATCATTATGTCTATGTTTATCCGGCTATTTTCTCCTAGTTCCATCTGCTCTAATAGCAACGGTTCTCTAGTTCTTAGTCAGGCTAACCTTGTGCCAGAAACCATCGATTACACCGCTTGAGCTCGCGTTAATACTTCATCTTGATCTTGGCACATCCAAGTCCACCATTCTGCCCCATAAGCAGACCTTTCGTACTCTGGGATACCGTCGTTTCCCCTCTAGCACTACCAACAAAAGCACTTTCCGTTACTGTCCGTTGTAAGTAGGTCTGATCCAAAGGCAGAATTGAAAGACTAGTTAATGAAACAAGCTCTCTTTTAAAGCAGTCCTGAATTCTGTAACGCTACATTCTCAGTGTAACTTATCATCAAAGAAAGGAAGCAGGTTGCCACTGTATACCATGAAACATTTTAAAAAGCAGAAACATTATGTTACTCCTGATGATGTATTTAAATCATACCTCAGTAGTAAGTAGGATGTGCTTTTGCCTTAAAGATTTTTTTGACTAAGGACTTCTGCATCAGGTCCATCAGCTATTGCCTCCGTTGCTGTCGCCCCTTCTGTAACACTAAAGGTGTCTTCTACTTAATACCCTCCAACATCACCCTCCTAGAGCCTAAATCTTTGGCACAAGAACGCTAACCAATGAAACTAAACTTATTTCTCACAAGGCTTTCTGTAATGGGACAGGGTATAGAAGGTTCTTCAGTTGTAAAGATGATAACTGCCTGGTTATTAATTTAATAAGCTGACACTAAGAATACAGTGTGGGAAATTAATTCAGAATCATAAACATTAAAATATTGTTGAGGAGCTGTACGATGGTAACCGTCCATTAACTTCTCATTATTTCAGATGTGAGGGTTCTGGTGGTATCGTCTCATCTCATTATTTCCTGAGAGAACAGATTCTTTGCAGTATTTGACACACATGCAAACACATCCGTTTTGCACGTTCTGTCATTATAAACATTTATCAAGCTGCCGCTTTTCTTGACGCAGCAGTCCATGGCAAAGTGCATCTCTCTCATTATGGTAGTGCCGAAGCTTGTTTGACAACTGCCACCAGAGGAACCCATCTGACGCTGAATGTTTCCAGATTAGTCACAGCGAAGTCTCGATGGCGCTTTTTATTTGGCTGTCTCATTAGGTAACCAGAAAATAAAGCTGACTCGGTAAAAATATAAGGAGCAAATAACCTACTCTCAATGTTAAAATGCAAAATTTAGCAAATGACTGATCAGGTTCTTAATTTGTTTGTTCCATACAAATTTCAGTTGAAAAAAAAAAAGTAATAGGGAAACTGCTACAGTAAAAAGGTCATTATTGCAAAAGAAATTTGCCAAAATTAATGTATTCCTTAACTCACATGATGCCTGATGAGGCAAGGAACCAAAAAGCCGTCACCATCTACCAACTACTTTTAAACACAGTTTTGTGCCGAACATCCTCCCCTGCGCAGGAGAGCGACTGCCCTTTCATTACACTGGGAGGATAACAAGCACCTCACCCTTCAATTCTGCAATTTTACTGAAAGTTAACGTGTGGGAAGCGCGTTTTGGCTGCTCCATGCCACAGACAGCAGCAGGCTGGGAAAGAGTGATTGTCATGGGCCCCGAGGCCTGGCCCTCTCCGAGAGGGGCCGTTATTGACTCTGACTAGTGCCCACCTCCGCGCATCCCGGTCTGTAGGACTTGACCTGTACCCTCAGTCCCGCTACTGGCACCGCGTGTTTCTCTTTTCCCCTCACGGCTTCACGTATAGGAAAGAAAACAATGACAATAATTGAAAATTTTAAAAAAAACAAACAGCAAAACTAGAAAACCCCAGAACAACCACAACCCAACCCAACAGGCCAACATCAGCCCCAAGGCGGTAGGGATTTTAAAGGCGTTTACCGTCAGCAGCTGCCGGGGGACGGTGCGCGGAGCTCGGCTGGACCGCGGCGATGCGGCCGGACCCGGACCGGGACCGGGACCAGGACCGGGACCGCCGCCG
>VXBO01013344.1:56609-302906 GCA_013400135.1 Rhinoptilus africanus | reverse complement strand
GGGCTCAGACTGCGCTGGGCTGGATGGTAACTGGTGATTTAAAGACAGTGGACATACCATCTTCATGGGCAGGTGTCTTCAAAATCAGGATTTTTCAGATTGAGGTATCCCAGAGTGACCGTCACACTGTGCAACGAAGGCTCTTTAGACCCTGGTTTGAATGCAGTCAGCTGAGAAAAAAAATACTTGGGAATAACAGCTACTTGGTTCCCTCCATGGTCTCTGCTGTGCCTCTGCCCCCTGGTCCCCAAGCCACCCCATCCCAGAGCCTTACCCCAGAGCTCGTCTCAATGACAGCTCACACTGCCACAGCCTCCATGAACCCCCCACCCAGGTCCTCTCATGACACCCCCAGTCCCTCCCAACACCTTCATGGTCCCCTGCCATGAGTCCCCTCCTCTAGTCCCTCCTATGACCGCCCAGTCCCTCAGCTTCTCCAGCCCAGCCGTGAATGACCCCGGGAGCCTGGATGGGCTCTGGCCACCTGCCTGTCCCCAATTTGGGGATCCGGGGCTGCCTTAAACGAAATATTGCTCTTAAGCCATTGTGACAAAGAATCAGAAACACGAGCATTTTTAAGCGAACAGCTGCATTAACGTTCAGCAAAGCCGCCTGGTCCAGTTCGCCATGAGAGCGTGGCAAGTAAACCCAAACAGGCTTTAAATAAGCTTGCTCCAAAAGGCAGTGTCTTCCCACCATCCCTTGCTCAGACTGCAACCGTCGGTTTAAAGCCTTACTAAAAGAAACCGTCTATTCACAACAGGAACAAGTTGCACCAGAAGTAAGGTAAATTAACCCGTGTATATAGCTCCAAGCATGTGTGGAGGCACTGCCAACAGTTACGTGCCAATATTATTAATTATTATTATTATTTACTTCAGCATATCGCCATTTTTATGCTAGGCAACATGACTGGCATAGTAAGAGGAGTCACCGATTCATATTTTTAACATGCTAGTGTATACAGTTTGTTTATCGGCTTCTGATTACCAACAAACAGCTTTAACACCGTTATACCTCCAAAGCTTTAGCAGAGTTTAATTTCAACATCGGTAGCTGAAAATAAAAGAACGATTAAAAGCTGCTATGGCACCTCCTGCATTTTTCCATGCCTACAGGGAAAACCCAAACCCCTTGACAAGATCGGCACATGCAAGGGCCCATTTAGGATTTAAAGGCTTGCCTCAACATTTCCCAGTCTAGGTGTGGATTTCACAAAGATTAATAGAGGATTTCCCAATCTTTTGAGCAGCTGAGCTGCCCTTTCAGGAAAGCAGAACAAATTTTATGCCTCGCTACAGTTTTACTGCCTGTTGTTAAAGGTTTAAATATCTTAATGTATTCATCTTCTGCTCCTTCCTCGGCTGGCCCTTTGTGACTCCTCCTCCTGCCTCAGGGAGCATTGGAGAACGTTTTTGGATATACTTCCTCCTCTTGCTTCCATACTTTAAAAAGGAGTCAGACTCTTCAGTATATCAATATTGGAAGTGTTATTCTTGGCTCCACTTGGAATGCCCGGGACACCTTTCAGTTCAAAACCATCGCTTCAAACTCTCTGGAAATGCCTTTCTGCCTCTGGCACACACGGCTGCGGTTTCTTCACCACTCTAATAGCTAGAAATGGACTTTTATAAAACGGAAAGCAAGCCAAGACTCTGCTGAGCAGCTGAAACGGATCTGCTGTGTGCACCCTGCTTGTCCTCTCATTTTGGGAAACATTAGGTAAAAAAAGCCTGTGTATTTTTGGTGCAATGCATTTGTTTGGGGAAGACTGGATGGGAACCTTTTATTTTATGAGTACAGATACATACAGTCACTCTTTTCTTGCATTGTAATTATTAGGGCTGGAATGAAAAGGTAATTAAACTATTATTTGCCTCCTTTGAACTATAGAGAGTATATTATCTAAAAAGTAGGTCTTATGGTAATTGATTTTAGTTACTTAGTATATTTATTGACAAATTAAACAGCTATCTGTGTCTATAGTGTGTTAGAACTAGAAACAGCACAAAGTTTAGACAGCAAGATCATTGTTCAACCTACACATAAATACTGGGTGATCGTATGGCTGCCACACTGCTATCGATTCCGCTGAACTGATTAATCCAACCCTGTAAAAATACACCTGTTACTTAACGAGCTTGTGTTGTAATTTTATAACATTTCCGTACAGAGAAGATTAAGTATTTTCTAATGGCAACATTTTTCAATATTTTAAGAATCACTTGCAGAATAACCCATTCTTCAAGGACTACTGAGCAAGAGTGTATAAAAAAATCCATAATCTTTCTTACAAAGTGCAAGTGCTCTAGACAAAGTCCTCAACAACTCCACTTTGGCTGGGGGGAAAAAAACAAAAAAAGAGACAGGAGGAAAAAACCTCAATAGTGGGATTGTGAGGATAAAACCAGGGACACGGATACGAGGCATGACTATGGGACTGAAGGTGTGTTGGGTAAGAGATACCGTCTTCACACCAAGGGAAATAATCGGAGGACCCTTTCTACAGACCCTCGAGGTATAGTGCCTTTAGGGCAGCTTGTGCCGGTACCACATACGTACCAGTGAAAGGCAGTCAGTGCTTCTGGTGCCTATCAACTACCACACAACTAAGTGCCCCCCAACACGGGGAAGAGCTTTTGAGAGGTATCTAGAAAAGCCAAATTCCTAAAAAACCCGCCAGTCATCTTGGCTGCCACCGCAGGCCCAGGATCCCAAGGAAGACTGGGGAAAACTTCAACTACTTCAAAGTCATTTTGAGATGACTTCTCTCTCCGTAGCTGAACATAAAGACTTAAAAACACTGCCTTCATAGACTGGCAGAAAAGTCTTTTTAGGAATGCAGTGCGTGCTACATTTCTGTGTCACTTTATACCTTGATGCCTTAAGCGATGCAGAATAATAGATAAATAGGTAAATGCATAAATTATGTGCACTATTCAAACTATAAATTTGCCCCTCCCAATTCTGAAAATAAAAATACCATCAATAAAATTATTTCAAATGTATACAATGCTCATATTACGCCTTCCATCCGCACAGAGCTATAGAAATGTGAAGTCGTTCTCACCATACTCTTCTGCAGCAGAGTCAGCTTCCTTCCCTTCCCCTTCTTTACAACCGTGGCCAGACACACAACTGCTCCAGGCTTGGAAAGGGGAGCTCCTCAGCCCCGCTCCTCACCAAAAACCCTAAACAAATCACTCTCAGCTGAACCCTCAGGAGCACTGGCCGAGGCAGGTAACTCCTGCTGGCTGGCCAGCCGTGCCAAATCAAAGCAAACAACCCTAATCTGGGAATAAATCACATTTCACTCCACTCTTCAATCAGTCCCTCAGCTGTCTGAGAACCCAGGACACGAAGAGGAGAAAGGTTATTGCCCCCAAAGACAAGGGTGTCAGCAGGGCCATGACTCCTGCTCCAGTCTAAGGAACGGCGTCATTTTTCTCACATTTCTGGAACCCGTGAGATGGAGGGCAAAAAGAAATGACCTTCAAAGGGGTGCACTTTTTGTCTTCTCTCCCTCAGTAAATCTCACAACCCTATTTTTCCTACTGTGTGCAGGAAGCAACCTTAATCTACTAGAATTGGGCTGAGAGAATCATTACATATGATATTACATATTACACAGAATTGTTACATATGAAAGAGAGAATGGCCCACAGTGAAGGACGGATAATGCAATAAAATTTAAATGTGTTCTTAGTCTAAATTACCTGTTCCTTATGCTGGTAAACGAGAGAGAGACTCTGATGGTGCAGTGCTGGGACTCCAATGCCCAAATGATACAGCTCTATCACACGAGCCACTTTTAAACCCAAATAAATGGATTTAGGAGAAATCTGTGATTGACAACCACCGACTGCTTCTCTCGAGGCCACAGTAAACCACAAAGAACCATTTTCCGAATTTTTCACCTTAAAATAAGAGAGGCTTGATAAACAACAGGTGCAAGCCATACGATTTCTTCAGTGTCATCAGCCTAACTTTATAAAATGCTGTCATCAATGCACTAGAGTACGGGGTCAAAAAATAACATCCTTTTTCTGTCAAAATTCTTACAGAAATCAGTGGGAATAGATGCCCATAAAAAACTGAACTGGGCTCATGATTTGCTCCTCTTTTTTCACTTCCATCTCTACACATGCTAAGTGTTCTTGGCACACGGAGTCATTCAGAAAGAAGCTGCTCTGTAGTGCCAATGATTCTCTTTAATGAGATATAGTTATCAGTTGATTTATGAATTTCTTCTGCCTGTTCTCATTTACTGAGCTCTAAATTAAGGACAAGATCATTTGCATTCTCGAAGTAAAACAGTGTTTATAAGAGAACAGAGTAATCAAAATCCCTCCTAAATCAAGTTTTAGAAACGTACACAGTGAGGTTAGAGGGAGTTCTAGCAACGTGCACAGCCTCATCCACTAAACTCTACAGAAAAGACTCAAGAGAAAGCGCTACATTTCCAGTTTTATCTAGTTTTCCATGTTAGTATGGCATTCCCTTATCTCAGGAATTTAATGTAGGAAGAGACAAAGGAACTTTCTGCCTCAGCTTTCTGATACCCTGATGACCCCCTCCTGGGAGATCCTTTGCTCTCTGTTAATTTAGATACCATATGCCTCATTGGTCATCAATTCAGTTGCTGCTCTCTATTTTATAGCCCTCACAGGGATCTGGATCACACTCGCTACAAACCTCATCACTCCCTCCGTTTACTGTTGCCCTACCAGTCAGACAAGGCCCAGCCGACCAGTATTTTCTTACACATACTTACAAACCCCACAATCTAGTCAGCTTCGTTCTTTCCTACACACTACTTGCAATGCTCAAAGTAAAATCCATTAAAATTAAAAATCCATTAAAAACTGGAGAGCCGCAGAGGAGGGATGTAGGAAAAGGGAAACAGAGCTACACAGGCTCTGAACTAACAGTGCTGGCCAGATGTCTGGAACTGGGAGGGAGTAACCTGGGGAACAAGACTTTCTTGTTATATTACGGCAGAACTTTATCTCCTCTGACATTCCTGAAGTCCCTTGACTGACCGGGATCTGAGCTCCTACTTGTGTGTGTTACAGGGTGGATATGTTTGATCTCCTTTTCCTGTTCAAGCCAGCGTTTTGGGAGGGGCCAGAAGCGAAAGGCTGAGGCTTCAGGTGGAGAGGCTGAGAAGGGAACCCCCGAGCAGGCAGCACCCCAGTGCTGAGACTGGCCGGAGCAACCAAGAATGAGTGTGGACTCCCCCACACTGACGCTGGGCTCACTGGTAATGAGAATACCCAGATGAAGGGAGCAGTTCACTCTGCTCTGAGTGAGTGATTGAAGCTGTTTCCATCTCCGTGGGGTGTTCTTTTTTGGCTAAAATCACATTCATTCAGAAGTCTCCTACACAGGCGCATGCAGCCTCCTCTGACACTCAACCCATATATATATATTCAACTTAGGTAAAGGGTCAAAACTTTATATCTCCACTTCCCTGTTCTCTCCTGCCACCAGCCATTAGTGCAATTATTTTTCACGGTTCACAGTTCTTCGTTTTTTTGCAAACTTGCTGAGTTTACCAGCGACAGGTGCCGTGGTTTAACCCCAGCTGACCCCACAGCCGCTCGCTCACTCCCCCCATTTGGGATGGGGGAGACAATCAGAAGAGAAAAAGTGAGGAAAAACTCGTGGGTTGAGATAAAGATGGTTTAACAGACAGAGCAATAGCTGCACACGCAAGCAAAGCAAAACAAGGAATTAATTCAGTGCTTCCCATGGGCAGGCAGGTGTTCAGCCATCCCCGGGACACCAGGGCTCCATCACGCGTAAGGGTTACTGGGGAAGACAAAGGCCACCACTCTGAACATCCCTCCCTTCCTTCTTCTTCCCCAGCTTTATATGCTGAGCATGAGGTCGTATGGCATGGGATATCCCTCTGGTCAGTTGGGATCAGCTGTGTCCCCTCCCAACTTCTTGTGTACCCCCAACTTTTTGTGTACTCGTTGGCGGGACGGTGTGAGGAGCAGAAAAGGCCTTGACTGCTTAGCAACAACCCAAACCACCAGTGTGCTATCAACACGATTCCTCATCCCAAATGCAAAGCATAGCCCCACACCAGCTGCTAGCAAGGGAGTTAACTCCATCCCAGGTGAAACCACGACAACAGGGTATGTGAGGAAGGAGAACGGCACCCAGGTGTGGGGGGTGTATTCAGGGTATTCTTCTGAGTAACAGGAGTGCAGCTGTGGAAAAATAGGTGAATTGGCTCAACAAGCAAAATCTTGGGGCAGCACTGAGTAAGAAGGTGGTCAAGCTCTGCAGCGAGTGTTTGGGAGGAGCTTTAGTCAATGTCAGCAGCACATCGTCTTTAAACTGTTTATCTTCTCTATAAAGAAGTAGCATGTTGTTATTCCATTCTTACCAAAGGAAACACAGGGAGACCGCATCCCTTGTCCTGTGTCACACATTAACCCGACCGAAGAGCAGTGGCACACAACTTGGGACCATGTCATAAGATGTTCCACCTCGTTCCCCTTACAAAATCCGAACTCTTTTCTAAATCCCCCCCACCCCTTGATTTCATGTCAGTCTCTTCTGACACTTGTACACTCTCCCAGCAACTTTGAATTATGAGCAGATACCGATTTCTCTCTGGGAAAGACAGCCGAGGGATAATGCCGAGATAACCTTGGGCAGGCAGAGAGGCAAAAACGAGACCGTCTGAAGGCAGTTAGGAGAAAAACACGCAGCCTATGCAGGTAGAGCAATAAGCCAACATGCCCACAACACACGTATTTCTGCTCCTCCTGGTGTACAGTCATTAGAACATACGATAAGTAAAAAAACAGAGCATAACACCTTTGCCTTACAAAGACAAAACACATATTAGGTGGGCTGTACTGAACAGACTGATGTGCCTCTATAACTCAAACACTGAACACCCTGAGCAGAAATAACTACATATTTGCTAACTTTTACAGCCCATCCGTTCTCTGCTTTAGCAAACTCTTCGTCTCCACTATGGGATTCTGGCCAAGGCTCTAGTTTCACTTGCCAACCGTCAAAACAACCGCTCTCAGTGGTGACAACCTCCCATGCAGAAAGACGTGCAAACTTTGCTACTGACACAACTTCTGGAATTCAGTAGTGCTACCATTTATATTTCCTTGATCTCACACACAGGAGCAGTTGGAAGAGCTAATTTTCCTCCACCTCAAGTAGCCCCTCTCTCTGTGCCAGCTTTCTCACCTCAGCCAGTGTTCCACTGACATGAATCCCTCTCCATCGTGTATGATCAAACACAGGGAACGCAGATCTGCGGTACGAGGTTATCTCCAGCACCTACTGCTGACTGCAGAACAGCCGAGCTATGGCAGCATTGTATGTAATACAAACTTCAGGTTTTGATTTAAAAATAATAATAATCAAAAGAATAGCTTTGTGGCCATCTCTCCGTTTCCTGGCTATCGGGAATCTGATGCTCTGCAAATACATGAGGCACCAACTGTATTGCTGTACCAGCCAAGTTTTGGGACACTGTTTTTGCCCTTACCATCTCCTTGTTGACCCATGTTTGGCTGGTTCCCTTTAACAGTCTGACAGGCATTATTGGTGACATTACTGGCACGTTCACATCACAGAAATCTGGAGAGTTCAAAAGCGGAATAAAACTTTGGGGTACTTTTCATTCATGGCCATTCAGACCAATTCAGAGGATGTAAAAAATTATTTCCATCTAACCCGTGTTCAGTGCCCTTCCTGCATGTCCCAAGCGCCAGTCCAGGTTTTGTTGTTATTTACAGCTATACAATGATATACAAAGAGCTAAATGAAGACTCATAGGATACTGAGAACAATCTTGTAATCCTGCCTCTCACGGTATTATGTGAGCTATTGTTAAACACGATTTTCCAGCTACTGATTAATTATTTTGTCAAAAACAAAACCAGTGTGATTTTAATGAAAGTACCCAGATTTAGTCTGGCTGAGCAGACAGATTATGTATTTAATTGTAAATGGGCTGTAAACATCTAAGATCTTTACATATGGAGAAAATAATAGTATCTATATTTAGATACGTGAGTGAAGCTTGGGTTTTTACAGGATTGAGCTGGAAAAATCAGTGATATATTTTGATCTCTCAGTATTTTTCTGATATCTCTTGATCAGCTTAATTTGAAGGTGAAAACATAAATGTATGTTAGAGACATTCAGAGACACCCATCTCTGAATTTGTCTGAAATTGCAGAATCATCTGCAATTTGTCTGAAAAAAACCAAGTAATTTTTTGCAACATAATGAACCCCATAAAAATAAGAGGAAAATAAGGGGGTTTTTTAGACTATATCATTCATACAGAAGAAAACAATCCTCCTCAGATGAAAGATTATAACAATTTTTGCTACAATATGCTTATAAATATGACGGATAAATCACAGCAAAAACTATTTACATCAAGCCACCTAATAGCATATTTATGGCGGTTTGGTTGGAGAAGTATTTGCTAATTAAATATACTATTTATCACCTACCTATGATTTTCATCACCTACCCAGGGGGCTATCTTTCTGGAGTTTCAACTACTAAATTTCTAGCACAGTATTTTTGAGAATTAATACTCCCAGAATTTTTTTTTTCGTATTCTTGTGCTGGTATTTTCTGGAAAATTATGACAGGAAAGATTCATTCCAAAGCTTATAATAGATTTATAAAAGATAATGGTGCTAATGGTTTAAAAAAATGATCCCTCGCAGTACTGCAGGCCTAGAAAAAAGTTTTACTTCAACCATCAAAAAGTGAAGATCTTTTTTGTGATTTTTAAAAGGGGAACCAGATCCCAAGATCCTGATTTCAGTATCATGGCAGTTTCCTGTTGTAGAAAAGCTAGTAATTTCATACTGGATACATTTTATTTGGCTTTGGCTTTGGAATTCCAATTATTAGTCCATTTGCAATTTTGTATTCTAAAAAATATTCCCTTGGAGTCACGGTAACTATACCGCTTGCCTTCTCGAGAAACTTCCAAAGAATCTCAAAGAGGTTTTCTACCATAGGTGTTACATGCATCTTAAGACGCTCTGCAAGATGATTTAATGCTTTATTATAGTACATGATGAGGATAATCTTCAAAATTTACTAAAGGTTGCCTCTTCCATGAAACCTAATTGTTCATATCTTTTTTCCCCCCTCTTTCAAGTAACTTCCTCTCTTTTTTTAGTCTCCCTCATCATAGTTATCTACTCCATTGTGCCCGAGTCCATAAATTTTTCCCTTCATCAAAGATCATAAATACTTCTCTCTTCTTGTCCATTGTTTAAAATCCTTCTTCCAAGTGTCACCCAGAAACTGGATACAGCAGAGGAAGCCACGGGGTAAAACAGGAAGGCTTTGCCCGCTCAGAAATAGCAAATTCCGTGCTCTCCGTTTGGTTCTGAGCAGCAGTTGGAAGAAGCAGTGAAGCTGGCACCTTGTCACTGTAGCGCGGCAGAGACAATGAAGAATCGCCTCTAATTATTTTTGACACAAAAGAAGACAGGAGAGAGAACACCCATGACCACCTTGATCTTCAGTTCCCCCTTCCTGTGAGAGCAGGATGACAGCGATTCCTGCACGTTGTGGCTGAGCGTAAGAAAAGCTGGAGGTATCTGAAATACCAAACATTCTCAAGAAAATACCTACTAGTCCTCAGAGTATCGTCCGTAGCTCAAAAATACCTTAAAAGAAAGGAAAGTAGCCTTTAAATCAGTCGAATCAATACCTGTCATAAACACTACATTTCCTTTGAAAGCTTCTATCACTGTACTTTTAGCTTGTCAGCAACATTTCCAAGTACTAAGTGCACTTCTCTTATTATCAAAGCAAAGAAATACTTATATCCTCAGGACTTCCATCCGCAAATTAAGAAAAAAAAAAAAAAAGGAATTAAAAAAACGTAAACCATAAATGAAACAGTGACTGGAATTTCTTTCTGAAAACACCGTACTGAGTTACTAACGAGTTTCTAACAGAGAAAGCTCCTTCAAATTACTTATACCTACTGGTTTAACGATGGGTAAACTCACCTTCTTGAATTTTACTGTTGCGCAGCGAGTCCACAGTGTTGTCCCTTTTGCACTTTGCCTCCTATTTTCTTCACAATTTGCAGATATACTCTAGAAATCATTGGGAATTTCCAGCTTAAGTGAAAAAATATGCAGATCTAAGTTCAACAAAGGTAGCCGTTTCTAACAATCTCTAGCAAACACAACCCAGCTGACAGCTGAATGTTACAAATGGGGCCTCGTAAACAGGGCTTAACAATTTCGTTTAAGATCACAAGTTCCCAACCAACACTTGAGCCACAGAAGAATGTCCATTAGCTGCTATAAAAGCAAAATTGGTAGGGCTTTGTGATTCAGTGGAGGGCCTGAAAGGCACACAGAAGCAGACACACTCCACCACGCTGGAGAGTAGTATAAATTCTTCGATTTCAATGATTTCCACTCTTTTTTTCTTCCTCTCACTAATATGAAATCATGTTTCGTTTCAGTTAAGAACATTTTTCTGCTCTATGTTTAATCACGTTCACGTTTCTTTCCAGTTTGGCTTCCACTGGTCTCTTAACATAGCATCCAGTGTGATTTTATACCGCGAAGAAGAAAAAAACACCTCTGTAGCTCGAGTTGTTTTGTCCTACTGTTGTTTTCTTTAATCTTTTGTTCGATGCATGGAAAGATGCTAACCTTTCCGTGCTATCTTAACCGCGGTGATCTGGGAGCAAAGCAAATGAGATTTAGTAGATATGTTTCTGTTGTCATTATTAAACTTCATATCCTTTGCTATGTAGGCAACGTGTTTTATTTCTCTTAACTTGAAAGAGGTTTCTGTCTTATTGTTGCAATTTATTAAGGGCAAACAATCTAGGGCTTATAATAGGCCTGTAGGCAGAACAAAGCCCTTGTCAAATGGAAGGGTTGGCTGCTCAGCTGGGTAGCATGTAAATGTGCAAAAAGAACTGTTCCGTTCAAAGACACTAGACATGCTTTTTAAATAAAACATCTCATCTAATTGAGAGTTGCCATTTAAGCGTTGTGTTGGAAATGTTCATTTAAAAAAAAAATTATTAATTTAACTGAAGAAATAGAGTTGCAGCGTATTTTTTTGGTAAACTCTCATAATAAGCAAAATCCCACATCTCACAAACGTTTTTATTAGAGCTTGACCACTGCAGGTTTCTAAAATGGCAGTTTATTGTCATTGTATAACACCGTGTTATGCAAGTCAGGATACGTTCATTGATTGCTGTATTCACCTGGGCAGACCATGTAAACTTGATCTTATCCAAAACATATTTTTTGGGTTTGTTTTTAGCATGAGATCACTGCCTGTTACTTTGACATAGTATAATGTCTCAAAAAGTAAGACGGTTTCTCATTCTGCAGCTCATTTAAAATTTCTCATTATGTGCCTCCTTCGCAAGAGCTGAAATTAAAATGACAGATAAAGATAACAACATAATAGGCATTTTTTTCATGGGCTGGTCCACTCGGGCACAGGCAGTTCTTTTTTTCCTCTTCTGTTGAAATGGATAATCAGGACAGTATCATCAATTAGATTTTTCACTTTAACTTTTCATAATGTTTCCAGACTTCACTATTTGGCAAAGACAATTGGGACAGATTTCTTTATTTTTTCCTCTGGCCCAAAACTCAAAACCCCCCACTTCCCAAACTGTTACCACCGAAGAGTTTATTAAATGGCTGAAAAAGACAGCTGGTCCCACCATCTGTTAAAAATTTTCAGGGGCCAAATGAAACAGGTTACACCTTTAGCCATGCCAAGTCTTCCAATACCCCCTCCCTCTCACAGCCTGTGGAGGGCTAATCTGAATTTCACGCTCTGATTTTGCTATTGCTAATGTCTGAGCTTCTTATGTGTGCTTCTTGTAGTTGCTTATATTAGTTCTCCAGCAGTAACAAAAGCTCCCCTCTCCTTTCAACCCAGCTCATTTGCAATCAACGGAATCCCGGGTCTATAGTCTCCTTTACAATAAGATACTGTACCTTGAAGGAAACCCACAGAGAACCTAATATCTGACTTTTTGGAGCAACAGAGAAAACCAGGGCTACGTTTCTGTTGTTTTGCAGCCACTTTTCTATAAATGCTAATGGCAGTAATTCAGATGTGCCAACAAAGACAGAATCTGCAACACACTGCAGGTGTGAGGGGGCTGAAACAAAAGGGATGCTAACCCTAATGGTATTTCTTGTCATTAACAATTCTTTGATGTTCATACTCGAGGCTCTCTTTTATCTTGTAGTTTTCCAGCCACCTTTGTTAACATGCAGTGCAACTAAATCTTTTTTCCCCTAACCTTTAAAGACATCTGCAAAATGTTTATGCTAAGTTAGTTTCCATAGCATCTTTCTGTAACACACATTGAAGTAAAATGAGATAAAGCTTGGAAGGTTATTATTAAAACATCAGTAAGTTCCTATCATTAAGTGAAAGGAGCAGATCAATAAAAAGAAGCTCTTAATGTTACTTTAATAAGGATGAGTTTCTTGCAACAGGACTGGGGATTAACTTCAGTGTAACAGAAGCGGTGTTTGTAATATAGCAGCTCTGTTGATATGAACCAGTTTGTTTTACTTGTACTCATTTAAAAAAGAATTACAAATATCTGTAAGTTTCTATATTAAAGAGCCTTTCACAGTATAATATATTTAAGGACATTCTAATTTTCCAGAAGGGATTTCTCTACCACTAAGTGGGCAATGGCATTCAGTCAAGACGCTGTAGGTGGAGTTTCTCCATATCCATCTGTCTTTCCATGACTTACAGATGGAAAAACGCTGTGTCTTTTAAAATGTTCAACTCAGTAGGATGACAGTAAAATGAAATGAACAATCAAAGCACAGAAGATGCCAACCCGAACTACTGCACAGCACTACCAGTAGACCCGGTGTTTTGCTCTCATCCCATCGGTCACGTCCTGTTAGATCACATCCCATTTTATCACAGTCTGTTGCGTTATTGTTGCAGCATGCTGGAATGTTGAATGAGCAACATAATCAATCAAGACCAATTTCCAATTTGAATTTAGCTGTAAATCTGCACTGAGTTAAAAATTCCGGAGATTGTAATACAAGTTATCAAAAGATACAGCTTTATGAAGCCTCCCGTTTTGTTTTTCTTTCAAAACTTCATTTCTAACAGATCAGTTTAACCAAATAAATGAATTCTGTGCCTGTGTTAAGTTCAGCACTTATCTTTGAATTTGCATGTAAACTTCCACCCTGCTAATCCTACAGAAAGAGCACGTAAACAACAGTCACAATTTTCATTCATTTTACATTAATTTTACATTCACACTTTTTTTCTTTTACAGTTTAGTTCCATCTTGAGGCATAAAGGCAAACTAGGAAGACTGTCGTTAGTACAAGTTAGAAACTTGTCCCACATTTCAGCTGTACAGATTGATGGACTGAGCTGCTTCTCTTGTTTCACCTACAGCACTCAGCAGCCTTAGAAATGTGTATGGGAAGTGGAGATCCTAAATTATTGACCATTTTATGAAAGTACCAGATTATGTTAAATTATTTTTCTTGCGGCAACACTGAGGAGTGCTCATTCCTGGGTTGACAGAAGTCACAAAACTAAAATTTTCTAATTTTCCAAAAGTTTCAAAGATTTTGCGATGTCAGTAAGAGCCGTTCTGTTATAGAAGCCTTTACATAGTCTCTCCCATTACATTAACTGTGTTAATTTGTTGCTTATAACACTATATATGTCATGCAATTTTGTGGAAGTACCTCCTCTGCATTCCTCTCCCTTTTCCAAAGGCTCCCACGTAGCACCTTCATGTCGTTCTTTCCCAGCCACACAGCGCTGTGATACTCCAGCACCCGGCTTTCAGAGGATCACTTCCAGCAGAACGGCGAGACCCTGCTACCCCCGTCCTGGCCTCACCCGTCCCCACCACTGCATTACACACCACGGCGCACCAGTTCTGCACTTCCAGTTTTAGATAGCTCTTCATCAGAGACTTGCCACGATCAATTTGCCGCCACTTGCCCAACAGTTTTTGGAAACAGCCCTGAAAGGCCTCCCTCCTTCCCAGCACCGTACTCCAGCCCAACGGAAGGCATCCAGTCTTTGTTGTGGCGATATTACATCCACTGAGGGATCAAGATGAGACTTCCAAGCCTACATTTCACTGGTGATGGGTCAGGTATTGGGAATTGGGTCTTTTGTGGAAAAACCCAAACATGTTGATCTACCTACCGGCCTTCTCCATTTGCCAACTATCTTATGAAATACTATTTAAATTATTGAAAAAATAATGTCTCTCTGCAATTTAATTAAAAAAATAGGCCTGCCAAACAAAAGCAAGGAATTTAATCTATTGCTGGCCTGATCAATAATATGTAATCTGTTTTCTAGAAACATTACTCCCAGATGTGTTTTTCACCTATCTGCTCCTATGTCCTCTAGCATCACATCACATGAGTAGTACAATAAATACCACCCTGATAACACAATGTATGTGTTTACTGTTCTGATTGATACTGGATTTATGCATGTAATAAAAATAATTTCCAATAATTTTTGAGAAATCCATTAAGACGAGCCAGGGCATCAGCCACTGTTTAAAGACACAGTGCGCTATTATTATGAATTGTCGGCCTCCTCCCTTACCAGTTCCAGTGCCCAGCAGGAAGGAGACACAACCTCTCTCACCGAATTCTGTAACCTTTAGCTCCGGCCCAGAGCACTGCTCCCTGGCCTTTGGTTTTCCAAGTCAGCCAGGGAGCCATGCTTTGTTGTCAAGCAGAAACATTTTCTGTTAACTTAGCGTTCTGCTACAACTCCTCCCAGGATGAACAGTCTTAAAGACAAGGCACATTACCAAAACATATTTCTAGTGTTAACAACAAAACTGACATTATTTCTCATATTTTGTTGTCAGAGTTAAAAGCAGGATGGGTAAGTTTATTACATGCCACGTCCTGTGCATATATTGGTACTAAAACTACTTACCTGTTTCTTTTGTGCCATAGGGCTTTATTTTTAATTGTATGTACTATGTATGTCTGGTTAACCAGAAGACATTTAAAAATGCCAGAGCTTGGATATTTCCCAAAATTCTCCTTCCATTTTGAGAAAAAAAAAAAAGGAATGAGAAAGAAGAGTATGGTAGACTTCAGTTATTTATCTCATTGCTATTTGGCGATAAAAAGCAATACCCCAATACAATTACAATTCTTACAAAAAGAGAGAGCAAATGATTCAATCATAACATAACTTTTTTTTTTTAAAGGTAGAATTTTTGAATTGTGACTTAAATAATTTTTTGAAAAATTTGTAAAATTTAAATTTGATGTAAAATACCCACACAACTTGACCTCCAGCCATTTGCTTCCACCACAACACTACCTTCTTAGTCCCTCTCCATGAAATCATGTAACTTTTTCCCCAATTACATATCTCCTAATTTTCACTAAAGAAGCAGCTTGTGAAGAAACCATAGTTACAGTGATGGACCCGAGTTCTAAAACTCGATTTGATCAGTTGTCCTCATATGCATGAAATCAAGCAAAGATCAATGGCTATTGAAAAAAGACCACTGTGAATTAAAACTGTAGGCTTTAGGCATACGTGTCTTGCACTGAGACAACCAGGTAACAAAGTCTATGAAACTCATCCCGTTTTCCTACTGCTTATTGAGTTCAATATCAAATAAGCATAGCCCTAAAGACACTACATATCTTCAATTTCTTCTTTATTTTAACTTTCTAATATCTTCTATATTTAAAACCACACCTGTTTTTCATGATGGTATAAGACATAAATAAAAAAAATGTTCCTTCACTGTAATGGATGTTTGTTATACCAATGAAGGTTAGAGATCACCCAGTCGAGATCACCTTTACATAAAGTATAGCAAAAATTGAAGGGCTCTAAATATAGAAAATAGCATCACTAGGAGGTTCATTACAAATCTTTATAGCATACAACCATTTATATTGAATGAGAAGTACACCAAGGGTATGTAAAAAGTAGTATAAAGTAAATTGGTAGCTCCCTTTTACCCTCTCACAGCACAAGTCAGAAGGTCTCCAACTCAATTAAAAAGGGCCATGTTTAAATACATTCCTTTTGTTTAAAACTGAAGCAAAAAAATCCACATTGTGCACGTGCGCATGTGTGTGCACGCCGCGTATAGTGCTTAGTGTCACAGTGTACCAGACGTCAGGAACTTAGAGGAATTAAAACACAATGAGACAGTTCCTTGGAAGTATAAACATTCACAGTTACATAAAATACAGAAAAATATCATATAAGTACATGGTTATATAAGCATTATGCTTATATTAGCAAATATGCTGCACGACACAAGATAATCAGTAGTTGCCTACTACTAGGAAGAAATTTTCCTTCCAGGAAGATGACTTTCTAATTGTCCAGTGTGGGTTATTTTCTGTACTTACCTGAAAATTTTTTGGTTTTGATTACTACCACCAAAATCACCCTTTTGTCTGATTGGACTCAGCAAAGTCTTGAGCTTCACATTTTTTATAGCCATATTTTATAAGCTTCTGAGTAACAAGAGCTCCTTGGAAAGCCTGATAGGGGCCACTTAAAAGACCTTCAGTGGACAAAAGCCCTTTCCACCACTCTTAGAGTCTATGGGTGAGGGAGGTCACAGTGGGGGCAAATTTAAGATGGCTGCAATTTACTCCTATTCTAAGGTCCCTTTATGTTACTAAAGTGATGTAAATGTTTAAGTGAGAAGCACGTTTAAAATTACCAAATGAAAGGGGCTAATCTCCAAAAGCTCCCTGCCCGATTTTTGTTGGCACAGAGAGAAGTTTTTAAGCTGCCATAACTGAAAGGCAGAAATTTGTCCTCATCAAGAACGGGTTTCTAGTGCCATTAAGGTCTACAGAAGAAATCTACTAAAATCCCTTGTTGAGCTTCACCCTTTTCTCTCCCATCTGCTGAAAACTGTTTAATATATTACACACTGCCTAAGAAATTTTCTTCTTCCTAACAGGCTTTACGCTCTTTAGAACAGGATGTGTTATGAACTATTAAGCAAAACACATTCATATTTCAGGATAATATACGTGAAAGGAAATAAATCAGAACAATGCATCAATTGTATCAGAACCAAATGAGAAAATCTCAGCAATTCACGTTGACGGGCTCCCACTGACCACGATCATCACCGTGACGTGTCTCCTGTACTCCTCGTGACGCACAAATCAATCAACGCAAACGCACACGTGGGAAGAGAAGTTCAACTCTTTGACCAGTTTTAATGCGACTGCGTGGTTCTACAGCAAGCTGAGGATGCCACTTTTAATAATCTAAAGCCATATACGCGCTCTAAAGTGGGGATGAGAGAAAGGCCACCTCGCAAGGGTTATCTGGTGAGGGTAAAGAGAATTGATCGAAAACAAATGAGGCAAGGGGGCAAAGTTATGAAATAATAAAATGCCCAGACCAGCTTTGTGCACAGATTTTAGCCAAGAAGTAGCAAGAATGAAAACACACTACTCAACAGCAGCTTTTAGATAGTAACCTCAGTATAAATATATTAGTGACATAAAACTAATTTGAAAAATTACAGCGGATGTAGACAGTGGCATTGCAAATAACAGAGAAAATATTGTATTTTACCTTTTCCATGCAATTAAAGACTGCTTAAAATCTCTTTGAAGTCCATTTCTGATGTCTGAGATTGATAGAGGCTTAACAATTGGGAAGCAGAAAAAAGAAGAAACCTAAGGAATGTACTTAGGGGGTGTTTGCATTTTGCTTGTGCTTCGCTATTTAATGTCTGAAGCTGCTCTTGTAAAATCGGGCCCCCATTCAGCAAAGCACTTAATCACGCGCTGAAATTTCATTGATTTCAGTGGGACTTAGGCTTTGGCTTAAGTGCTTCACTGAATTATGTATCATTTTTCACTTCCCCTTGCTTCTTTCTGAAATTAATCGGACTACTCCAAGTAATGTATTACTCAGTGTAAGGTAAACTGTTGGATTTTAGACGGGTGACATAATATCTAACTGGAAACCTCACTACCATTTAACTAAAGCAATTGATAAACTCTAACTATGCAGAATAATGAGGTGAATTGCAGTAATAATAAAACTTTATTTTCCCAAATGGTTTTCAAAAAGGAAGGATAGAACCACAAAGCATCAATATTACTAGAACTCCGTGGGATCTATGCCAACACAAGAACAGAGTAAGTCATTTGACTCTTTTAAAATAATGTTATTTTCCATCCAGGTATGTTACATATTAATGATGAACTTATACATTATGCAGGAAAAGAAAATTTATATGTTATTTTTGATGACGTATCATAATAAATACTCATTCTTGTCACATTTTGATAAAATGTAAAGAAATTGATCTGCACACAAGCATTCCTACCAGTTGCCATTCATATTTGCACTGCAGTTTTGAATATCATTAATTCATCTGCAGCTACTCACCAATTCTCCGTTTAAGGAGCCCCTAACTTTTAAAGGCTCTAACGTGCCTTTAAAGTACATCTAACCAGATGTACAGCAGAGGAGGATGAGGAGTGAGCTGAAGGACTCCCATCTCTGACAGGATTTTAACTTTTAGTTTCAACCTTCTGTCACATTTTGGGTGAAGAATGAGTGAAGGATTGTTTTTCCTGGAAGAGCTGAATCCTTCCCTCATCCTTATCTGCCCTGCCTGACTTAACTTCTGTGTTTTTAGGAGAGGCAAAGCTTTTGCTGAACTGTTTCATTACCTCTTCTCCTTTCAAACCCTATTCCGGCTTAGGGATTCCCCGGCTGCACTTGGGTCTCATTTCCCATGCCATCCTTCCTTGTCCCGTGGTCAAAAAGACGGTGCCAGTGAACCCCAACAGTAAGAAATCCAGTAGCTTAAGGAACAGGTGTGGGCTGCACCTCCACAGGAAGAAGGTTTATTAGCACGGATCAGGGTAAACCCACTGGAGGGGGAGATAAAAACAAGCATCATAATTAGATCTATATAATGCCTGGTCACATTTAATCAGCATGGCTTCTCAAAAAACCAAAAATAATAATCTTGAGAAAATTTGTAAGGTGGTACACATGCGAACGTTTTATTTCCAAAAGTTTTTGACAGGCGCTTGTATGGAAAAGAAGCAAAGAACTGTCACAGATCAAAACTGCGGCTCAGAAACAGAAAGTAAAGAGTAAGATGAAATAGCCAGCTTCTGCCACAGAAAGGGTTACTAGCAAAGCATCCCCGCCTTCCATAGAAAGTTATGTATTGTTTCATTGGAAAGAAAGTGAAAAGCAAGTAGAAAAATTTGCCGTTGACATTTTTTTTTTTCCCCAGCCACATACAAGAGGGCTGTGGAAATGTAGGAGTCACCAGAGCCCAGAGACATGGGTTAAGAAAGAAATGAAATACTTGCACGGATAACAAGTCATAATGATGGGTTCAGTCACAGGGGCTATACGAAGCAGTGTGTGAAAAGTTCAGTTTAAAACTGTTTTCTTCTTATATTTGAAATAATTCTTCAAGTTAAACTTATGGTAAACTAATACTTTGGAAGAAAAATATTTACAAGGTAAATTGAGACACACTTATTCTTTTAGATTGTTTTACTCTCTACATTTTTGTAGTGTTAAAAGCCATACACAGCACAGAAAGTTATAAAGCATGACGTTTAATATCAGTCTAATGAAATACAAAATATTTTCACCCCAAATGAAAAATTTTTAGTACAGAGGTCTTTTAATCCAGCTCAGTTCCTTGATCTTATTTTTCACACAGCTCTACCAGCAGTTGTGCCAGCACAACAGAAGGGATGGCACAGGGTGGGAACAGCAGCCGGGGTGGGGGGGAGCAGGGAAGAAAGGGTCAGAAATGTATAAACCAACCTTGCTGCTAAAGAAATGTGTCTTTTACCAACATCAACAGATACAGGTATTGCTGCTCCTTTTTACTGGAACTGCTTACAGAAATACAGTTAAATGGGACAAAACCAGGTCTAAATTAGTGAAAGAAAGTTACTGAAATTGTATTTTTAAATATATCATATAAACACACACGCACAAAATTAATTGGATGAGATCACCAGCATGAAAATACCCTTACCAGTATTAGTCAATAGAGTAAGTGAGGTTCAGCTTTGAGCAAAAGACACACCTCTTGAAGAAGGAGGAGATGGGGAACTGAGAAAGCTGTCATCTTCAGGGATGGATTCAACAGCTGACAACGATTTGTAATACTCATCCTCTCCATCAAGCACTTTGATTTGGCTTGAAAGAAAACAAACAACATTTATTAATTTAAAAAATGAATTCCGTCAATATCTTTAGAAATAAAAACTTCTTGGATGTGAAAATGGAGAGTGCTAATATAAGAAAGGAAAAAAAATGGGATGATTCGATGAGAAAAACATAGCTTTTATACATACTTTTACTTTGCTATGACTTTTTTATGATTATACTCTGAAACGTTCTGAGAACCAGTGAAATGCAATATAGGCTTTCAGTTTGGGTGTACAGAATGATAGAGCAACTATTTGCATCAAATGGGCATTTCATTTGAGCAACGTGGCTTTTTTATCTGTATATGCTCCACAAGTAGGGTATGATTTTGATAACATACTTCAGCTGATGAATTTGCCATGAATATGAGCCAAGGACCACATCACTAAGTTTTGGGAAAAGCCCTATTGACATCAAGGGGCTTTCATTTTTGTGTGATGTATGATGAGCACTGCAGTCCCATGTTAGTGTTTTCATTCCTCATACAGGAATACAGACTTTTTTAAACTAGGGAAGGGAGAACAAATAAACCAAATCTTGCACAGCCATGCCAAATTTTGGGGTTTAACCTTGACTGAAAGACCTGCTATTCATACAATTATATTCAGAAGGTTAATTAAAAAGAGAGGAAATAATACAGAAGCTCTTGTGTGTTTTTGGAGTAGATGCATTTGCAAGACCAAGCATCCATCAGTTCTCTCTGGTCCATGTGACCAGCCAAAGCAATATTTTGGCAACCGTGTAGGAGCCAACCTGGCTTTTGTAAATCGTTTGCAGTGATTTCTACCCATCGCCAGGTGATAACTGCTCTGTGACAATGAGAAGGGATGCAGTTCAAGTGAGAAGGAGCAACTCCCTTTTGGGCTGAGTGCCCTCTCTGTCCGCTCTTACAACGTGCCCCCCCGGGAGGGCTGAAGGCCATGGGGAGTGTGGTGCTGCAGAGCTAGCAGAGCTTCTGCCCATGTTCTAGGTTAGAGAACTTCAGTTTCAAAACCCTTCATCTGGCGCCTTTCATCGGTGCTAAATGCACTTAAAAACACAAAGAAAGCTTTTTCTTTTTTTTTTTTTTTCCTGTAGTAGTAGTACTCAGAGAGCGCTGTGGAGAATATTTTGTGAGAATCAGTTCTAGTGTCTGCAGACAGCACTACATGGAAGTTTTATATTTGCTTCTGCAGAAAATGTCCAATGTCAATGCACAGAAATATGTTAATTGTTTATTTTTAGAAACCTCTCTAGAAAGTTTTGCATATTCTGTAATATCACAAAGGACTTCTTCTGTTTACAGTTGCTTAGAACTAAGAAGATAGATATTTACCCAAGTTTTCTTGGCTTCCTCTTGCTCCCTTGATATTCTAGAGTTCCCTGTGGAGAGGGCCAAGAACACACAGTCAAAGCAAAGCAGCAAGTCGTTAATTTTTAATTCAAAGTGATTTTGTGTTGAATGCAAGCAGATGCTGATAATATCAGAAGTCACAGCATAATTTTTTTGATCAAAGGGCTCAAGTGAGCCTGATGAAGCATGCATCTTGCTCGTCTTTGATAAACCACATCAATTATTCACCGTGAAGGCAGACATCCTGACATGAAAGCAACAGATAAAGAGCATAAGCACATGTTCAAGACGAGAGCAGAAGAACGTGGGGGTGGGGCTGGAGGGGCTGAAACAGGTATTAATAACAGAATTATTAACTGGAAACAAAGCCAGTAAAACAGCTTTATTGCCACTTTGAACTCACATTTAACTGGTTATAGTACATGTTGTCCTCAGGGCTATTCAGCATTTTGGGCTGCTGACATCGTCGACGAGGTGTTCTCAGCTTCTGTTCAAGACAGTTTTCTGAACCTTCAGTAAGATAACACAATTTAGTTTTAAGCTGTGCCAGGTGCTGTGAACGTCTTAGTGTATTTTAGTCTGTAAACAGTCTTTTCTTCTGTCCCATTTGGTCCTGGATTTATTAGCAAGTCTGTCCTATCCAAAGTAAGCACACAGAAACTTGGGGATCTTTGTTTTCTCTTTTGAAACTCGGTTCAAACACAAGTTTTTTTTAAGCAGAACTTCATTTTTACTTTTATAACATTTTTTATTCTTCCATATATCTATATCACACAGCTCCTCATTCCTTTCACACTTTATCATAGTATCTTCTGTTATCTAAGCAGGAAATGAGGTATATTGTGACTAGCTAGGGATATATCATTCAGCAGCAGCAAAACCGTTTTTCTACAGTAGACAGTAATAAAGCCCTTTGACTGATGAGACTTAGTCTCTTATCATCATTTTTATTATACAAAAAGACTACCTTCTTGACACGGCTCTCTGTTTAATCAGAGTAACCGGACCGGTTTGGAATTAGGCTTTCTTAATATAATTTGTGATGTGCTGCAAAGTAACAGTTGCTTAAAGTCATCTGGAAAGCAGAGTTTAAAGATGAAGGAAATATTTCGGAAGGGGTGGAGGTGGATTCTGAAAAGAACTAACAGCCTTTTTATTCTTTTTTTTTTTTCCTTATTACGAAAAAAAGACATTATAATCTGCTGTATTCTCTTTTACCAGGCGTTTTCTGTGGCACATCCTCTAGGTTACCAGAACAACTATTTTCAGGATAAATCGGGTTACTAAAAGACACTGTGGGGGGTAAGGAAAGGTCATTTACTTTTCAAATAATTCTCCCAATACCTTTGAATTTTCTGGTATCTCCCTGTTAAAAATTATTTTAGTGACAGTTTGAATAAAACCAGTTTTGGTGGCACTGAGGGAAAAATACATATCTTATCACATTTGCATTCCATACCGCACGGGAAACTTGCTCCGACACAAAAGACCAGCACAAAGATCAAGTAGCACATGAGTTCCTTTAAACACTTCAAAACTGAAGTCAATATGGCTTGTGCGGATGCAGGGCTCTAATCTCACAGATCCATTTGCAAGATCTGGCCTAAAGGAGCAGGTAATATTACAAAGGAGGTTTATTATACACCCAGGTTTACAGTCTGCAACTATTGTACTGCAATTACGGCGTGAGGCAGAGGAGGTGGCTGAACTTCGGCTTTTGCAGCCAAACGCTTGACTGTTCGGGGAGATTTTTCTCTCTTTCACTGTCTTTCTCCCTCACAACAGTGAAATCTGGAGGATATTCATTTCCTCTCCGTGTGGGACTGCGATGTCTGTGTGGGAGGGGAGTGCTTGTTTCGTGCCAACTGTCATGTTCCCTTGCGCCACCTGGGAGGGACAGTGGGTTAAATGGCCACCAGGGACCTGACTGCGGCGCTGGGTCTAACACTCAAAACCAATTTTACAGAGAAAGGTTACATTTCTCCAGTAATACGAAATAGCGTTTAAATAACACGTTCATGCTGTTTGCTAATTTAATGCCCAAAGCTTCAATGCTTTATACTTTCAAGTTCAGTAAACCTTTATGTTTTTGCTAAAGGGATTGTGACGGCTAAGCCCGAACCTTTGCTACTTACCTGTATTGTATAAAACCAGACAAGGCAGAAGCTCTTCCAGAAAATACTTCTGGGGAAATCGGCTGCCCAAGTAATACCTGTGCCTTTGGAAAGCTTTTTCTCTAACATTTAGATAGGACATAGGTACAATTCTGTTATCTCTGTAGTCTCTGGAAGTTTTACGGAAGACCTACCATAACTATATTCTACTCTCTGTTTGGTCTAAAAGTTACTCAAATTGATCTCAGAGCTTTCTGTCCCAGGACAACAGTGTCTGCAGTTTTTGCAAGCAATGTTTTCAGTTGCAAGGCCATATGAGTTCCTTCTTACAGCAATGTAGTTCTCAAATACCTCTCCATAAATAATTTTTTTAGCCTGGCAAGAGGCCGGTATTAATAAAGACTCAGGTCCTCGCACTTCTGCAGAATTTCACACACCTCTCACACACCTTGCCAGAATTAAAAACACAGCACAGAAATATTTTAAAATTTTAAAATATTTACAATAATATGATGGGGTATTCTTTTTTCCTTTCCCTTAAATGCTCTTGTGGCCTTAATGTTATTTTTTCAAAACACCTATACGTATAGTCTTTGTTTTAAAAATGTCTTTTATTCATTAGGATTCTGTGACAATAATATTTTCCTCTAGCTTTTTATCCTGACACTTAATTATTTCTGTGTATTCTATGGGTGGTCTGCAGCTTGTGTCCTCCAAAGGAAATACCCTTTCAGTGGGCCCATTTGTCTTAGCGTTTAGTAGCATACTACATGAACAGTGCAAAATCTGGTAACATTTATCATAAACCACCATATCTGGAGCAAACAGCATTAACATGTGCTCAACACTCAGCAGTCGAATAGGCATTTTAAATGCTGTTCTAAAATATTTTGCTTTGATGACAAACTTAAAGCCACCAATATGAAAAAAGACACTTGTCGTTTTAATAGCAGTAACAACAGCACCAGTATCAGGAACAGGGTACTGTAACAACGCACCCAAATTGCGCCAAGTGCCTCTGGCACATCCAGACTCCTGAGTTTACTACAAATATAGTGACCAGAGGAGGGACAGAGCACACATGCTTCCTTCAGGCAATCCTTTAGCACCATTTTTTAAAGAGATCTGCCGCCCTTTCGTTTGGCAGAAAACTTTTGCTTTGCAACTCTAAGAGTAGAATATCCTTACATTACAATTTCTTTATTGGTAAATTCTTTACTGCAGCGCAGAAATTACAGAGAGTAGGCAAAACACCTTCTGCCGAGTGCGCTGTGTCAGCTGATCTAGCAAGTGTAGGGCAGCTGAGGTTCTGGCCATCCTCCTCCTCTCCTCACTTGAACCCAGGGAGGCTGATACACAGGGGTGAGCAGGCTCACGCGGATGCTGCCCTAAAGCTACCACAAAATTGATGTTGCTTACAGTGAAGGGAATTAGAAACCGGCAAATGGGTAAATCTGTTGGAGTACGCGGTATTTATAAGTAAACAAACTGATGGGGTTTCTGTTTACTCCTCCATTACCGTTATTGGTTATCCTTTTTATTTCTCTGGTACATAAGAGCCCAAGCCAATAGAGTGCTCAGACAGATTAAAAAAAGATCTGGTTTTTCAACTAAATGCAAAGTCAAACATTCAAGTTACATTTTTCAGGATTGGGAATTGCATAATTAGAAAGCAGTGTCTCCAAGAGAGACTTGGGAATCATCACGGATATTCAGTTGAATATGAAATAGACTGGGTGAAAAGCAGAGGACTACTCAACAGAAACAGGAAAACAGCTTTATCATTGAGTTCAGAATTACTTTAAAGTGGGAGCTGTAAAGTGCAGAATGTTTTGAGAACAAGAACAATCTGAAATCTGGAAAACGTTCCATACAATAAGAAATTTAAGAAGACTGTTCGATTTCATTTTTTTTCCAAAGAAGGTAAAGAGGTGATTGGAAGCAAGTCTTAAACCCTGTTTAGAAGGTGGAGGGTTTTCACCTTCAGAAACAAACGTCTGAATTGTCTAATGGTCAAAAGTGGAAGAAAATTTCAGACCAGAAACACAGCACAAGGCAAAAGCAATCAGTCAGGACAAAAAAAAATATTTATCAATATGATGGAAACTCAGATTATTAGAAGCTTCTAGAAGAGGTATGTTTAGACCCAAGCTACAGTTAAAAACTATTCAGGATATGACACAGGTCACGTCCAGCTTAAAATCAATTCATTTCTCTAATGTGATTTTTACCCCGAGTGTCAATCTGCGGAAGATTTTGAATTGATCTTTTGATTTCTGGGATATACTTTCACCTCTGAATTTTCACGTGTTTCTTCTTCTTTGCTTTCTGATGGCTGAAATGGAAATATTTTTCTTCAATTAGCCATCACATCCATCATAACGACACTTTTTATGACAGCTCTTGGCTTGGAGATGATCAGCACATTTCTTATGCCATATCTTATTTAGATGATTTTTCTGTTTAAACATCCATCCTTTCCATAAACTGCAAAGGACTGTTTCAGAAATGCAGGAACTACCAAAGAGTAAGATTTAATGAAAGACTTTAAAATGCTCTTTAGCACTGGACTCAAGGACTTTTTCACCGAGGACTTGGGCCCCGACCAAGAGTACCTGCAAAACTGTAATTTTCTAATGAATTCCCATGAGGCAGATGATTTCACTTGATATTCAGTGAAGATTTCATCTTAGATGTCCTGTTTGTCCTGCTTATCTTGGTATTGAAAACTTGCAGACAGGCACTGGGCACACTCTTCAGAGGAACAGAGACTCATCAGATTTTGCTCTCTGAAATGAAGCTAGGTTCTTCATAAACTGTTCATGATTAAACCCTTGCTTCAAAAACCCCTTGATGCTGATGACCTCGCCAAGCATTGCTATTTTTTCCTAGATGAAGAATTCAGCAGAGAAAACGGTGATGAGGCAGCTACAACTGCATTTGGAACGTGTAAAATTCACTGATGCGAGTCAGATTGTTTTAAGTGCGGCACAGAGAGGGCTCTCAACTCTGGATGACACCGTACTTTTAGCAAGGAATGCACAGAAGGGATCTTTGCCAATGTGTCCGTGCCACGAAGCAGGCTGCGTGGCCGATTCCCTTGCTGAAGGGGCTCCATCCACTACAACACACATCGCAGGGTGGAGCTGAGCACGCTTGTATTCCTTCTGAAGTCATTTACTCAAAGCAGGTTCGGAAGGGGTTAGTTTTGTCTCTTTTTCTCTTATAGGCGAACAGACACCTAATATCACAGGAAGGGTAGTTATTCTGTAATTACTCAGACGAGGAGATTTAGAGTAGGAGAAGGGGCAGCCTGCTAAAGGAAAGGTAATGGGGCCATTTAGAGGATCGCATATATTAGTTACAGTGTAAGCAAATAAAGTAGATAAATCAGTATGACCAAGAAAAATAGTAAGCATGTGCCTGATTTCCAATCTATAATATCAGATGAAACATGAAAGTGCAACCCTTAATTATAAGCAAATATTAGCACAGACTCATGGGATCTCATCATAACATCTCAAGGTCTACATTCATGAAAATTTAAGCAATGTTTAAAATCATGTTAATTTGTTCTTTGTTTGTTTCTTTTCCTGCCAGTCTAATTTATTCCAAAAGACTTTGGTTCTCAAGCCTGGATATATTGATCAAGCCTATGTAAAGCATTGTTATAGCCTGGGGAGAAGACTTTTGTGGAAAAACTTGTCTTTGTTCTCCTTTGATAATTTATGTGTATTTTGATGTTTTCAAGCTTTTCCCGTTTTGAATCATTTTTCAAGGCAGCAAGTTAACTTCACTTTTTCTCTTGAAGTCTTAGGCAAATGCAGAAATGACCTCACAACAACGATAATATGCATCTTCCTCCCGGACTGGATGCTAAGTGGATAATTATGTGCGGCATGTTGATTTCAAGGAACAGCTACATTTTCTTCTGTTTCATACAAGTCTGTTCAAGCAGAGGACTCGAGGGGCTAGTGATTCTGGTCCCACTCATATCAGTGTTAAATGGCAGTGATAGAATGTCATTTATACAGTAATAAATGCTTTAGATGAACTAAGTTTTATGATTTTCATTATTTCTGCTTTCTTTAAAAAAGAAAAAAAAGAGAGATTTACAAAGGGCATACAATGCTGTTTGGCCATGAGCGTTCATACAAACACGTTTTCCTCCCTTTCTCATTCCCATGATTCTCCGCCATTTGCACAAATTTGCATCATACCGTCAGTGCAAAATGGGAGTAAAATGAAAAAACTTGCCTGAGCAGCAGTTAGCCCCCACCGAGCTCCTGCTGCGCCCGCCTGCCTGCCGTACTCAAGCCAGTTAACGCAGATTCATCTTGCGCATCCCTGTACTAAACTGCGGTCAGTGTGACTTTAGTATGAGCACGCACAAAGAGATACAAGGCCCACATCACAGAGTATTTGTACGCTCCCTGTTAAATGCCACCAACTATAAATGCATCAGAAACAAGAGCGAGATAACAGCTGGAAGAGGCTTCACAGATCAAGTACTGCAGAATAATCTGTAGCTTCATTTGGGAATAATGAAGTTATCAGGTCTATGCTATATACTATAAATTTAATTATGTTATGGTAGTTCTGCAAAAATGCTGGAGGCTGATGGAAAATAAACACACTGTCTCTGGATAATTTTCATCTCAGTACAGGCAAAACCACACCAAGAGACAACAACATAGGGCAGGAGAGAATAAAGAGCAAGGCTACTCGGTGACTTAAGTAATGAGCTATGTCTCTAATATCTTCTTTTCCCTTCTGAGGTTAACGAGAGGGGAAAGAAAAAACTACAGGAAAGAGAAATGTACGGGAAAAAGACAAAGAAATGAAACAATCAAGTAAGATCCTGAGAAACTAAGGAAGAGAAGAAAAGGGAATAAACAACCATTAATGGTGAAGCAGTAGAACCTAAGTTCTGTCATCAGAGGATTTGATGAATCTAGTGACATCAGGAGCCTGGAGGCACATTGGCATATTTAATACTATCAACAATTGTAATTCTCTCCAGGATACTTCATGCTTACCTAGCAGTAGCTTCAGAGCTCTGCAAATAAAGCCATCCATTCTGTTGATATAATGAGATATAGTATGCTGGGAACCATTCTTGCTACCGAATTCCCTCAGTGCCCACCTCTACAGAAGAGTGTCCAGGAATATTTATAGGGGCTGGTGCTCTGCATGCTGCTTGTGACAAGCAAGCATGGGAAGAACAATAAATCAGATGTCCTTTGAGGAGTTACAAGGCCTCGGCCCTTGCTAACTCTCACAAAATATCTTACTGGAACTTCACAGAAATGTTGCTAAGGGAAAGAACGTTACCTACTTTAAAAAATTTATATAAATGCTTCGAAGGAGTGACTAACCCTTAGCAAATCCTGCAACTCCAGTGTACTCAAAGTTCTTACTTGGATTCTGTAGGTAAGAATAATAAGTTAGATTTAATTATTTTCAGTGTCAAGTGCTTTGTAGGCTATAGCTCCAAATGCAGTAAGCAGATTCACTGAAAACACAGAATCTGGAGGGGTAAAAAGTCCTATAACAGAAAGATTTAAAATAAAACAAAATCTAGCTTCATGATCACCTCAGATCCCCCACACAACTGTGGTGAACTAGAATTCTGTTTATTCAGATGGAGTGTGCTCATGGTGCCAAGAGCCATGGACTGCTAGGGAAATTAGTGTAGCCTCTTTGATGTCATGTGCATCCCAGAATCTGTAACACACTGCTGAAACTGCGAGTATAGCCTTTTGTTTATAACCCTAAACAGAACCATTTGAATACACACACTGAAAGAACTCGTAACAGAAGCAACGCATTTTCTTCCACCCAGTGATTCATTACTTACTTGCATTTTGGATACTGCAGTTCTATGCAAAGCCATATGCTTTAGATTATACAGCACACTAAGCAAATCATAAGTTTTTCAAGATGGTAAGTAAAGGCTGTTTTTTTGCATCTGTTTGTTGCCAACGACCCAGATGATACTGTAATTAGAACAACAAATATTTTATGTGAAATCAATCATTTAGCTGTCTCTGAACCCTGAGACAATGGCTTTTAGGTATACTTTGTTGGGAAACAAGATCCATAAATAGTTAGAGCCTTGGCTTTTGTTGTTTTTTTCCCTTCCAACACAATTCTGATCCTTCAGTATTTGTCAGTTCTTTCGGTTTCTATTGTGAGTGATTTCACCATAGAGGCAAAAGGCAGAGATTAAACAGAGCATACCAAAGAACTAAACCGTCAGTGACTAACACGGGGAAGATCCAAACCTGTCAGCAAACGGCATACTTCTACAAGTACGGTCCTGAAGACATGTCTCCCTATACATGTTGAATATACACAACCCCTCATACGCCCCGCATGTAATAACATCTAATAGTGGGCTCCAGAGCTGTGGCAACTAGTCAACTGTCCAGTCAAAGCCCAAGAGGCTTACACAGCTACAACTTTAATTTCAGGGAAAAAATCACGCCAAACCAGCCTGAATGGCAGAAACTACTTCTGGACAATGAAGAAAACTTAATTGAGGATTATTTTTCTTCCCCTTCTTAAACTTGACCCAAGGTGGTTGTGGAAGCTGCTTTCTGGTTAATTCTTGCAAACTTTTCAGAAGAGACAGTCATGAAAACCAGGACATTCCAGATATGCTGGAATTACTACATATCACAAGATATTTCCTGGTTTAAGAAGACCTCTTACTCCAATAGCCACCAGATGATATGAACTAGCTATCTTACATTATCATGTGAGGTAAGTGATATCTCTCTTGCTATTTGAGCGATGCTGTATAATCAATACAATGAAGAATGAAGAATTTCGCAGGGGAAAAACCTACTGAGAGCAATTAAATACAAAGAGATCACTTCCGGATCGGGAAATCCCTGAGCCACAAACCATACCAGGCTTGAGAGCGTTCTGGGCAAATATCTCAGCTTGCCCTACTTTTGTACTATACCCTAGGCTTTTGCTCTTAGTTACTGTCAGAGAGAGGAAATTAGGCCAAACAGACTTGGATCGGACTGGAAATGCTCTTTCTTATCATTTGCTTTTGGGGCTTTTGTTTGGGTGAGGTTGCTAACATTCAAGTGATCAGGAAAAAATCTGCTTATAATACCTTCAAGCAGACCGAATCCCCAGGAGACACCTGAGCCTGAGGTTGAGGCAGCTCCTCACAAGGTGCGTATCAGAGTCTTCAGTGTGCCGATCATTTCAAGGTCAACTCTAACTGCTTATGGCAGGACAATTGTATTACATTTGCCTTTTTGTTAGCACTGCACCAGATCAGCCTGAGCTTCTGGAAGGCAGAAGTAAAAATCCAATGGAAAGACGAATACAAAGGAAACCCAGACATTCCCCATTTTCCCTTCTCTGTAGTTATTCAACTGAGGTGCTATTCCTGAAGTAGAAACACTGGGACAACTGCACATGCACTGTGCACCCAGAGGCTTGCCATGATGCAAGCTTGTCCCATAAGTGTTATGGCATGGCTGGGACTCAGCCTGCTGACGCAGTTTATTTATTTAGTGAAGTTAAAGAAAATAGGATAAGAAAGAACCTCAGGTGACTATTTTGTCCCTCCCTGCCTTCCAAAGTAAAACTACATCTCATGTTGGAGGTATAAGGAATTTTCAATATTGCTCAGAAAGAAATCAAAGAAATCCTCACAAACATAGCATCAACAATGGAGCCATTCATTACTACTTCTGCACGGTAAGATGACAGCTATTCCTTCAAAGAAGAATGAGGATGATGATTTAGTCAATCTGATTGATTAAATAGCTTTGGCAACTTTAAAGTACAAATCCTAAATATCATGACAGTATCATCAATTTTAGAGATATTCTCCAAAGTGCTTTTGGACCTGCTAATGCACAACTTTTTAAACTGCAGATTGTGGACCTCAAGAACTGCGTATCACGTGCTAATATGCCTCAGAAAACTCACTGGACACTTGGCACTGGTTCATCTTGTGGATTCTAGCTAAGAAAAGCAAAGCATATGTATGGGGAAAGAGATGAAACAAACATAAAAAGTAAACACAGCGATTAACTTTTAAAAATAAAAAGTCAAAACATTCAGTGCATTAGAGAACAGTAACAAATCACAAATACCTTTCTAATACGGCTTCTCTGCAGAGCCAACTACTGAAGTTGCCAAAAATGCATCATACAAATGTGGGGAGTTTGTGCAATCCCAAGTAGGGCAGGAGGCAATCTATAAGTTCACACTCAGTTAAGATGTGATTCATAACGGGCCTGTTTTAGTGTTGCTGTCCTCGCATATAGCCTGGATGCTTTTAAAGGTAATCCCTCACCTTCTTCCAAACTGTAAGAATAGCATTTTTATCCCATACCCTCAGAGATTAAGCCACTTGATTGACTTTGAATTCTGGACACACAGGAAATTTGTATTAATTTAGCATAATGATGAGGCGCAATAAAGGCTCTGTGGAACCACAACAGCATGGTCTCTAAGGTTTTGTTCGTTACAGAAACACAATTTGCATATCTAAAGGCTTGAAACCATGGGTCCATATTGATACAACTAGTATCTCAAATTTGAGTGTAGCAGATTCAGCATATATTTCAAAGAATAAATGGTAGAAGCCCAAGATAAAACTCTCAGTAGGTTTCTTCATTAAGAAACAAGTTTTCTTCTGAATTCAAGGTATTTGGCAGCAGTAACTTTTAAAGGAAGTATTAAAGAAAGCTTGACTGAAGCCTGAAAAAATGACACTAGTTAGATATTTGCTTCCCAGTGTTGCTACAGTGATTTGGTCTGCCGTTTGTAAATGTTGGAAGAAAAGAAGGTATCTTGGCTCGATAAAGGAAACTAACGCTGCTGACCTACGAGCCACAGCGATACGTTCCCTTAAGGGCTTGTTAATTGCTACTGGGACTCCTAACATTAGACCTACAATTAGCGATGGTTCACAAGTGATCTACAAATCAGTCTCAGGCCAGTAAATTCTGAGGGAATATTTTGAAACTGAAGAAGCACGAGGAAACTATTCAGTCAGTGTCAGAGTTGGAAAAACAAGCAGGACTAGAAAAAACCTTCAGGCTTTAAAAATGTCTGTATCCTGTGAAAGAGCATCTAGGGTTTTTACCTCCTTCCAAATCCAAATCACAGCCTTTTTACTGACAACTTACACTATGAATCTCATGGTAGAATGCTAGACATTTATAAAAATAAGGGGTCATTATTTCCAGAGGTGTCGTTCATTAACTTTCATCCTGAAAGTTACATGAGAGCTTCCAGTAGTAGCAGAGTGTATTCAGAAAATGTGGAAAAGATGTTTAAAGAAAACTGAGGGAGGTCTGCAAAGAATTTCAATAGAGGGATCTCAATCCTAATGAAGCAATTTCAGGCTATGTATTTCATGATACCTAGCCACACCGCCTGCCGTAAGAGCCTGGAATAGAAAATGTGTACTTTTCATCCAGTCCTTCCTAAAGGCCTTCAAAGAAAAATTTGGCAGACTTCAGCTTGTGGGAGCAGAGGAAGACACACACATATGTGCACATGTACAAATAAAGTGAGCTGACTTTCCGATATTACAGTGACTTGTTTATGTGACAATATGTTGTTTTGTTCTGAAATCACCTTTTTTGACAGGGCACAGCTTGCCTTAGTGCATTAGCTCAGTGTATTATATTCCCCTCTGAACGCAGTCTTTGTACTTGAGTGTCACATTTTAAATTGGTAAATGCTAGAGAATTAGCTGGATTGTTTATTTTTCTCATAAAAGAGTGACTAATTCTGGTGACACTGATGACATTTTATTCCTCAGAGCTTAAATGAACCTTTTTTTTTTACCAAAGTGAGTGGTGGTTTCAGGGTTCAAACCGAGGCACTAGGAGGGCTGATTTTTAAACCATTACAGCTCACCCCTTCTGGAAAATCAGGCTCCTTCATGGTATCTTAGTGTACGTCTGTGGAATTTCTTGTCACTCCAGAAAATACAGACTAAATGACTTCAGAATTATTTTTTTTTGGGTGTGTGTGTGTGGGGGGGAGTTGGTTTGGACACGTTTTCTACCTCTTAACTACTACAGATCTTTGGTTTTTATTTTTTTTCAACTTCTTTGTTACAGCTCTGCACTAGATTCTTGCCTGGCAATTGAATACTATACCCCTATAGAACAGCTTGTGATATAGCAACATCAAATTCTGCTTGTGTCCTGATTCTGTACTTGGGTCTGTGGGCATTGCAGAGCATGCAAAGTTGTGAATTAACACTTCATTAGTTACCGTGCACTAATTCCTTGTGTGAATGACCTACAAAGGACCACGTAGAGTTACAACATGAATAAACTAGTGCATTGCAAGCCTGCCTATTGCCACAGCAACTCACTTCTGAATCATCTGTTTCGGATAGCTGGGAAGTATGGCAATATTAACATAACTCTCTTCTCTAACACATCCTGCTTCTTGGTAGGACTAATTAGCTTAGGCACGGCACTGCACTGCACTCATCCAGCTATACCGCCTCCAGGGTCGGATTCACGTCTGGCTTGAGCGGCTTTGCAAAGCACTGTCAATGAGCTGAGTCGCTATATCATAAATTTCTATTATGGCTTATTCTATACTAACTTTCCCATGAAGACAAAACCCAAAAATCAGTTTTACTGCTGTGAACGCATTCATCAAATTCTCCTATTGAAGTAATGCCTTAATAATAATGACAATATCCTGTCCCCAGCAGAAAGGCTCATATCCTGAAAACGCTAACATTAACGCACACCTTCACTACCAGAATTAGTTCTTCTGACACCAGCCCCAACATTAAGCATATGCATACAAGGGGAAAAAATGTAAAGTATCAGAAAACCACGTTAATATGAATATGGTTTAGAGAAATATGATTAAAACAGAAATATATAACAGAGTTTTAAATTCTTCCCTTTAGAAAGGACTGTCTTAATTGTTTTGATTATCAGAAGGCCCTATGAAATAAAAGGCTATGGGCAGAGAGAAATATGCATTTCTCTTCCTTTGTAGAAGATACAGTTAAGTTTTAAAACTTCAGCACTCACTCTAGCCACACGACACTTGAATTATCTCATGCAACTGTTCTAATTCAGAGATAATCGAGAGCCATACCCTTTCTACAAACACACAATAACATGTAGGAGTACTCAAGCTAATATTTGGTGAAAAATTCTTCTGTTAGGTTCTTCAACAAAATAAGCACAAGAATAACCTCTGCTTTCATGGAAAGTATCAATTCCACATGTAGTGCTCAGCATTGTCTAAATTAAATGAATGGTGGGTGGACAGAGGCAAACTGAAGATAATCAGCAAAAAATTATGTTTTCAAATAATGTACAAAACACATAAATCACTCCAAAGAGGCCCATAAAATTAGCATTTTTGAAAAAAATATTTAAATTATAATATAGCAAAAAGCAAAGAAACATGACTTGTGGACCATAAGTTACAGTTCGTTGTTTGCTTTCACAAGGTAGAGTGGCAGGAAATTATCTCCCTCTCGTCACGCATTTCATTTTTGATTAGGTGATTTTGCATTATTTGTAACTTCAAAAAGCAGCCACAAAAAAAATGAGGTGCCAAAGATATTTTTTCTTCTCGGAAGATGCAATTTTCTCAAAGAAAACACCACATATAGCAAAACAAGATTTTCAGTTTTTACTGCAAACGCTCACTCATGCCAGCAATCTACCTGAAGTCAATGCATTATGCCCCTGCATAATAATGGATCAGGTAAGGCCTTGTAGGACGGGACCAATATACTTTAAAATATATGCTATTATTTAATGATTCATGCCTTTTTATTCCTGACAACCAATAACTCGTAGTTGTTCAAAACAAATTCCTGTTCTTTCATCATTATGTTGACACCGTTTTGTTCAGAACAATCCACACTACAAAAAGGGCAACATTATTTACACAGAGCCATAAATCCTTATTTTTATTTCTAAAATATATAGTAGAGGTTAACTACACTTAGACATTTTTAGCATTCTGTGTGCGTCTCTGCTATTCGGGCTTGATCTGCAAAGTTTAAGCAGAGATACAAAACACCTTAGGTAGCTGTTTTGGCATACGAAGTCTTAGCTTTATGGGCTTGGTGTGTTTATTTTTTAGAGACAGAGGGCTCTAGTCGCTATGTCACAAAACAAAGCCTTGCTGGGTAGGATGCCAGCAGGCAGGCTGCTGTGTGGCCTGTGACGAGAAGGTGCCTGTAGCACCTGACAGCGCCAGCAAAGGGTAATGTCCCCATTACACTTGTCCTTCTTTCTCTTTTCCCCACGGCTGTAGACAGCCAGGACTAGGGTAACAGCCTGGACACACAGAGAATTTGCCACACGGTCTTGTAAGGGATGAATTTCCCCGTTGTCTCTGCTGAAGTGTTAAATTCAGATGTCTAATGATGACATTCTAAACATCATCATTACTTATTTCACTGGAGCTCAACACACACAGGGGAAGAGATAGTCAATCATATTATGAAGAGCTACATGATTTATTGCTCCTCTTGCACACGAAAACAGCAGTAGCTTGTGCCACTATTCAAGAAAGACTTGGGTCCCCAAACACTAGCTGTGAACCTGGGCCCACAGGAAAGGGGCTGAACCCACTGGAGTTCATCCTTGTACTGAAAAACCACAGTAGGAGAGGGTTCGAGGAGACCAAGGAGCTGGGAGCTCACACCTGATTACCTTTTCTGGTTTTATTTGTGGATGATGACAACAGCCAGAAGTAAATGTTTCATGTCCTGTCAGGTATCGCATCACTAAAGAGAAGGCAAAGCTTGTACTTCACGTAGAACCAGAGGGACAAACCCAGGAATCCCGCCTGCAACCGCACTTTTCTTATCCCTTTAAAGAACTCGTGGCAAACCTGTGGATAAAAAGTGCTCTGCTGCTGCCATGTGTAGCTAAGATGGCATCCAGCCATATTTTTAACATCTAGTAAAAGCAGAACTATGGCAATTTAACTTGGTATCCATCAGAAAAGTGTGCTTGTCGATAATCAGTGGGGAAAAAAAAGAGTCAATGACACCACAAGAAGTGCCTTTTTTTTTGATGGTATCAAAAATTGTCTTCTAGATTACTGGCATTTGAACATGAGAAACTGTTAAAGTAGCACCGGAAGTCAATAAACCGATCTCACTAGACTTGCCAACGTGCATAAGGGGTTTTATCTTCCAAAATAGCCTAGTATTTAGTTGTATAAGCTCCAAATGGTGTTTAATGGGTGAAAATGCTTAAGGATTTTGAAAGGTGTTCCTACTTCTTGGCTGCGCCAGGGTAATTTACATCTGCTTCAGTTCTGGGTACTCAAGATCACAGCCCTCCTTATTTCTAACAGGGAGGCATTTCCACTTACGTGGAAGACAAGCATCCCAAAAAAAGCTGTTAACACACAGCCACAAATCAGGAAGTGCCATGACCAGACAACTGTAACCGCACCTGAGTTAGAAGTTAGTCGGGCTTCTTTTTTATTCAATTATGTCTTCACTGATACTGGAATTTTAGGGCAACAGAAACTTTTTTTGTGAATTCAGGTCATATTAGCTAACAGTTTCAGCTGAAATAACATGAAAAACCTTCAGAGACGTTGAAACAATTCATTCTGGCATCTCAAAAACAAAACATTTTGATTTTGTCACAAGGGGACTCCTTTCCCAAAACAGAGGAGGTAGTGCTGCCACCCCTGATATCCAAAAACTCAGTGATTAGCCCATGTTCTTCGGTTATGAAAGATGCAGCTTCAAACACCTCCTTGAACTGATTTGGTACAGGGACTTGAACCCAAACATCATGCTTCTCAGGAGAGTAACCTAACTGCTGGGCTAGAAAATATTCTTAGGTAGGTTTCTCTCAGCCTCATTTGTTGAAAGCGTCCCACTTTGCATAAAGTAGTTAAATATTCATTGAAACAGAGATTGAAAGCCAGGTGCTGGCCCCCTTTTCCTCTGACTGCTCAAATTACCAGGATCTCAAGTCATTCACATGCTCTCTGTTTCTGTGGCCTACTTACTATTTAATGTACATTCCACTGATGGGAGAAAGGGGAGAAGGAGAAAATCCTTTCTTCTCTGAACTTCTGTATCGGCCTTGGGCATAGCCCAGGCCAGCGAAAATAGGGGTCAGTGAAAGTTTTGAGCCTTACCTTTGCAAGGAGAGTAGTACGGAAGGTAAGAAATTGTCACTTTCCAACATGTAGAGTAGTTAAAAATAAAACAGTTTAATGACAAGAAATGGTATTATTTAAAGGAGAAAGAAGTGAGACATCTGCATCTATTTGTATCCAGCGTTTATCCCTATTGGCACAATTAATAAAAGCTATGCATAAATCACACGAAGTTCATTAAATCCACTGGCTCAGGCTGCTGACTAATTGGTAAATACACACTCGATAAAAATGTAAAATGTATGCCAACTCCACTTTTTAAAACTGGTTTCTCTGCTTCCCAGTTGCTTTTCCAACAGAGCTCGATTTTCACGGTTATTGGTCTTAGGGAAACAAGAATGCCCGGAAAATGTGCCAAAAAGATCTTAGGCCCCAGTGTAGGAAAACAAAAAGCAGCTCTCCTGAGCTTACAGAGACAGAGGGGTTAGCTGTCCTGTGTCTGGGGGGATTTCCTGGCGTACCTGTGAATCTGAGGTCTGCTGATGCCAGCTGTTCACGTTTCAGTAGACTCTTTCAGGCACTCCAACTCCTTTACAAATGCAGCCTTTAGGACTTGCTTCTGCAATGCTGCCTTCAGCTACACCGACGTGAACGCATTATTGCTCAGCGAAACTTTCATCAAGTCAAATCTGGCAATTCTGATATAAAGGTCCAGGAACTATGCAGGCCTGGGCAGACAGACAGTCCAATGCTGTCAGAGTTAGACACAAATAAAAAATAATTATGAAAAACGTGACGAGCGTGAGAGTGGCTGGTATTGGAGCCATCTACCCCAATACTCCACTCATTTGGACAAGGTGAAGCCCCTGTGCTCCCCAACCCAACACACCCTCCTTTTCAGAGGAGGTCAGCACCCAGCCAGCCACATAGTTTTATAGATAGGGAGCTCCGCAAAAGACTTTCATGCTTCCAATACCTTTAAAAAAATCCATGGAAAGCCTCATCTGAAGGGTTTCTTTTCGCCACCATCACTGATGGCTCTGATTGTGGAGGGCCTTCCTGACATCAAACAATCCCAGATGCAGAGAGGCCTTGGGAGCTCGCCCAGCGCTTTGTCTAGGCCTGACCTCAAGTTTTCTGTATTTACATTTTTTCCAAAACATGATTTAGAACAGATGTCACTGGACACCAGAGCTCTTCTCCAGGGCTGGAGCAGAAAAATCACAGCAAAAGAGGGAGATACAGAGCAGCTCAATTTACATTACATGAGGATATCAATCTGCGTAGCAAGGAGAGCGGAATCCACCCACCTTCAATTTAGTTTAATTAAGACTCACATTCAACCATCAGTGCTGGTTTGCCTCTATTAAGGCCCAAGCAAAATGCTTGGTTTGATTGTGAACAGCCTTATAAGGAAGTGGAGTATTTTGGGTTGGGGATGGTTTAGGACCATCTCTGCTTGTATTCTCTAGTTCTGCCATTGCCTGGACAACATATTCAAAGCACTTGCCTCAAACCACACTTATGGTGTGCATGTTTGGAACAAAGGATGAAATAATGTTGACAAACAGTATTACGAAATTGATATAGCTTTAATAGGGGCTTAATGAAAGAAATGGGAATATGAAACTCCCTTCTTCTCTAGACAATGTGTGGTGAAATAAGCTGTCCGCAATGGAGGGAAAAAGCTCAAAAAGAAACATTTGGAAACAATACAATGACATATGGTCCCATATGTTGAATCTATAATGCTTCCTAATTCCTTCAGGGTAAAATTCACCCTTCTCCTGAACTAATTCCAAGTAACTGGGATTTGCCTGTGAGGACTGAAGAAAGGAATAAAATCTGCCCTCCATACACAGAGAGGAGATATAGCTACGAAGCAACTTCTCTGCAGTAGCCATTTTACCTCTGGATTTGAGCAGCACCGGTAAAGTTTTTTGATCCTTTTCTGGGTATTTATAATTGCTGACCGAAAGGCTCATCCTCATCTCTTCTCCCTGCCCAAGGCTGCTCAGGGAATACTTTCCCTGTAGGGTGCTCCACGGTGAAGAGGGCATGTGCTCAGCTTTCTGAATCATGGCAGGACAGCAGAATAGCTAGAGTTGCTTCATAATTTCGCATAAAGAAAGCTGCGTGCTGGTGCTGATAAGGTACGGCCAGGGCTCCAGGGCAATTATGTTCTGCAGCAGTTTTAGGCGATGCCTTTACAGCCCTTAGTTTTTTGAGATACATGATTTCCACTCATAATTTCGATGCGGTTCGCCAGACCCTGGATGAAGAAGTGGGAGAGGAAAAGGCTTGCAAAATCTAACAACAGCTTTTATGCTCTTACAGAGCAGATTTTGTAAGTGTGCTGAACACAAGTGGCCAAACACCTACCCAGCAATGAAAGTGTCTCATATTTAAATGCTCTGAATTAAATTGTGATCTAATAATAATTATTGGAATTTTGGCACATTTTGGGTGGCTGCATGACTCACAGGATCAACTCAAGGCACGGGCAACTGCCCAGCTTAACAAATTACTGGAGATACTGACGTGGCCACAGTTCTGTGGAGTCCTCGCAGCTCGGGAAAGCCAGGCTACCTAGAGCTAAGCTACACACCTGCAGTTTTCATCACTGACCCTTTAGGCGTAACATCGCACTGTGATACCGCTTTCATACATGAGAGGGAAACTTTTCTCACAATCCTTGTTCTTACACTCCTTATTGATGAGTTGTTCCAAAACTTCAGATGCTCCAAAGACGACATATACTGCTGTCGCCTGCTCATTAAAGTGCGGATCAATGGCTATTTTATAGGTCATTTAAGCTGGTTTTTAATTTGCTTATTTGTCACCATCTCTAGTCTGTTTCAGGAGATGGTAATTAGCTGCATTCATTGATCTAATTGCTTTGTATATGAGTATTTTTGAAATTATAGGCTGCTAAAAAGTTACATATTTGAATTCTTGTCCATGTTTTTTAAAATTTGTGTTAAATACCATGCCCTCACCAGCCTGTCTATTGGGAAGAGACACCTTTGCATTTTGTAAATGTGTATCTCTAGAGACCACTAGGACTATCTTTACACATTCAGCCAAATTCAGCAGACTGTGTCCTCTCCTGCTGATCTTCCTCCTCCTCTTTTGACTAGACCATGCAACAGAGCTGGCTGATATGTAAGTCAGATTAAAAAAAGAAAAGATGATTTTGTATTTTACCCAGCTGTGCTGGTAGTAACAGTAATGACCTGTGAACATGGGAGGGAGTAACACTGCAGTAACTGGCACCTCCACTGAAAAATGACCTGTGAGATGATGTCTAGATTCTTCAGCTCAGCTGAAGTCCATCAACAGGGAGGGAGATTCAAAAGGTATGTTCACGACTGGTATAAGAGAAAGATTAAAAAGTGTAGCAGATATGAAAAGAGATTAATCAACTAATTTAGCAGAAATCCTGGTGTGAAATGGGAATAAAGGCAGAAAAGCCTTTGGCCCCAATTTGGCAGGTCAAGGGAACTAAAGCAATACGCTGAAATCAACCCCAAATTTCTAGTTTTATTTTCCCTTAGCTATGAATACTTAAAACACAGGCTCATTATTTCCTGCATTCCTGAAAGACACCTTTGTTCTTTACTTTTTATGACAAAGTTTGCATTAAGAGAAGTTTCTGGGGAACTGCTCTGGTTAGGCATTTCATCCTCCACAAATCAATAAACCTCAGCATAGGCAGTGGCATGTTGCAGTGACCAGGCACAAGCTGAGGAGTTTGAAGAAATTGCAGGATGCTTCTCTGAGCTGCCAATCTGGAAATTGGCAGCATGCTACATCTGCCAAAGACATGTCCCAGTACCAGACATCAGCTACAACATCTTCTGCACTTAACACCCGAACCTCAGGGACCCTTTGAGACTTTAACATTCAAAAACCTCCTTTATGCCCAGAGATTTCTGAAAAGACTCTCACGCTATGGCTTGTACACGTTGGCTTCTACAAACGGTCAGTAATCCTGGTATCACACACATGGCTACTAGCTAGCTGTCACAAACTTCTAGAAGTTTGTTTTCTCAAAGGCAGAAAAATTCAGATGTGTCTGTACTGAGCATGCTGACTTCAGGGAAATAGCAAAAATGGCCAATAAAACGAGAGCGTGTGCTGCAAAAGGTCTGGCTGCGTATGGACAAGACAGTTGTGTCAAGCTCTGCTTTGAATGAGCTTTTGTTCTTGAGTATTATCGGAGTTGACTGAGATTCTGCTTTGCCACCTTAGCTGCCCAGCTGACTCAGCTCAGTAGTGCTGTCTCAACGATGCTGTTCTACAGCAAGGACGAGCCCAGCACGCAGACCCCTAAACATGAGGTGTTTCACAACCTTGGCTTTCAGAAGGAATTTCTATTACACAGAGATGCCTCTTCAGACACAAGTGGAGCTGTTGAGAGACTGACCTTATCTTGCAAACAGATTGGAAACCATTACCCTAAGGAAAGGCAGGCACCATCCTAGGGAATCTTCTCAATCCATCTCTACTCATTTGGGTTCAGCTCTAAGTAGAAGTCCACCAGAATACTTTTTTATTTTTCTCCTGGAAGACAGTTATAAAGCTGTCATAAACTCAGAGATGGACATGATGAATGTGAGGGCTTCAGATCCCCGATTCCCCCACTAAAAGCAGCAGAGGTCCTTTAAGGCCATAGGCAGAGATTAAGAGGTACTTGACTTTGCTTCTCCAGCAAAGCTTTATCCAGACAAAAACTACAAAAGGCAAGGACGGATACAAAGGAAGTTTTTAGGCCCAGAACCACAATAAACTCCCAGAATAAACTTCTGCCCAGTAAGTTTCTAGAAGGCACTAAGCTAACCTTAATGCTGATCCAAGCTGACTTTTATTACCTGACAGATACAGAGCCAACAGTACATCCTAAATATATCCACACAGGTACTATGCACTCTATGCTACAAGAGTGAAGTCTTCCTTCTTCGGGAAATCATCCTGTCTTGAAGGGAAAAGGCGATTATCCCTTTTCCAATCGCCACCACTTGCTCGACATCAGCTCTGAAAAGGGCAATGAAGGCTTTTCCATGTCTACCAGAAACCACTTCAAAAGCCAAACCAAGATAGGGCTAAGGAGGGAATGATACGGGAGGGAAGGAATGATAACTCCTGTATATTTATCTCCGCAACTACTCACTGCGTTATTTTTTTTGCCTCTCGTTAGTCCTTGTTTCTGTCGGTCAAAACACTTACCGACAGACACTCCCTCTGTTTATTTGGCGTCTACGGCACCTCTATCAGAACGTGAACCAGCATCAGCAGCGTGTCAGCCTGTCCCGTGCTGGTGGTAAGAGTGATGCCTGCCAGTCTCCCCCCACCATAATGTTTACACTACTTTTATGTTTTAAAAAAAAAAGTGAACTTGACACTAGCTGCATTAGACCATCACCCATACTTGGAAAAGTCATCTCTCATTTAATATTTGGAAATACTTAAAGAGTTTGAGGAAAATATTTCCATGGAATGTTTGATGTAAAAAACGCTTCAAGGCAGATAGATTTTTTTTTTTTCAGTTAACATTTCAAAATTGCTTCAAGACTCGATGAAGGATCTGATGAAATATTTCTATGTTTTAATTTTTCCAGCTGGAAAATGAAACTCTCTTTAATATTTAAAAGGTCTTTTACAAAATACACAGAACTGTTGAGAACACTACCTGGGCTGTTCTGCAGGAAAGGGAACAGAAACAAACACGCCTGGAATACAAGGCCCTGCAGCCACTCAGCAGTCCACACAAGAACTTTGGTGAGTGTAACCACATCCTTCCTTCCCAAGGAGGCCATTCCCCACAGCAAGCACAGAGCCAACCCGCTCTTGCTGGACATTTGAAATGACGATTGGGGAAAAAAAGCATGGACTCACCCAGGACAAAGCTCAGCGTCTTCTACAAGGACTGGCTTTGGTACTTGTGGGAAATCATCCTTAGGCTGACTGTAAAGAAGGGCACAGTGTGCAATTACTGCATCCACCTAACATTCCCTGGAAGAGGACAGGAAGCAGATGGGTCCATATCCCCACTCATCATCTGGCTGATTGGCTAAATTGGCTTTGCCTACATGCAGCTGGGAATGTTTTATGGCACTCTCCTTCACAATCTTTCTCTGCATTTTCTCTGCATTTTTCCTCTTCCATCAAATTTCCTAAGGGGGCAGCTCCTGGATAACTTTACTCCACGTACGCATGGAACAACCGGTACCTGCTTGACGCTTTGCTGCAACATTTGCTCTAGAGTGGACTAGCACTTTAAAAGTGGATGGAAGGTTGCAGAAGAATTGTGATTTACTGATTCACTGACAAAACTTGGTCCTGACCACTCTGATCTGGCAGAAGGGAACACAGCAGCAACAGTGGAGGTTTATTCAATCTGCACAGTGTTGTACCGCCTTCTTCAGTAGAATCACTACCACCCTAACCTGGAAGATGGCCTACTGATCAGAGCCTGTTTTCTCAACCTGTGGAGGGCAAGATTTGCTGTACAGCGATGACTACGTGCTGTAGTAACTATTAGAAACACACAGGAAAGAATCAGAGTTTGAGCAGTACACAAGACGGAGCAAGATACAACGTTTTAGACCTCCCGCTCTGGCAGGCTCAGCTGTCTCAGACAGCTTTGGTGCCCCTCAAGGCACAAATGAAAAAAAAAATCATTCTTTCTGTTATTCTCAGGTCTTTGCCAGCCGGCTACAGTAAACGATGCAGTTCATTCTCTCACTTACAAGACTCTGCAGTACCAGCAAAACTTGTTTTAAGCTCTCCCTGTTTATTTTTCTCATATTTCAAAGGTAACTCTTCACTGCAACTCACTCCTCCTCTGCTAAAGGTGCATCCCCTATCCTTTAATATTTATGAGAGAGACTTAGAGGGGAACTGAAGGTCTACAGTCTTAGAGATCAGGATGCACTAAATGTATCTCATATGTCTTGCTAGGGCTAATTTGTCTGCATGGATTGTTAGACTGACACTGCGCTAAAGCCTCTAGGTCCAGGGTATCCAGAGCCACTTTTTTGATTACTTGCCACCTAGCCGGGAGCACGCATCCCAAGGTACTTCCACCTGTAAATTCCATAACAGTGAAATACAGAAATCTAGTCTAGCCTGAAGACACAAACTTATGACTCACCTTGTACACTCTTGTATAAAGTTTTCTATGAGGCAGATTTCTTCGCTCACTGTTGCAATCTGCATTATGAGAGTTGATAAAAATCCAACAGGGTTTCCATGAATCGATCTATTTTAGGGCCTAGCACTGTCGCAGGCACCTATGGTTAGGCAAGTTGGAAACCACCTGTGTTTCAGCTTCTCGGATAACGGAAGAGAATTTCCATCTTAAAAGCTGGTAGTAAACCTGGTGGCAGTTTTCAGTTTTAGAGTCATCCGAGATGCTTCGACCGAAAGGGAGACTGCAGCCATACTGCAAAGTACCATGAAACCTGAATTTGGCCTAGTGTATGAACTCAGTCTCACAGTGAGAGTCTGTGGTTGAAAACTGTTAATTCTTCATTTCTTTAAGAGTCAGATCTTAACTTTGCAATGACTTCTTTTTCATCTGCATGCAAGATTTTAAAAATAGGACTGGTGTTTCCTTTAATTAGTATTTGATACAGTATTAATATTCCTATTTATCTTCTACATGCCATATGGATTAAATTCTCATTACTTTTGATCTTAATACTTTTAAAATATGTAAATCAGGAGACAGACACCCTCTTTAAAGCAGTGTTTGCACACCACATCTATTATTGCCTTGGGCAATAGGAAAATATCTGCATTGCTAAAATTCCAGAATTGTGAGGAAATCTTGAAAAATCAGATATTAAACTGATCAATCTAGATGAATTATATAATGACTATGTAAAGTGCAGTTCTTTAGATTCAGCTGTACCTAAAAATGACATTAAAAGTGGCCAAAGACCATTACAGAAACTTAAAACATTACTTAAAACTAAGGTAATTTCTGTCAGGAGAAGAACGTTTTCACAGGTTGAGCTAATTCCAGATGCAATGCCTTGGAATAATACTATACTTTTTTGAAAAACTTACCTTTAATCTCAGACATTAACAATACAATTATTTGGTTTCAAGTTTACGGAAGATACTGTTATCTTAATTCATCTCTTATTTTTCCAACACTTTGGCACACTGCTCAAGACTAGATTTGCATGGGTATATATTTCCAGTTATCTGAATACTACGGTTAAGTAGAGAGGAGAAACTTATGGGAATCACCAATACGAATGACAGGCAAAGGGGATACTGGGACTAACCTCTCTATTCACACTGTAAGTCATCTTCAACAATATGGGAAGCATTTAGATTTGGTGCTGAATGAACATAGTTCATGAACGTGTTAGTCTGAAGCAGAAAGCCTATCCAACCATTTTACATTTGACCTTCCTATAATATATAATAACATACTTGTAGCTAGGCCTGTTAAATCTCTCTGCTTACAATATATTGCTGAAGTGTATGCCTGAGTGTTTTCAGAAGAAATTAAGAAAATATAGCTGTGGAAACCAGGGCTGATGCCTGCCTTACTCTGATTGCGAGGTGGAGGGAGGACACTGTGCAGCTGTAACCACGCTGCATGCCCCAGGCACGTGTGCAGTGCCTGCCCCGGGTGTCCATTCCTTACCTTTCAGCCTTGGAAAATCTGTATCTTTTGAGAAATACCACAGGAAAACTAATTTTCTGCTTAAAAAACCCAACAACATAAATTGCTCTTCAGTATCAGAAAAGGCATTTTAAGGGAAATTGGGCACCGCTGGGTCTATTTAGTCCCTTTTATTTTTATTTTTTCTGATCTCACATAAAATCCATTGAGCCTGTGGGACCTTCTCCATTGTCTTGACTAAGCTGTGAGTGCAGGCCAGCAGCCTTACAGCCTGATGTATTTCTAACACTTTGCTTTTATTCTGGTTATCTTAGGATGCTACAGGACTAAATATCGGTGTTTATTCAAGCATCATCTAAGAGATAAGAGCGCTCCTCTTTAAATTTATGCACATGAGGCCACGTTTGGCAGGGTTCATACCAAATGAAAACCTGACCCTGAGCTCTTTAATCCTGTGGTACAATGGCTGTGTATAGACCACGGCTTCCCTGGGTGCACACCAAGGAGAAGGTCCACAGCTTGCTTTCTGAGAAGGCAATACAAGTTTCATAAGTAGAAGAAACAGAAATCTGGCCTTTGCTCTGAACAACAGTTTACTTTAAGGCCTAGTCTACATCAGCAAATGCAATCAATGCATTTATTTCTTACCATCATCTGGGTTGATAAAAGTCCTCAGCTAGAAATACTGCTTTTTTTTTTTTTTTTTTGACCAGAACAATTCATTCCATCTGGCAAACTGCTTTAAGAACTGCTTTACTGTGATGAGATGCCTTTCCAGCAAGGAGGCTTGCTGGCATACATCTGCAGTACAGTTACATTTTCAAAGTCTTCTAACTGCAGACACAGCCTAAGTGGCCAGTTCTGTGCTTGGTAGCTTCTCCAAAAAGGAGAGTGCTAACTCTGATGAACTAAAGCAGGCTTTTTTTCTTACACTGCCCTGCATGACTACACTAAAAATACAACATTTGTTTCACAGAAATCTGCAGGCTGTAGTCATACACATATACTAAAAAGAAGGCACATCACTGTCCTTAAGCTTCCAGGAACCTGATAAGCACCACAAATATTAGTCTGAAATTCCTATGCAACTGAATTAAAATGTTTTCTCGTAGTTTTGTGCAAAGGCATCAGTAGAAGGGTAACATTTATCTAAACAGCAATTGTACACCTACAATTGTGTTTAGAATAACTAGGTGACAGAATGTCTTGTAAATAATGTAAATTTCCCCTTTAAGTGTCTTAATGACACTGTAGGGGACAATACAGCACTTAGTTATTGGAGCTTAAATGCTTTATGTACTTACATCACAATTATTGCTCATTACTGTTTCACAACACAGTTATTATAAATTATCTTTCTCTTAAACATGAGACATATCAAATAGGAAAGTCTCTTCACTGCCATGCAGTTGCCTATACTTTTCAACCCAATCTACTTGTGAAGTTTTACTATAAACTTCTAATTCTAAGCAGTCGCTTAGATCCACATTTCCATGTTTTTTTCACATTGAGTGGTCTTATTTCAGCAATGATTGTTACGAGCTTTAAACCCTGAAGTATTGGGCCCTTCATCGTCAGTATCCACCTCTGACTGCCGCATTTGTTATATGCAGAAGGAGGAGATGTTGCATACAAACCTGTGAAAGTATGTTAATAAATCAAGGATCTCTTGGCTACTGAACTCACAGCTCTGTTCTCTAGTTAGTTCACAAGTATTTCATATCAAAGGGATGCAAATGTGAAGGTTTAGAAATAAAGAGGTAGCTTTCAAATTTGAGGCTAAATAAAAAGCCTGACAAGCAATACCATTAATAATCTGTACAACTTTTACCTAGTCTCTCTTGCTGAAACTTAAGCACGATGCCCCATAGTGGGAGCAAGTTCTCTTTCACCTCTGCTGCAGGTAGGAGACTTACTTTGTTCAATGATACAGCACCTACAGAAACTCCATCAGAATACTTAATGAAAGTGACCTCATTAAAATACCTTAATTCATGCAGCTATTACAAGCAAAACTTTGCCTCACCTTCCATTTTTTTTCACCACTTGAAAGTGGAAACCTCCCGCCTCCTTCCCTGCAATCCCACGACACATGGCACATTCACATGAAAATAATCTTGGACTATGCCACTGGAAACAGCTTCATAAGCACCTTTGCAAGTGCCAGATGAACTCTGGAGGCTTCGCGTGATGTTAGGGGCATGATGAACAGCTGGGTGGGCTACGACTTACTGCAGACTACCATGGCTGGTCGGTTCTCCCGGTAGACAAGTGTTGAAGCTAACCACTTCCTCATCTCCTCCATGACGTTGCATACATCACGCTGAAGCAGACAGAGGCTGTAGCGATAGAATACAGACTACTTTCATGGGCCACACAAGAGAAAGGACAGTTCTCAAAAGCTCTCACCCTCCTGACCTGGCAACACAGGCCACACATTCACACGAGAATAAGGCACAATCAGGATATCAAATTAACAAAGTCTATTGTTTCCAAACAGCTGAACTGTTTTAGATTAGTGATGACTTCTTTTCCTCTGCCCTAGCAAAAAGAGAGCCTTGTTTCAGTTCTAGATCACTCCTGGCAAGTAAGCTGGGAACATGCAGAACACAATGTACACCAGATTCCAGCACGCTGCTGCCTGCCTGCTCTGAGCTTTGTCATCAGCTTACATGAAAACGGGCAGAGGCCCATCCCACCAAAACTTGTTTTGCTCAGTTTGTTTTTGTTTCAAAAGGTCCTTCAGGGGAAAGAATCTGGTCAAAAATCCAGCCACAATTCAAATTGTTTATATAAAACACACTTGGGGCTCCAATCTGTGGGAGCAATATTTTTAAATGTTTGTGTTTTTTGTTTCTGATTTGCTGTTCTTACTCAATGTTCTGATGTTGGTATGAATAAAGCCAGACAAAACCCCAAGCATTAGCTTAGCAAACACAATCCAGATACAATGGGCTAGATTTACAGACCAGCCACGCTTATTCATGGTGTAGCATGAGGATGCATGACGAAGTTGAGCATAATAGGCCCAATTTACAGTTGCCCTGAGGCCTCTTCAGAGAACACCCCTAGCACAGAAGGCCTGTTTGCTGCACGCAGCGCCAGCTCTGTGTCTTTCTTCCTACTTGTCCCAGGATAGGACTCATTCTAAGGCAAGGCAGCACAAACCTGAACAAAAGCCACTAGGATAAAAGGCTCCAGTCCTCGAGAAAAAAACCCTCTCTCTTCTCCCACATCCTCCCAGTTTCAGTTATTGATGTTGAACTGAAGAAAACTCTGCAGATACGGGGACATCTTCCCCTGCTACACCTTTTCAGAGGTTACGAGAAGCACTTGACCTGCACCAACCCAGCGCCGGCAAACTTCCAGTTAGCTTGCAAAGGAAATGGTGGACACAACCTCTTTTACAGTTAGACTCAGGTCTCCTACAGATTGTATGTACCAGTGATGATTTTCAGAAGAACTCGGGTACCTCTTCAGCATATTGAACTTAGTATCCAGGTTTTCAAGGCAAAATTTGAAACACTCAAATGTTGGTCAGTTAGGGTCAATGACCAATGATGGTCATTTAGGGAGTTACTGAATGCTTTGGAAACTGTAGTTCTATTTTTCTGCCCATAAAAGACTTCTGTAGACTCTTAATAAGCTGACCCAAAGTTTTAGTGAAAATGCATCCCGTAATGTACTTAGTACTTTGCTGGTAGTAACATTCCTCCAGTCAAGCCAAATTTACATGCCTTTACCTTGCTGTAAAAATTCAGTTTTTCCATGTTGGAGAATCCCTCCAAGATTTCCTTAGCTCAGTTTTATCCTTCTCATCATTCGTTTAAGCATGTTTGCAGTTCTGAGTTTGGCTTTTTCCGAGTTAGGTAAATGGAACTGCAAATCCAAAGGCTGCCAATGATGTTCTTAATGCTGAGAATTCTTATTTGAGGATTTATTTGACAATATTGAGTGAATATGCATGTCATCTGCCACTTATTTTATTTTTTAACAGAGAATAAGCAAGAACACAAAAAACGGTTTCTTTCAAAGTCTTTCTGTGTTATTTCTTCATTAGCTACAGGCTCTAAGCAGAGACCAATGAGGACACACTTCCTCTTTCAGCAACAAGGGATAAAAGATCTTGATACCCCACTGACCTTAAACATTGATTTAATTGCCTGCCAAGTCAAAGAATAAATCTGGCCCTGGTTCTCAGAAGCAACTATCAACTCAGCCAAAAGCTGTTAAAGAATCACGTCCAGAAATCAAGGCACATCTTGTCCTGATTCAGATGACCCTGCATAGTCACAGGACTTCAAGAAGAGATAACTAGCCACTACAAGCACCTCTAGAACAGCGTGAACTCAATTTAGAACTCTTGCCAAAATTCCAGTACATTTGGAAAGGTAGATAAGATGCCGAAAGTCATAGGTTGATGAATTCAGGCCTGTCTCTAAACACCCCTAAATTAAAATACGTTAAGCTCTTGCTTAGGTCCAACATTGAATAAGGAGATGGATGCAGAGGAATAAAAACTAATGTTAGGAAATCAAACTGAAAAATTCTTCAGTCCTTTTCTGCAAAGCCAAAAATTGCCTGAAAGCTAAGATTGACTCTCTTAAACTGTTTAATTTATGCTCTCAATGACCCTCATATTATCCACAAAGAAAATTACAGCAGAATTTAAATCAGCATAGCAGTTTATGAGTGATTTATTTAGATCCCGTTGAGATCATCAGCAATCTTATAAATGTAACTTCCAAAAGGTAGAGGGCATTATAGTTGTATGGCTACACTGGATGGGACAGTGAAGTACAGAATGTAAGACTGTAAGTGCCAGAAGTCCAGTGCGGGTAATCTCAATTTCTCCTGTCTGAGTTAACTTCTGGAACGTTGTTCTAAAGCTTGAGTGAATTCTTTAACCAGTTGTGCTACTTGGAGTCTCGTGTTTTACCTTGTCACTTCTCCTGATGCGACATTATATATGAACAAACTTTGCTGTCCTTTTATTGTTTGTTTTGGATAGCCCCCAAAATTCATAAATGAAAAATAAAAAAGGGTCACTGAAGCAAAGGTTGTATTACACAAGGGAAAATTTCCTTTATTTCATCTGGTCTATTCTTTATCTTCAAAGATTTTGGACCAATTAATGCTTCACCCTTTCAGAGACACACACTTCCTAAGTATAATGAAAAAATACATTGCAAATAATGATGTAAAATGTAAACTAATGATGCATTGATACGGGCACTACTGCAAAAGTTGTTTCATCCGTCATGGTCAGTGTCATCTGCCCAACTGATATACTCACTCTCCAGGAAAAGATTAGTATGGTTCTTCTCCTCCTTTTTGCCTACATGCCTCTATTTTTCCCTTTTCTTTTTTTTTAAAGAAGTCAATTGCCCAACCTTGCAAGTCACACCACAAACCACTAAAATTCTACAAACAAGTTACAGAATTTAAGCTGCAAAGGGACTGATACTGCTTTTCTGACTGTGCATGTTTATCTTGTGGGTGGGAAGAGGGAGTTTTGTGAATTAACAGTGATTTTCTTCAGTGTGTGCCAATGACTAGCTTGTGCTGTGTGGTACTACCATGTAGGCAATCTTGGAATTAAAAAAGTTTAAGGCTGCAAGTTGTTTATGATGATGAAATGTGATAATGAAAATCCTGCTTCATTTGCAATGCCCTGAGATGTCTCTGCCTGTGTGTCTCTGTGGCGATTATGTTCTTCCCAGGGAATGTTTTAAAACAGCCTACAGTTTGCAAATAAAAATATCTAGTGTACTCATGTAAAATTTCATTTTTCTAAAGCAGTTAAAGCTCCTTTGGATATGTAGCTGAGGAATTCACCTTTCTTGGGCCTTAAATCAATGATCAAAAGGCACAAGGCATGAGCCTTGATACAGCAGACAGAAAACTGATAGATGCTACAGACTCGACCTAACAGCTGTTCTGAATACCACTGCAAGGGGCAGACTCTTATAAAGAGATTAAGAGCAGTACTACTTCCAATTTATCAGTTTCTTATGAATGAAAAATTAATTGGAAGCACATGGACAACGACAGATGAAAGAAATCGATATAGCTTTGTCTCTAAGTCTGATGAGCTAAATATGAGGGGTGAGCCCAAACTGGAATCTTATACCTGTGCCCTTATGGGACATTAGGGGAGACAGGATGCAGATCTAAACTTCATATATTCACCTGTCTCTGAAAACAAATCAACAGCTCAAAGATTTTTGTTAGAGAAATATCCCTTTTACCTATTTTTAACTATCGCAGCTGGTGGTTCTGAATTTTTAAAACTACACCCATATATGCTGCTACTCAAATTAGCTCACAGGATTTTTTTGTAGAGCTGCAGCAAACTTTTTTTTTTTTGCAAAGAAGCCTTTTCAAACCCACAAGCTTACTGTTATTCATTTGATAGTCATGCTCTTTATCGTAACTAAGAATATGCAGTAAAGAACAGCATTAAAAGAATGTAGAAAAAACAATTGCACCACTTTGCCGGAGGGCATTTTTGGTGTTTGCAAATCCCAGTACTACAAAAAGAGGCTGGAACAATGTAATATTTTTTGCCTTATTCTGAATGTGACTTTTGTGTGTGTGCATGAGGCAAACATAAGCGCACTGGAGAGAGGGAGTCCCAAGAATAGGACGGCACTCACAAAGCCACAAAGAGCCAAAGACGTACTTCCCAGCCTATAGAGAAAACAACTAGCTGCAGCTGCAGGTAAAGAGCTGGTATAGCTCTCCAACCTCAGTACCAGGCAATCACACACATTATATTGATTAGATTATATTTCTTACAAAATCTACGAGAGTCAGATGAGGAAGGGCATGTTAAAGATGACTGAGTCTTCCGTGGATATTCTTGATGCTCTTAAGCTTGTTACTACCTCTGCATTCTCCCTGTTAGAGTTAGCCCAGCTGCCAGGGCAGACAAAAACGGCAAGCGAGAGGTGATACTTAGTCATTATATAGTTGTGTTTTCTGCCTTCTCACACTCTTCCTTCCTTGTATTTCTACAAGGCAGGACAAACCTTAAAGACAAAGAACAGGTACTAAGATTTTTTTAGGAAAAGGAATGTTAGAATTCATAAAACTGTTCTTTCATGGATGTTGTGTTATGACTAAGATACGCTCGTTACCTGCCAAAGCACACACAGGAAAGAGGCTTCTCTGTCTCCCATTGGCAGCAATAGCAATAGTTCCTGCGATTCTGGTATTCTTATCTACCCTTGGGGGAAAGGTGTTATAAGCAGGGAAGGTGGAAGCGTGGCATTTTTTTTCTGGTGTACTGCCAACGTCAGCCAATGCATGAGCACAACTGGCTCCCAATAATTCTCTCCATGTGCAAGGAAGATCCTCAAGAAAGATTACCCTTGCCTGGGGACAGAAATGAGCTCTGCAAGCCCATAATTACTGCTACAAGCTAGTATTTGCTACTGCTGTATTCTGCCATCATAATCAACTGAGGTTATCCGTGAGAGACCTGAAACACACAACATTCCTAGTGAGTAGAGAGAAGTAATGACGGAGAGCCAAGGAATACAATCATGGTCATGAGCAGAGCTAATGAGTAACTGATACAAGGTAATTCCTTTCTACCCAAATACTTCACAGCCGGCTCATGATTTACTGAATGGAATACCTATTTATCAAACTGTATCTATGAGTAACTTACAGTATCTGGATCTATAACCACATATGTGGTTGCAAATATTTTGTCTTGAGTATCTATCCTTTATTTGTCAGAGACATTATTATTTTTTTTAATTTACATTGATGAACCCTGCAAATTATATACCACAGTTTGGGTTTCTGTTAAGCTGTATATGAATTTTGGCAGTTATTCACAATCCACTACAATAATTACCTGAGCTAGAATACAGAAAAAAATCCAAACACATGCAAAGTATGTACAATTTTGAAATTTAAAACTTTTTCAGAAATCAATGTGTTATGGTACTTTCTGAGCTATCTCACACATCAGATACCATTCTGACACCATCACATTAATTATGTCACTGCTTTTACCACTGTGGTTTTCTCTTCATAGTATCTGTGAAGAACTGTAAAAATGTAAATAATTCAGGAAAATTGCATCTTCCATAAAGAAAGATCTGAAATCTACTATTCCTACTTAGCTGTGGGGAATTCAGTAGAGTGAATTCACATTTTTAAATATCAGCAAAGAACCAGAAATTATTTGGCAACATACAGCTAGCAGATGAAATCACAACTCTATCAAAGGCAATGACTAAGTGTCCTAGTGGTTTTCTTAAAAAATAACCTGAAGTAAAGACACTGTCTAAAGTTTTCTGACAGCAGGGAGAAGTTAAAAAATTCGGATTTGTCTCTTTCTTTGCAAAACACAAAATATAATTAGAGAAAATATTATTATAGTTACTCTCAGGAGAGAACTTTGTGTGCACCCTCAAAGCTCTGTACATACTTTACTTATTCTAACAAAGTTTACTTAGATGGAATGGTGCGGTTTTTTATAGAAACAGAAGAGTAATGAATTAGGAACCATACTATTTGCCTGAACAGATCAGTCATCTGAGATATGCTGCTGGTTCAGAGCACTAGTAACTGTGGCAAAATAATAAAAATAAGGCTGCTAGAGAATACTTAGAGCAATTTCAAGCAATAACAACAGAACGGTGAAGTACGGCATGATAAAAAGCTTAACTACTAACAAAGAAATGGCAAAAAGAAGTGCTCTGGCAAACCTGTATGTCATGGACAGAAAATGAAGAAAAAAAGAGCAGGTGAACTGCAGCTTGGATCAGAAAGACAGTGGTAGGCGTTATGTGTTAAGAGGAGAAACTGAAGCCCTATTAAAAGTTGGGGGGTTTGGCACAGCATTATTGTGTGTATATATATTACATTTCCCATATTTCTTACTATTATTGTTCAGTATTTCAATGAGAGAGATCCACAGTCTCTTTTTATTGCAATGCAGCCGTTGTGAGCTGAATTTCAACTTGTTTTATACAGAACAAGCACTGAGCTGTCTCTGAAGAACTTTACTGCAGTTTATCTGTGCAGTTTACTCGCATCTTACTTTATCTCCCACCTTTGATACTAATCAGTCATGACTGCGGGTCAAATCTTTTTGCATTGGAAACAATCACAATAACCAATCCAGAAGTAAACCAGCCTGTAATGAAATTCACTGCCTAGGGCTAAACATAGAGCTAACATGTGTTTAACAAATCGAAGCTTGTATTTATCACTTGTCACTGTTTGTGTCTTTGTCTATTGGAGGGGAAAAAACAATTAAGAAGCTAGGCAGTAAAGAAAAATTTACGAATAGTCCGATTTCTTTTCAGATTTGTTGGTCTCTCACTTTGGGAAAATGTGGTCTGCAAATCACGCCATCACAGAATAGGAAAAGGTGTAACAGAAAGCGTCTAGGGGTGAACTGGTTCAGAATACAAACGTCATCAGTACAAATTGCAGCTGAAAACTCTACATAAAGCTGAGAGAAGTTCAATTGACTTCACTTATGTTGTCGGGTTTTCTGAGCCAATGCTGGAACTATATGGTGAAGAGCTGAAGTACTGAAACGGAGGTACTGGGTTTCTCACCCTAACGGCTAGTGAAGCTAACAGGATCCCAACCAGCACCGTTCCGAAAAGTGGAAACTCGGGCTTTCCGTGGGATGGGAGGTGATGGTCCCTCCTGAGGCCTCCGGCAGGGTCCCACCACATGCAATGCAATGCACAGTAATGGGCTTACTTGCACCAACAAAATCCAACTGCATAAATACGCTGCCTCGCAGCCCTGGAAAGGTGATTAACCTTTCTTATATTGATAGAAACAATGATGATTGCTTTTAGACAGCTTTATTTTCAGCTTATTTTCTCAAGAGACATCCTAAAAAGTATCTTCTCCTTCTTATTTCTACTTATGTAAGGTGAAATGAATGATTCGGAAACATGATTTCTCTTTACTAATCCCAAAGCTCGGCATTTATCCCGAGTGTGAAGAGGTCAGTAATCCAGTGACGCTCTTTTAAGGAAAAAAGAAAAAGATGCTACTTTTTCTCCTGCTCATGCCCCGCCAGATTTTGGCTCAAGAGCCACAGAACACTACTGTAGCGGGATCCTTTCAATGGAAATCCATTATACAACATGCCACATCAGCCACTCCTCTGCCTGAGGCTTCAACTGCAACACAGCTAATAGTAATTCCACTGCTATAGCGTGGTATGTAGTAGGAGAATAGTGGCACGTAACTACAGCGTGCCAAATACAATCAGATCACACCACCTTGGCCTTTTCAGTATTTCCTGCAACGTTCAGACTTTCCCATGATCATGCTATTTTGTTTGTATTTTATTTGCAAACGAATGACCAACTCAAACCTGACCCACTCAAGAAAAACCACAACCAAACCCCAGCCCAAATTCTCTGCCCCAAAAAACCCTAAACCCCAGGGACGTAGGGAATTTTTCATGTCAATTTTTTATAACTAAGAGACCCAGTTCTGCTCACTGTAACGATTCTACTGACTACAGTCAAGTTTTTCATGATTTACATTCCTTCAATGTAAAATTAGTCTCAGTGGGGGGCTTAAAAATGATGAAACGAAACTCCTGATTAAACAACCCAAAATAATTCTAAATAGATTACAAATTCTTTCACTTAAAATCCTGAGTGATAGGATTCTGAAATTAACGGCATCCATGTGTCAGTATCCCCCCATCTGCCAATGACAACTAGTTGAAAGTCCACGCAGCATTTCACACTACATTATGTAGCAGCGGTTTTGTTTTTCATTTAGAAAGGAAGCTTTGCTAGAATGGAATCAAACAGGAAGCTGAGTTACACAGAGAGAAACGGCTGAATGCCTGGGATTGATCTCTCTCTCCCTTGCAGCAAGTGAAGCGGCATCTTTGGTTACAAGGCATTCAGATCTTGATACCACATTTTGTGTGAGATACTGCCCATTCTTTACCATAATGCCTATTACAGTCACGCTGGGATATTGAATGTCGGTGAATCAAAGGATAAAAAGTGACCCCATTTCCAAACTACGAATTATTATTGCTTTGCCGTAGCTGTTACCTTTTTGAAAACAATGTACAAATAAGAATTAAATGAGATTAGAATTAAAATTATGCTACAACATCAAACTACCATGTAGCGTAAGATCCCTATATTTAATCACCTTTCACTTGCAAGTGCAAGAAATCGAATCAAGACTGTACTCTGGGGCTGTGATTGAGGCAGTTTTGAGTGTTTTCAATAACAAAGTCTGACTCAAAGAAAAATCTACTCTGAAGCAAAGACCAATCACCTAAGTATATTCTCTGTGGCTTGGTGTTTTAACACGATTATGGTCCAGACAGAATTAAAGTTGGATCACTTCTTTAAAACTGGAGTTAAGCCCTAACAGTTAATGAAGTCATCATTATTTTAAATTTCCTGTAAGTATCGTCTGTGTGATGACAACCACAGAGTAGCTTTTAGGGAATAATGTCTCCCATGCCCATAATGCCCCTTGCTAAAACTTGACCACAGTGCCGTCTGAGGTGGGCAGCAGCTTTCCCCCCCAGCAAGCAGTAATTTAACACATTTCATTATCTACTTGCCCTCTGTCTGGATGAAAAACAGTGATTACCTTCACATGTTTCTCCAAACCCAATACTGCTACATTCACCAAATCACATTTTTATGATTGGTTTACCAGAAAGGAAGAGAAAAATGAGTAACGTAAAAATAAAAATACATACTGCAAGGAAAACATTCAAAACAGGTTACTAACTAGTGGGAGCCCAGAACATGCCAGGCCCTAATTTCCACTAGTTTTGAGAATATAAAAGATTAAGGAATCTAAAACCAAAGCTATGCTGGAAATGGCCTGTTGACTTTTACAACTATAGCGCAAGTTTCACTACCTCTGCCTCAGATTGTGGCTACAGAGACTGTGGATTCCATAATTCCAGGTATCTCAGAACCCTGGCAAGTTTCTCTACCTCTCACAAAGTTTCAGCATTGCGGACAATAGTGAGAGGTGCAAGGCATAAATTGAACATCATCGTAAGACATATACTGTTCTCCCACAAGAGAACGTCCATGGCCAGAGACTCTTTGCGCGTGTTCTCACTTGTCCAAGATGTCTGTGTTAGCATTAAGAATCACGTCATCCCCAACCCAAGGGTTAAAGGTCCCTTCCAACCCAACGCATTCTATGATTCTACATCGGTCAATTCCCTATGAAGCACTCACTTCTCATTAATAATTTCAAACATTCTCACTATCTGTCTTTTCTAAGGGAATACCACTAACTTGGCCTCTGGAGACTATATTTGTATTATTTTGATTCTTTTGGTACTAGCTCATTGGGACTAGAATAATTAACTTATGGCTTAATTGTTACTATTGACTGGACTCTCCTCTCCGCCCCAGCAATAAAGGGTAATACCAGGCAATGTGGAGGGAATGACACTGGAGGGAATCCTTGGCTTTGCCCAGGGGATGGCCTGGGCAGCGCAGAGCCAGCCACCACAAATCCGCAACCACAGCTCATGCAGGGACTTAACTTGCGCTGCGTGCAGCCTGGTCATACTGCTCAGTCTGTCTGTGGCCCAGCGGAAAGGCTTTTGAAGTGAAAAAAGAGGCTTTTGTTTCTGCATTAATTACAGAGCACAGTCTTCGCAGGATCTTTGTGGAAGTTTCCTGGTTTATTTTCCCTTTGCCAATCTACTACTGAGAATGGGCAGCCTGTGCTATCAGACAGCTGGGTAACAAGATGTGAGTGAAAAATCTGCTTGATTAATACAAAAATATGAAAAATCCTATCAACCATTTTCCCCCTTTTGTGTTCTGTCCCCCCTTGACTGCACTAGAGCCTCACCTGCTGAGGCCTCAAGACAAATAAGCAGCCTCCCCTTCCCTTCCCTCTGTGCATAAGCCTGGATACAGACTCCCTCCTTCAGCAAACATCAACAGTGCTTCGGAACTGGGTCACAGACCGGGGCAGAAACCTGTCACGTTCCCTTCCCCGCTGGCCTCTGTGGTCCAGGTCCACAGCACTCCCACCACCAGGCTGACAGACTAGTTCTGCCTGTAATGTAACTTACAGAGAATTCAAAATCAATCCATAACACTGCAGAATAATGTTTCACTATGAAAAATAACAGTCTTTGCATTATTTGGACCACCTAGTGGACAGCTTTTTTTGTGAGAGTAACAGCTTACGTAGCACAGCCCTACATTATAAAACACATGTATTTTATATACGTGTTCTTATTCCAAGAAGGTATTTGCTATTTCACTTGGTTTTCACAATAGGTCTATCAATATTCTCCTCTGAAAGGTATACACAGTAAAACTGAATAAAGATTGAGCAGCCTGTGAAAGCATATGAATTTCCAAATGCAAACCTTGCTTTTAAAAAGCACACAAGGAAGTTATTATTCTTAAGCAGGTTTACTTCCTTAATAATTACTCATTGAAGTGTGATTTATATGATCATCTACCTGAATATCTTCATGCTTAACTAGGAAATTCCTTACTTATCTGCATTTGCACTTACACATTTACACATACATGTTTCTTAAATAGTTCAGATCAACGTTGCATTTATCTCTTCTTCAAATTCTATTCTTCTATGACTTCACATGTTTTGAAATCTCTCTAAATTACTGAGTAATGGCTCAGAATCACACGCTTGCTAAGGGTGTAATTCTGCCAGCTTTACTCTCTCTAATTGTTTTACCTCAGACACAATGTTTTTGATTTCAAGGAGACTAGTTGCAGTGTAAGATACAATATCCAGTGAGAGTAAGGATGACAGATTCGGGCCCTGACTGCTTTCCTCAAGAGGATTTGCTGCAATGAAGGTATTTCCGTTTGACTGGTTTATTGTTTAACATGTAATAATTTAAGATAGTAATGCACACATCCCCTGCAGTACCACACTATGGATTCAAAACCCATATGGACAGAAATGCGTGAAGAGAGAATAATGGATTTCTCAACCTGCTGTGTTTACATACTCTTCCTGGTTTTAGCATGGAAAACACATTATGCCTGCGTAGAAGACTGAAAACATTGAATTTGCATTATTTCCTGTAACAGAATGATCTTCCTATAAGTACCTTTCTTCTTACCTTTACATTGTAAATTGTTTAACTGAACTCTGTAAAGTTTAAACACATAAATTGCAGGATTAGGGCTCAAGTATTCGGATAAATTTTTGTAGACTTACAAGATGGAAGATGTCCCGTTAAACACATAAACAGAAATGTTAATGTATGGCACAAAATTATAAACAACTAATTTTCATCAATAACCTGGAAATTAATGTATTATTATTTATATTTTGGATCTAATTACAGGTATCACATCACCAACATACTTCACCTTAAACTGTGGAAGGTATTCTGTGATCCAGTATTAAAGTCTGTATTCACAGATTTGCAAGGACACAATGACTACAATAACAGAGAAAAGTATTCCGATAGGTAACGATTTCCTGGCATATTCAAAGATAAACCCGTTGAAACTCATCAAATGTCATAATGTTTTACTTCAAGTTTTTAAACTGTTACTGACCATGGCAAAAATAACATGTCAGCAACTAAAAGAAAAAAACACATTGCACAGACTGTAGGATTATTGCAGACTTTCCCGTGTTGCTGACTGAATCTTTGTACGTGTGAACAAACAAGTTGTCTTTCATTCTGCCAAACATGAGAGATTTCGTTACTGTCTTCCACTTTTGAGGCTGGAAGGCAAAGAAAAGCTGAAGCTCTTGAAAGTCAATTTGATTTCATTAAAAGAATATTTTGAGATTATCAACCACATTTTTAATAGAAACTATGTTTTAAAAATCATTATGCTTCTGCCCCTGTAATTCAGGTACTTAAGGGCTTTTTTATATTTCCAGGAGAAAACGTGTAGAAGGAAGTTAGTTCCTTTATGTTTCCTGCTTTCCAAGGGACTGTTAAAAGACCTCATCAATATATAAAGCAAGTTACATGCTGACAACATGTAGCTTATAAATAGTAAAGGAACAATCTCTGTTACTTTAGTGTATTTCTTACCTCCTTTTTTATGGGATCTCAAGGGACTTGACAACGGATGGTCTGCAACTGACTGGGACTGGCTAATTGATTGTGAATCATTCATTTCGAATGAATGTTTTAGGATAAACGGAGAAGCAGAAATCTCATCCAAATCCTTCTGGAATAAAGAATGCTGGTTTAGGCACATAAGAAATATATTGATTCCACTCTGTCATGACAACTTATAGTTGTGATCTCATAGAGAGCAACTTATTTTCTACAACTCCGTGAAACGTCTAATGCTAGGTTTAAGTTACACCAGATTCTTGCGGCTTTCAGCAACACCGACTTAGCACCCATGTCACAAACATTTGTTTACTTTCTCCATTTAACTTATTTATCCCCTTTCCTCATGCAGTTAAGTCATAGCATGCACTGTATGCTGATTTCCTCTCATAGTTAATTTGTATCTTTAGAAAAAAGCTATAGGAAGGTATTAATCTGCTTAACATTTCTAAGTACATCATCCAAGGGATTTTGTTTTTTTAATCTTACATATGCTCAGCAGAGTTACTGGCAAAAACTGTACATTTTCTCCATTTCATCCTTTCAACATCAAATGGTAAGCAGCAAAAATTGGATCAGACTTCAAAGACTATGCTGTGCTCCAAGTCACAGAGCGACTCCTCCATTTCACATATTGAATTCGAGCAGGATATCAAAGTGCTACCAAAGAACCTCAGGTCCTTACTAAAAAAGAGTCTCTAACATCTGTAGAAAGTGAAGTGCACAGACAAATCACCTCAGGGAGCAGCTAGCATTTATTCTCAGCAGCAAATTTCCAGCCTTTTGATTCTCTTATTCACTGTACCTCCCTGTCTTTCTACAGAACTAAAGTTCTTAGCAAGCAGGCTTTTGTCTCAAAGACTTCAAAACATCACTAACGGTTTCATGTTCGGATGGCTACGCCAAGCAGCCACGAACACATTGCAGAACTGTGGACTCAGGAATATGAAGTTATAATGTGATGTTATTTTAGAATATAAACTTAGTAGTACCTTTTTTGTTTGTTTGTCGAGAAAATCAGGCACCACAGGAGAAGACTGGTTACTGGTTTGCTGCCTAAAAGCAAAGAAAAAGAAAAAATGTAGTTTAAATATTATAATTTCTTCATTCTTATAAAAGGTTTACTGGCATACACATTTTTTGTTGACTTTCCCTTTTCCCCCTCCCCCAACTTCTAAATATGCACATACGATCAATTCAGAGAAAACACAGACCAGTCCCATTTCCTCTTATACGGAAGTGCATGTTATTAAGCACAGTATCAGGCTATGAGCAATGAATTTGTCATTAAAAATTTGTGGATACGTGCATACGTGCAAAATGAGTTTGTGAGAATTCTATGAAATAGAAGTAATTTCTTACAATTATTTTGACAAGATTTTACATGAAACATTTTTTTTCCCCAGGGCTGTGAAAAGCTGTTTTCACAGAATTCAAACTTAGACGCTCAAAATTTGGCAAATGAGGAAGAAGTGAAACACATGGCTTTGTGTTCTCCTAAAGCCATATGGCTTAAGCACAGAGCAAGGAGCAACAGTTCTTAGATTCTTTGTCTATATCTGTTATTATTTTACCATCACATTGTGTTATCATTCAAATATTAAAGGCCAACTCCTGTTCTCGCTAATGCTAATTAAAGTATCATAAAAACCTTCTGCAGGCCCTGATCCTTGTTGGCAGGCCTTTGAAGTCAATGAATCTCTTGAATAGTAAAGTCCGCCCAGACAGAACTTGCTCCAGCATCTTTAGTTATGCAAAACCAAAAAAAGACACTACCAATTTCATTTGATGGATAAAAACCTGAGGTTCATAGAGATTATTTGATATGCTCATAGTCCTAAAACAGGATTAAAGGCAAGATTTTCTGATCTCAGAAACGCCTCAGCCATTGCATCATTACGCTCAAGCCCCTCACAACTTCTCTGAAAATATACTTAATGGCAGTTGTATTTCTACTTATAGATGAAAATGTCTGAAAGCTAAGTTTCACTCATAGATTTTGGTTCAGACTTATATATCACAGCTTCCTTCATTGTAGATGAGGAAAAGCTTTTCAAGGTGCTAAGTAGCACACTCAGTTTTACACAGTTATTACAACTGAATACATTCCTGCCCTTTCAGTCACAGTAGGAGTGGGAATATAAAGAACAAAACCTGCTTTACTGATTAAAAAATACAACGTATGTTATCTCAAATTTCATTTTTTGTCAATACTTATGTTTCAGTTAGCTACATTAGTTATAAATTACCCATGTAACAATAGAACACCATGTTGGACTTTAAAAAGGAAAGTCTGGCCACACGTGCATTTTACCTTTCAAAACACACCTTTAAAATGTACCTTTTAAAAATACTTCAAATTAAAATAACACTCGTGAAGGACCTGAAGCATTTTAGACTATTATGTATGGAATTTGAGAGCTGTACATCACCATGCATATGTATTAGATAATACATTTATTCTGTGACATCCACAGAGGCTACTGAAGCACTTCAAGCCTTATTTGCAGTAGGGTTTAGTTAGGTTAAGTTTGTCTGAACATGTTTACCCAGCTCAGGAGAACTGACTTAATTGTTCCAAACTAAGCACAACAGCGACGGCATCACGGTTGTCAATAACCTGTCTCAGGGTGTGGGAACAAAACGAAGCATTCATGAACACAGTAAACATTCAACTTTTCTGTCATGTCGCAATTTCATGAATGAAGCTTGGATTTGCTTGTCAGGTTTGGGGAATTTAAATTCCCCTTTATTCTTTGACACTGAGAAAGAGAAGGAAAACATTCTGACTAATCTACGGTTTGAATTTAAACTGGTGTTTTCCTTGGAGGAAACAGAGGGATCTGTTTTAAAAATGCATTCTTGTTTTATGCTGGCACGCTTCTTGTACAGGAAGGTATAAAATACATCTAGGACAGTATTCAACATTGCGTTTGTGCACATCTGTAAAGTTCTTTATTATTATTCTTGCTCTTGTATATATATTATTTAGATAACCATTTATTTAGTGGCATTAGTTAAATAACTTGCCACTTTCCCCAAAATTACTCAAGCATTTGTTGAGATGATTCATTTCCCCACACCCCAATATTGCAGAAAATAAACCACATACGAGCTAAAGATCATGAATAATCCTCAAATATCACTGTGGTGAATGTCAAAATCAAAATCTGCGGTTAGATCGGTATGTTGCAAATGGCCTACAATGCCAAGATGAACTGAATCATCACCTAAATTTAAATATTCAGATATTTAGATCCAAGTGGTTTGGATCTGGATCTAAATCTGCAGCTTGAACTAATCTCTACCTTCTATAAAACGAATCTAGAATTCAGTATGGTTTTGCCAGCACTTTAACTTTGGCAGACCTAGAAAATTGTCTAAATGTTTAAAGCATGAAGGTAAAGTTCAGCAACTTGCCTTCTGTAGAGCTTAAGCTAACAAAAATCAGCCTCTGGAATTCTGAAGTCCTTAGACCCTGGCCCTCTCAAAATTCCAGTGATTCCATGTTTCCGACTAGAACAATCCTAAATTGGGTTGTATTTGGCTCAAGATACTCCATCCTTCCACAGAACCTACTGTTGCTGCTATAAAGATGCACTTGATGGTCAGGTGGACTTGAGTCTTTTCAGCCAAGAAAAAAGAAGACTGAGGGGGGACCTTATCAATGCTTATAAATACTTGAAGGGTGAGTGTCAGGAGGACGGGGCCAGGCTCTTTTCAGTAGTGCCCAGGGACAGGACAAGGGGTAACGGGCACAAACTTGAGCACAGGAAGTTCCACCTAAACCTGAGGAGGAACTTCTTTCCCTTGAGGGTGGCAGAGCCCTGGCCCAGGCTGCCCAGGGAGGTGGTGGAGTCTCCGTCTCTGGAGACATCCCACACCCGCCTGGAGGCGTTCCTGTGCCCCCTGCTCTGGGTGACCCTGCTCTGGCAGGGGGTTGGACTGTATGATCTCCAGAGCTCCCTTCCAACCCCTGCCATTCTGTGATTCTGTGATTACTAGCTTTTACTCACAAGCTTTTCATGGAATTTTCCACCCCCTGTCCTGTTGAGAAGGGAGAGTGACAGAGTGGCTTGGTGGGCACCTGAAGGCCAGCCAAGGTCAAGTCACCAATGTCAAACTGGCAGGGAACACTTCTGAAAACATGGCATCAACTGTAGATGCTGAGCACCCTGAAATCAGTCTCCGAGCTGTTCTGAAATTCTGGCTAGCATGCAACATGAGAAATGCAGTAACAACAGGAGGGCAGCTCAGCAGCAGTTCATATAAGCCAATCCATCAAGATAGCTGGCATTTTCATATGTGGCACCTGAGGCTAATTTTAAGGTGCTGGGTATTTTCAGGTATCTTTGAAGGAACTGCTTGTCCTATGGTTTCCAAAAATTTTTATTTTCCACATTTGCAGGAAAGGAGTGTTTGGGTCAGAGCGATGAGATCCGGTCAGCACACTGACCTGGGAAGGTGGGAAGAGATCCCAGTTCATGTGCCTGGTATCAGTCAGGAAATACAACAATTTGGTCCTAAATGTTCAGCTACTGAGCTATAAAACACCTCAGTCTTCACATACGGACTGTCTATACATCACTCAATTAGCAAGAAACATTGACAGAAAGAAAAACATTGATTCTTCGGGTCTGTCCACACATCTGTAGAGCGTATAGCCACACTGTCCTCAGCACTGAAAGCGGTCAAACAATAGCAGCACAAAACTAGTAGCACAGACTAATTTTTGCTGGAGGAAACCAGCTAGTTTGGGAGTTATTCTGGCCATTATGACTGTAAGTCATGGGATTTGGACTTTCGTCATTTTAATGCTGTTGAAAATGTTAGAAATTTTCATAAATATTCCACCACAAAGAATACAGCTCATTTTGCATAAATAATGCATTCCTGAACAGAACAAATTTAATCCTTCCAGCTGGGTAGATGAAAAATTCCAAAGGGATTGGGAGGACCAAAAAAAAAACATGACAAGGAAAAATTCTTCCCAAATTTCCATTTACACCTTTATAAATCATGAGTAACTATTTGAACTTATGAACTGTAAAGTAATTAGAAGCTCACATGACAGCAGAATGAGGGCCAATGTGTTCCACCACTGCGTGCCACAGGAATTGCAGATCTCCTATTTCCATCATAAGCAATAACCTTAATGTTTGCTATGATTACAAATAGGAAAGTGGAGCAATTAAAGGAAAGCAGAATGTCTTTATACCAGCTTTTACTGTGGAAAGAAATGAAAATTCTTATTCAAAAGATGACTTACACAAGAAAACATAGTGTGTTTTTGACAGAAACTGAAATTATCCAAGGAGGAAATTATGGAGCAATGCGAGAAAGGTGTAAGCAGTAAATCATCAGGACCTGATTGCATTCATCTGAAGGTTCTGAAAAAATTAAGTTTAAAATGTGAAGATGCAATCCTTTCAAGCAGCTATCCACGAAGCACACTAACATAGTGATTATTTTTTTAAAATTTTCCTTTTAATCCAAAGAATCCAAGGAAGGTTTTGTTCTTGACTGACTGAGTGAACCTCACTTTATCGAGAGGCAAGCTGCAGATTAAGTCAAAAAAAGCATAGCAGAGGATAGGATAGTTTTTATGTGGAACAGTTTAATACACTTGAAGTCAGTTTCTGAACTGATCTGTGCTCATGTGACTGAAATCAGGCTTATTCTCTACTCTCAGCGATACACAGGTAGTATGTTTATGTGCTAGCCCACCAGTGTCCATGTAGGTGAATCCACACTGCGTGATATTTCAATGGGCCTCCGGCTGTTGCAGAACATTCAGAAATGAACACAGTTAATTATTCAGGCACAGCAACAACCCTGTTGCAAGTGAAGCTGACACAAGAAGAATTCCTCTAGAACCACTTTTATACTTGCTCCGTACACTGCTGCAGCAATGGCTGCTGGCATTAAGGTACTGTAGAAGTGGCTGCCTTGCAATGCCAAACCCACTGGCACAGAGATGTTACATTTCAAGTCACTCTGTATTTGTAAATCACAAAAACCCCCTGGCAAATCATTTAAGCCATCCCCATTTTCAGAGAAAAATCAGCTATACCTACTCTTTTTTNTTTTTTTTTTTTTTTTGTCATAAGTTTGTCTAAGCTGAGTTCCAAAACCTACAGTGATGGAGATGTCAAAACTTCCCAAGGTAGCCTATACGGAGCTTAATTCAGCTTACCGTCAGTGAGCAGTTCTTCATGTCTAACCTAACTCTCCTGTGCTGCAATGCAAGCCTGCTTCTCAATGGAGAACAGTTTGTTCCTTTCCTGATTTAGCAACTTTCCTCTTCACGTCAGCCTTTCATGAATGGAGAAATACCGTGTGCACCCTCAGTTTTCCATTGCCCTCAGAGATCTTCCCTTATCGTGGTTTCTAGAGATGTGATCATTTTTGTTCCAGAGGGACTTGCTCATTTTCTTGAAGTGCAGTGTCTAATACACATTTCATGTACATTAGACAAGTAGACAAAATACTTATGACACTAATAGTGTCTTAAGACACTAACTGAGGTTTTGACAGAGATGAGAAAATTTTATGGTGCACATGCGAGGTATAAAGTGTCCTCATTGCTACTACCCAACGTAAACTCTGGAGCAAGGTGCCATTACTGACTGACATTCATTTTGTGGTTCATTACAGTCCATGTACCTCTGTTTCTAATTCTAATCCTGTCCTTTTAAACCCTTGTAACCATCACTCAGTACTGATACAAATTTAGCAATCAAATTCTGCTTCATCAGTCAAGCCATTAATGAGTAGAAATAGACCCATTTCTGGAACTTGACTTTCAGATGCGTATTTCCTGTAGAACAGAGAAACGCTGATAATTTGTCTTTATCTGTAACTTCCCAAACACCTAAATTGGTGTGCCTGTGTAGTTTTGTTCAGGCTTTATTATCCAATCTTAATTACTGAAGTCTCACGTCAATGAATTCAACTCCAGAGTGTAAACTGCTGTTGATGTCAAGTATCTTCTAACATGGGTCCTTATCACATGGAGCTCCATAAGGAAACAAAGGAGCAAGGGATACTCACTGACCCGCAGTTACAGTTACAGACATAACTGATGTCTAACAGTCACGATGTGAAAACAGCCCGTTCTGCTGTACTGCACAGTATAAGGCCACTCATCATGCACATACAGCTAACTTATATTGGGATGTTTAGCAATCAGTGAGCTATGGTTCAGTGAGCTAGAGAAAAAAAAAAACCCAACCAAACAATACAGGAAGTATTTTCCAGGGTAAGTATCAGATTAGTATTATTTAACACAATTTTCATTTGGGAGGGAAATGGCTAAGATGATGGTGGAACATGAAGGTTACAGATGATGCGGCAAGATTCTAAAGGGATTTAAAGATATTTGAGGATGATAGCTCTGTCTGAACAAGAACATGAACAGCGTCACACAGATTAAGGTCCTTAGTTACTGAACTGTAGATTATCCTGCTAAGAACAAGAACAGTTATCAAAAATATATTCACTGTAGATCTGTCAGTCTAACAAGTTAAAAATCACAGGATGTTTTAGAAAATTACTTCTCCCTTTTCCTCAGATTATTCCTAATTAGCTCAAGAGATCCCTAATGCTAACTTGAAATAGTAGCTGTGCTGTGGCAAAAGGCATCATCTTTGATTTCATGCGATGATGAATTGTAACTGAAGGCAGACATGAGGCGAGGCTGGTGTCTGCGCTGTCCTCATGAGAGAGGAGACCCTGTCACCCTCCTCTCTTCTCTGCTGCCTGTTCGGCTCGCTCCAGAAGGGTAAACCTGCTATTCAGCAAGGTTGCAAGAAGGGCTCTGAAAGGTTTTCACTTTCCTCATTTGAATTTAGTCTTGACCATAAAATCATAGAATCACCTGGGTTGGAAGGGACCTTTCAGACCATTTAGTCCAACCATCAACCCAACTCTGACAAAAACCATCACTAACCCATATCTCTAAGCACTATGTCTTTCAAATACCATCTTTCAAATACCTCCATGGCTCTTGAAAATAACTCTGCCCTTTTAAAGTTTTGAATGAGCTACTTTGGGAAAGGGTTTGGCTGTGATTCGGTTCCCTCATGCCACGCAGGCCTGCGGGTTCCTCTCCGTGGCTGAAGATGTCAAGAAAAGGCAAGTGTCACATACACAGACTGGGGTTTGGGGGTGGAATTGAGACTTAGTGTCAGTCTCACAGGTATATAATTAATCCCATGACCCCTTTTCAGCAGAAGGAGTCCTAGTGTGACGCCACAGCTCTGCGGAACTGAATGGAAAAACATTTTTTCAATGAGACAAAGCTACTTCCCTGCCAACATTTACATTATTTTCATATACCTATTTCTATTCCTATCAGAGATATTTACCAATTCTCAATGTGTCTTTAGTTACTTGTGACATCAGCTTTATACAGGCAAGATTTTTGCATTTGAACACAGTTGATGCTGGTTTTCAAGTCAAGCATATAAATGCAGGAAACATCCCACATGCAACGTTAAATGAACTGATGGGTGCATTAAACTATCAGCTACGTCATTTATTAGTTTGAGCTTATGTCCCTCATTCACTGACTGAAGAGTCTGAACTAGGTGTAGAGGTTCGATTTCCTTGAAGGAATTCAAGTTTTTAAAGTGCCCTTTTCTTCTGAATACTTTCAAACTCATTACTTAGTAAAACTGAGTGCTTTATATATATTATAATACTCTAACTTATTTTTTAACAGATCTTTGAAAAAGCAGCAGGTTGTCACACATTTAAATGTATAGTTATGTTCCTGTGCATACAACAGAACAGAATTGTATGTGATTTTGCTTTGTGATCCTGAGTACCTTTAATCTTGTTTTTCATTTTCCAAAACTACCAGTTAGAAAATAAATGAAACAAAAATAAAAGAAATGTAAAGACTATTTTATTATTCTATACTTTAGGTTCTATGGCATGTGAAGCCACGGTGAGGCTGTCTTCTCTAGGGACAGATTACCAGCTACTGTGTTAAACATCTGCACTATTATTCATCAGCTTTCCTGTTTCCTACAAGTTCCCTGTATGACCGAACAGCCATATGTTTAAAACACAACAGCCCAGTAACAGCTACATGGAGAAGTGAGGCTTGATTTATGGGAAGTAAGTTATTGGATTTAGTCCTAAGATTCTCAACATCACCTGTGAAATGCTGATCATTTTCAAGTCTTGCTGAATTCACTGGAACCTGAGGCCATTGCTGAGAAATTTATAGGATTAGGCAAATAATCTGCAATGTTTATTGGGGTTAAACTTGAGAACTGCCAGCAGCAATGGCAATTTAGCAACTCCAAGCAAAAGAAGGTATGCGTTTGTTTATCTGTCTGATTGTGCATAGCAATCAGGACTGGGAGCAAGACCTGGACAATCAATGTATTTTTACATGGGCACCTTCAGGCCAGGTATCTAAAGGCATTTAGACATTGATTTCAATGTAAGTGCGGTGGCTGAATAACTTTAACGGTCTGTATCTTTGTGCTTCACAGAGCCCAAATTCACCTCAAGGGTTACTCAATCATAAAATCCTCATGAGCCTCAAGGGCTGTACAATTAAGCAAGCTGTACCTAATCCAGAAGAATACATTTGTTTGGAGAGCAACAAGGAATTCCAGAATCAGCCTAATGCAAACAGGGAAGAAAAACCCACTCCTGGCTAATTATACATAAAAGAGGTGTAGGAAAAAGTTTAAATAGGCTGTGTGCCTCCAAAGAAGTCCAGGTGAAAGCTCTAGATCACTAAAAAGAAAAAAAAAGAAGCCTATTTACACTGTAAATAATTATAATTTGGGATGCCAAAGAAAGAATGGATAATAGGCGGCTTATTAGCTTTTGCTTTTAACCATCAGTGCAGACCAGAGAACAAATGGTCATGTAAACAACAATATTTCTAAAGAGATCACTAGATACATACCCTTTAAGTACTTAAGAGACAGAAGGAGCGGCATGCATATGAAGGGAATCATAAATTAGGAAACTCATTGCCCCGGTGAGCAGCAAGTCAACCCAAAGACAGATCTATGATGGTAAATGGCAGCGGGCTCATTCTTTTCCCTGAAAATCACTACCAGAAATATTTCTTTCTTTATTTAGTCCTTGTCCAATGGCCTGAACCTTTTTCTTGCTGAAAACAGAATACTGAGATTCTGGAGCACTATTAACCTACAAGAATGCAGGTGGTTACACCTGAACAAATCCTATAATAACACACCAGAGCACGCAGAAGACATTATTCAATATAAATCAACCAAAGTTAGCATGGAAGTTAATACAACTCAATGTTACGAGGGTACACAGAGAAAGAAATACCATTCTGGAGAAGTTAATGGTTATTTCAAAAAAATACCCTCTTAATGGAAGAACAGCATCTAGCTACAGTCAAGCAAGTCATTGATTTCCTTAGAGAAGTCTTAAGAGATATAACAGAACCCGTGTTTATATGCTACATAGGAAGCACATAAAATAACAGAAATAAGAACTGGAAGAAGCACTGAGATGTCCTCATGCCCACGCCACAGGAGAGCTCTCATAACTCTTAGTCACTGAAACTTGCTAGTCAAAGGGATTAATCCAGCAAAAGCAGCCACCTCTCCTAGAACACCACTGAAGAGACAGACTTAGACAACAGGTAAAGATAAAACAGATCCCCCTTGCCTCTCATGTCCAAGAACGTGCTAAAGGGACATTTGTCTGGAGTGACTCCCTTGGTAAGGAAGGTTAAAATACCCTTCCTCTACACCACTGCTACGGTTTACAGTATTCCTAGGCTTTCTGCCAGTGACTTGTCCATCAACTTTTTACAACTCTTTTCCCTGTCTCATCGCTGGTCTGCATGGAGCTTTACAGATACAGAAGGGTAACTTTCTACTCTTGAGAATTTAAAAACATGCACTGCAGTCAATTCTGAAATCCTGAGCACTTGCTCAGGATTTTAAGTATTCTAAGTACTTCCGACAAGTGCACAGAAACAGGAGAGCAACCCAGGACAAACAGCACCACAAATAAATCTAACTCCTCTAACTGGGAGAACATGGAGATGACTAAGCTGGTGGGGGGACTGGCTAACCTACAGGTGCTCAACTCAGAAAATGCCAGATTCTCTAAGAGCTGGCTGAATCATGATGACACGTCTGCTTCTTTCAGATCTTATTGCATGGAAAATGACTTCTGTTAGATAATAGACAGCAAAGGATTCAACTCACCAGTGCTCTTCGCAGCCAAAATCAGAAGTAGAGCAGCTGCTCATAAGCGGAGGATCTGCAACACAGCCAGTGCTGTTTTTCAATCTTGCGTAGTTTTTCCGAACAATATATCCCCTGAAAGCTAAAAAACATAGTTATGAATCAGAGGAAAATTCTGCAGAGCCGGAAATGCAGCCTGGCACCTGGCGCAGCGTCGCAGAGCTCAATGCCCTCAACTTCTACTGACCCAGTGGAGAGGAAGAACACTTGGCACCTTGCAGGTGTGGCTCCAGTGTTTGCTATGTTTACAAAAGCTGGAAATAATACAGATCTTTGCACTCTCACTCTTACAGTGACCACTTGGCACAGCCCACACAAGGGAAACAGACCTCAAAATGAGAACATGGCTAATTAAAATAGGAATCCAGCTTAGAAAGTATTAAAATAACGTAGTAGAAAATCACTGCCAAAACAGTTTCTTTAATCACAACTCCCATGATTTGAGCTAGTGAGAAGTTTAGAGAATGAGAAGTTTTACTTGCTTTTATTGTGGCGTAGGAGGGTGGGGAGCCAGGGGGAGATGTATTCAACCAGAAGTGGAAATATTAATAATGTCTTCTTCTATTTTTCAATTAACTGTAACCATGATAAAACATTTAAAATACCTCTCATACAAGTAATCAGGAAAACAAATCTACAGAGATTGGAATTTATACTATTCATAAAAAAAAAGATCCGAATGAACAATCACTAGAACTACTGCATGAAGTGACATGAAATGGTAAAGAAAATGGCAATGAACAACATTTTGAAGATCTCTACATCCTTTATTTCCATGGACTGTCTCTGGATTTGGGTACCAAAATAACTCAGTAACTTCTATATTTTTATCTGACATTAATTTGTTTGAATTCTTGACACCTGCGAGCAGTTAATAATAAAGTTCCAGCAAAAAACTGCAGATAGTGATACATGCTGCACTTAGGACAAAAGACTAAAAAGTATCGCAATGTATACCTCAATGCACAAATTTTTAAATTTTACTTCTTGTGGGGTTTATTTCAAGCATTATTTTCAGTAGAAATACCTTGATAAAAGGGGAGAAAGGGCTGAACAGGGAAGAAGGTAAGTACAGCATCAATGCCATAGCTGAAGTGTACAACAAGCAGTTGTTAAATAAGAAGGCTGAGGGTAGTGAGGGAAAGGAGCTGTTTATTAGTCTAGCAGGACTGCAACTTAGGAGGCAATATGTAAAAGAAAACAAGAGCTAAGATTGGGAAATACGATTTTGAGGAAAAAAAAAAATCTCTGTCCGGGAAAAGCTTTTAAGCACACTAAACACGTGCAAAAGCAGAGTCAGTCTGGGGACTAATTACCCAAAGAAGGAGGAGAAGAGCCCTCTCATTGGGGTTCCTAAAGTCCAGGGTTAAATACTACTGTGGGATGTAGGACAGGCACAGAAATGGGGTCTAGGGAAACCTAATGTAGGATCAGAGCCAAGATGACATTGTAGATTACAAAGGGAAATCAGGAAATAAAATAAATCAAGAATATCGAATAAATTGAGAACAGAGAAGTTGATCAGAAGATTAATAAATTTTCCCTGTATCTAATGCCTCTGATTTTATGAAAACACTAGAAGTAGGAATTACCTACACAACAGAGAATAAAGACCCTATAGAACTTGCAATCCCTCAGTTATTACCAAATTATGAGATAACTGATTGATTTCCCTTTTCTTCCATTTAACTACTCTTATAAATTTAGCTCCCCATTCATGTTGATTTTTTTTGAGTAATACAAAGATGGTGGCATAAACAAAATAGAGCTACCTTGATTGCATCTACTCTTTCCCTTAGGAAAGGGCTTTAACTAATACCTTCTTTTCTATTTTAATTCCTATATGTAGTGTTAATGGTCACCTTTTCAGTCACCTACCTCCACAAGAATACATGGTACCACACTTATTTGTGCCATATAAGAAAATTAAAACCATCTAACAGTTCAAGCTGTGGCATGCAATGCACCATAACAGTCTAAGCATTTCAGTGCTACTGAGGTTTCCAGGGTAAGAAGCAGTAAAAATTGCCTTTTAATGAGAGGTCACTAAAATAAATAACAGTTGACTTTACAGAAGGCATGACAGAAGCTGGGCCTGCTGAGGTGTTGTGCCGAATGCAGTGCTCAGGTATGGTGAGGCTGAGGAACTTTCTGCCCTTAATAATCAGACTGGAAAAGTCCGCCTGTCTGGCAGAGACGAGGCGAGCACTCACTTGCCCCATGCGATCAGGCTTCCAATCCTTAACTATCCCCTACTGACTGGAGAAGGAGCCTACTCCCATACTGGCAGCAGAGACAGCTGGCCAGCAGCCACTTCTCTGCAGCTGAAACGTGCTCAGTATCACTCAGCCGATGGACTACCATAAAGATAAAGCAGCACTGAAACAAATGAACTTACAAGATAAACTTCAGTTTCATCCTTAATAACTCCTCAGCAGGTCTTTGCATGCGAGTCTGTGCCTATAAAGTCAACCCTGATACCTACTGTGATTTTATTTTAATTCTTTTCCCCAGAGACTCTTATTAATATCAGTATAACCATTTTGGTCTTTCCCTCATTCACAACAAACAGTGTGCTATATCTGATTTAATAAACATAGTTTTTCCCCTGTCTTTTGTTTTATAATGTATTTTCAAAATCAACTCCTCTTCAACTCAACCCTTCCGCAAGCTGCTTTCTGACATTCTTCTAGAATACTTTGAATCTGACAGGTAAATGGCTGTATTTTTCCTGCTTTCCCTCTGACTCATGGGATAACTGAAGTAGTAGGATAAACAAACTTGTCTCTCTCTCTGAAAAGCTTCACCGAGCATTAGGAGGACTGCATCTTTTCAACATTTATTAACTGGATCTATAACGTTTCAAAAGAAACGCATATGCAGAGAATTCTGCTGGGGGAGTCTGAGAGGCTGGGAAGCTGCTCCATCACAGCAATTTGCATTACTGACTGGTGCTGGTTTTGACACTAAGCACTTGGCTCAAAGAGTGTGAAATTAGCAGACTCATGTTGCTACTGCTCCATGAACAATCCCTGCATCATTGAAGAAGAATGATTACCAGCTGTCACCTCATTTTCACCTATTCCACTCTATATTCCAAACTTTCCAGCTACAGTATCTTTAACCCTGATCTTTAGGTAGCCAAAACCGACAGGATCTGAAAAGCAGCATAGGAACTCAACTTAATTTTAGCACTTGTATTAGTAACTTGGTGTTAAATGTTTTATGCGCCACAATTTAGGACATGAATTTTACTTCTTGTACTGATCAATTCTCACACAAAGCGAGTTTTCTGTCAGCTCCAGCACCTAGCAAACCAAAAATATATTTACCTCAGGGAGTCTGAAAATCAGTGCCTTGCAGTTAAAAACCTTTATTTTAAGGTCTAAGTACCAAGGCATATACATGACACACAATCTTGCACAATTCCAGATAGGAAAAGTCCAGGCATTTTCCCCTCTAATTCCCATAGGAAATATATAGTTACAGAGCAAATTATGAAGCACAATGTAGAAAGATCAAAGCTAAACAATCTCAGGTCTATACAAGAAATCTGAAGAAAGGAGATGAAGTAGTATTTCAAACAGCAGAAGGATTCATTCTCAGTCGTAAAAAATCATGTTAAGCAGACATTTTCCACCCAGACGCATTTTTAATCTATAACATCACCTATAATAACATATAACAGCAACTCGGAAATGAAAGCTCATGCTTGCTGAAGAGAAGATATCGTGGTAGTTCGTAATCAGAAGTTGATTTGCTACGAAGAGCGTATCACTTTCTTAATTTGCCTGGTTAAAAGAGCGTTCAGCCGCTTAACTAACAAGATCTGAGAGGATTTGGAGCCCGTGAATTTGATTCTTCACTCCATGCCAAATTAATTCTAATGAACAGTAAAAGGGATGGAGAGTCACATCCTTTGCTGGGTCCGATGAATACCTCCCCTCTTTCCCCTCTCTGAATGGATATTGGGTGATGTTTCTGTAAAAGCAGAAAAAAAAGCCCTCTTGTCTTAAGTTCTCTGGCAGAAGCAGTAGGAGAAAGCAAGTCATGAGTTCTCATGTAGAAGCAGTAACTATCAGTAACAAGCAGTGACCATTAGGAAGAGTCACCACGGCTGCTATCTGGTCTGGTGTCACTGAGGCACGTCACCACTTGGACACATGGGTTTTAGTTACCGTGCATTGCAGTCTCTGATCTTGAGACTCGGTTAAAGAAAAAAAAAAGTGAAGATAACTGTGAAACTGTTTGTCACCATCAGCAAGGGAAAGGAATAGGTTTTCCAACGTATTGTTGGACAGCGTACGTTTTTATCCCTTCCTAATACGAGCAAGGGCATGAAATCCAGTAAGAAAGGTCTCCTTTTCATCTCCTCACAAACAGGAGAGAAAACCAAAAGGAAATGCAGACATATTCACATCAACGGAGCTTAGCTCAGAGATGAGGATGGGCTACGGGACCTCATACTTCAAAACCATAAAGCCTTCTCACTTTTCCTAGCGTGAGTTCTCATGTATCAGCGGGCTTTTAATGGTTACTAGAGATAGACACTAAAAGTGAAGAGTTACTGGATGCCCTAAGCTGGCACAGGACACAAAGAGATGGAAGGGTACAGTTAACCAAAGCTGTGCAGCCAGTACAAACCAGGCTGGTTTACCCTGAATGTGAAATCAAGTCAATACAAGGTTCATCTGCCATTAAAAGAAACAAATACATCTCTTCAATGATTCTTACACTGACAACATAGTTAAAAGGAAGAAAATTAATGATGTAAAAATGTAAAACTGGATCTGCTACTTAGTCGTTATTTTTAGGAGAATTTTTTTTAAAAAAATATATTTTTAGATATATTTATAGATTGCTTCGAAGTTTTTGGAACATTTTACTCATGCAATTCTTAGATCTATACAACAGTATTAGCCAAATACATGTACACACACATGTACATAGATATAAATAGACCGATAAATATAGGGTTTTCAAGAAATACTTCCTCCTCGTCTATTAAAGCCAACATTAAATCTTTGCTGTTGAAAATCCCAAAGGTAACATGGATTATAAATGTAAAATAGTAAATTACGGCTGTTCTCAGACCTTCTTTTTTTTATTGTAATGGAGTAAATTTTGCCACAAGCACATGTTAGAGATACGTAAATAGTGAGCAACACTGCATGGCAGAAGTTACAGAAAGCAAACTATTTACAAAGGGATGCTTCATCTGGTTTCCTTCTGAACATCCATCACTTTTTATTTAAAAAAAAAAAGGACCCCAAATCTTGAGTTCTTGATAAAGAATTTTCCAATACAATGTGACATATGGTGAGTGTGCGAGCACGTGTTGGAGGAGGAGATGGTGGCTCAATGGATTAGTCATTTGCCTTTCACCTCTGGAAGGATAGTTAAACTCAGTCCTGACCAGAGCTGCACAGTATATTCCAGATGGCTAAAGTGGGCCTAATTAAAATGAATTCAGTGATGTCACCTCGGATCTAAGTGAATCGCATGCACCACTCATTTGGCATTTTGGCAATGTCAGTTCACAAATGAAATAACCAGATTAAAATCCTCCCTTAAGTCTTGCGGGACAACAGTCACACTGCATGGAAATACACGCAGAACTAGAAAATGTACTTTTATAATTGTATTATCTGTTGTTTAAAATTCTAATTAATTCATTATTCTAATACAAAGAAACATTAAATGAGACTTGCATGTGAGGTAAATCAGTGCAGCAACATTTCAGTCAGATGATTCAGTAAATATACACTGATTTAAACCAGCTGTGAATCTGGCAACATAATTTAAAAAAATTCTTTATTTTAACAAAATATTTTTCCTTTTATGTAGATGTAAGTCAAAACAACGCAAATCCCAATTACAAAGAAATACTCCAAAGTGCCAAGTGTTGTTAACTCAAACACTTTACACAAAATAATTCTTTACAATTCCTCTCTAAGTTAAAAATTAGCATTTTCCAACCTTCACGGTTTGGGAAAGTGTGACTGGAAGAAGCAGGACAGACCTTGTGTACCCTGTGTACCATTTTAGCCATGAGTCCAATAACATCTGTGTGTTCTGCGAGCCTGCAGTGTAGATACACTGAAGCAGGGCAGGTTTTTCTTCCCCACCTAATTTAAACTCACAAATATTTTGTTTCCTAGCAAGGGTGTTTTCCCCCATCTGAAATAATCACTTTTTTTTGTGTGTGTGTGTAATATAATACACTCAGGAATTGTATCCTCATGTATATTGTGAGGGTTGTTTTTTTTCTAAGTTTGTTTTTTCTTCCAACATTTCTTCAATGGATAGTGAACTGCTAGGCCCACAGAGATCTCCAGACCACCAGCTCATGTATTTGAAAGGCATCTGTTTATTTTTAAAATGCAAATGCAGCCTACCTCAAAGACTGACTTGCAAGAAATGAACAATCTGAACAAGTCAAGAGGTTTCCAATCAGGAGCTGTGTTCCTCCTTTATATCAGGCTATGATCACTTGCTGTCAAAACCACTTAAACAATATCCTGGAATCTGAATGAAGTCCCCCTACAATTAAAATGAGCAGGATAATCCTGCAAGAATTATTCAGGCAAATCATTTTTCACACAGTTTAAAGTAATGATAAGGTCATTTACAAAAGAAATCAGCGCCTTTGAAATGCTGACTTGTAGACAGAGGACTGCCTGGAGGAGGGCCATAGATAACAGTGAAGACTGGCCTCCTAACACTACCCTCGCAGTCTTTGGAACTGATTCTGATGAAGAGAAGGCCCAATAAGGTTAATACCCCTACTTTGATCTCTGTCAAAGCGTACCAGCAAGAATTAATTTACATTTCAGATGAAAAAGGTTGACAGCATGAAAAGGCATCTTGTTTCTGGTATGTGAATGTGCTGTAATAGATCGGGAATTCTGAAAGGAAGTTCTGAGGAAGCTAAAGGGATAAGCCGAGCGGCTGCTTTTATTGGGAAAGAGATGAAAGGAAAACAAATTTCAATATGCGCTGTTCTGTAGAAACATGTAAGCCAAATGCTTCCTAAATTTCAAGGCCTGCTTGAGAGTGAGGGGGGAGGGAAAGGAGAGGGAAGTACATATATTTTAATTATATGGTTTTGCTAATGTCTGGATGACAAATGCAGACAATCTATCTCACTGCCTGAAATGGCTCATTTTAAAAAAAAAAATACAAAGGTGATCATACTCCCATTTTACTGAAAAGCTGCCTTGAGCTACACACTCACAGTATAAGATGTGCAGGGAAGGGAGAGATTTGGAGGTGCTTTTGTCTCCATGTCACTAGGCACTTGGACAGTGTAATGTAAACAACAGAAAGACTGTCAGCATATTTTAAAACCTGGAAAATGGCCACCATTAGCAAGCATGAGCTTTGATTTGAAACACAGAATAATTAGCACGTAGAGAAGAGAAAATGTGCACAAAAAGAAGTTTCAAATCAAAAGTCCTAGATATAGGTTTCCAAAGGCAGACAGAAATGTGCTGAGAATTATTATTATTATTAGACCCCTTCGAATGCAGCGCTAAAGACAGGAGGAGCAGACAGCCTAATTAATACAAAGGTGCACTGTGTCACTCTTAACCCTACAGTCCTAATGCTTAGTCACCCAGACTCATCACTGAAACTGTTGAGAGCCAGGTTACAAAGGAAGACAGCGCGTGTGTTGGCGGGAAGAGCGCTAACAGCATTCCTCCAGCGTTAGGTCCAGAGGGCTCAACAGAAGTGTCCAAATTCAAGGGCATGGGTACGCCCCCACTGCCTCTGCTCCGCCGTGTTCAACGCAGCGTCTCAGAGATGGCAGGAAGGAACACGGCTCTGAAACTCTCCGATGTGTGCAAACAGCAGAATACATCAGGTGCTTTCTCTGAAGAGCCAGTAATGAGCATGCATCTCCTACATGCCGAAGAAATCTGGCTGGATACAACTTCAAGGCAGAATGTCCCCTAAGGTCTCCAAGTGACACTGCTACGCACCAGCCTCCTGCTGAACCGCAGAGAACTCTCATCTTAAGGGAGCTGGTAACAGTGGGACAGTGATGGGCCAACTATTTCGCTTTCCTTTTTACGGCAAAAGGCTGTCGTAAAAGTCAGGAAATCAGAGTCCAAGTATGACCGAGTGTTAACGTAGCAAATACTCCAGCAAACAGTTGCAGGGAGTACTTGAAGATTTGCTCTCTGTGCTGTCATGAAAACAATAGAAAATGACAACACAAAGGGCGGGAGGAAGGGGAAACAGTGCTTAAGCAGTCACTCGGTGCTTGTTGTAATGGGAGAAAATATTTCTCCTTCACAGATCTCCATTTAACAGAATATTCTGCATTTGAACCTAGAGCTATAGTTCACGATTCTACGTAACAGTACGCATGCAAAGCTCTACATTATTATTTTATCCTAAGAACAGTCTGTGCCTTTCTGTAACTTGACTGGTATTCTGCTTTCTGCTGAAAGTCACAGCTATGCTTAATTTCACAGGAGCAAACTTAGACAAAAGACAAACAAATTAATTTACTGGAAATGGCTTGAGAACAAAGCAAAAGAATATTTAGAACACATCTTTTTCAGATTGACTTTAGACTTTAAGATACACAATAGAGAGGTGACAAAGCTTAAGGAATTATAGCACAGGAAGCTGGTAGAACAAAGGTGGTACCTTGGTTTATCTGTAAACACATTTGCTACAACTCCTTTTTGATTGACTACAGCCTTTCAACCTGGGGTTGGACAGGGAAGGTGTATTACACTGCATCATATGGAGGCTGCTTCATATTGGCAGCATCTGAAAACACCATTGAGTTCACAGCACTGGTTCTTAGATTGCCATGCCATATGGTACCCTGCTCTCTACTAGAGACCTACACAGCCCTACGGGCCTGTTCCTCCAATAATCTCTTTAAAGTTTATTCAAATTCATATTGATATGGCTGCATAGGAGTCTGGCAGAGAGTCAAAAGATTGGCCAAAGCTGGCAAACCCAGCAAGCAGTCAAAACAAAAACCTGTCAACCTGCCAAGATTAGGGCTTGACACAAAGACAGGAAAATGTATGTCCAGTGCCTCCCACCCACACTTTTAGGCAAATCAATCCAGTGCTTCATACCAGCTCTACATATAGTTGAACCATACTAACTGTGCTCAGAAGAATCTTAAAGAATTAACTCAACAGCTTTTAATCAGTATGTTTTGCTTCCAGAGAAGTATTTACAAAAAGCCCAAAGTGCCTGATACTCGGCACTGATGTCATTTGATACTGAAGAACAGATGATCAGAAGTAATGTCTTTGATAGCTTTAGTTCGGACTGCAGGTATTTCTCTTGGCTATAAACACCGACATGTGAAATCACCCCAGCAAAATAGGTGTCAGCAATTGAAATAATGTTTTAATTACCTGCTTGAATATGTATAGCAGCATCAGTTCTTCTGTTCCTTATTTCCTTGTACTTCCTGCGAGCTTCATATCCTCTCCAGGCTAAAAATATAAAACCATGTGCTGGAAATTACATTTATTTAAGGAAGTGCTAGAGAGTCTAGAGAGTCAGAGATGTGCTGAAACTTTCATCCCTCCTGCCATAACCACTCCAGCCCCCACTCCCAGTACCTCTTTCCCATCCACCCACATGTTGAACTCCGGGTTCACGACTGCAGTATTCACATCCCCACAACTTCAAACACCGCTTCACTCATCCAAATTTTAATTGTCACCATGTGCTCACTGATGTCCTCATCCCAAAGGCAAAGGTGCATGATCATGTCAGCACAGGAACTCCCCTCCTCACACAGCTCCCCAAATTTGACATAAGGAAGCCTGCTAAATTACTGACAATCAGCCTCTCAGGCCCACCCCACGATGTATGCTGTCTGGAATTCTGGTATACGGGGTGGGGGGGCATCCTGCTTCATTTCATTTATGTGCTGCACGCTAGTGGAGACATACCTAACACTATTTTCATTTTGTGCACAAGCATCACATCCAAATTACTAAAACATTTAAATAAAGACATTACCAAATACTACTATGACACCTTAGAACTAAATCGATGATATTTGCATCAATTAGCCGGAGGGAAAAGCACCTGCAGTTATTTTGGCTTAATAATAAACTATTACGAATTAATAAATAACGTACATGCAATTTAACAGCTTGAAAGACACTCAGTGAAATGGGGAATGTGAATGTTTACCTGACTGTATGGTAACAGCACTATTTTCTCTTTTCTCTTTGACTTTCTTGTACCTCCTTGCTCCAAGCCACCCCTTGATATAGGCTTGCATGACCACCACCCTCCCTATAACTTCTCGCAGGAACAAATTTAACTGCTCTATGTGGTAATACTTTAGAAAAACCTGAAACGGAACAACAACAAACAACAGTATTACATGCAGGCAGTAACATAATCTCTTGTATTCTCGCGTCAGCCTATTTTAGGGCACCGTTGCTGAGAAAACTGGTAAAATACTGCTTGCTGATATCACAGCAATCTCGTGAACCAAATATTTGCTCCCAGTGTGCTTGTGGAATTTCATTATTCCACTGATTATAATCACCCCATTGCAAAATAAACCACGTATTTACCCCCTTTACAAAGTAAATTGGCCAGGAGGTTATTTCAGGTATCAACAGTTTTGAAATATAGCCTTTCTTGACAGTGGGAAAGTAAGTCCTGAGTTGAATTTGTTCTGAGACATAATATTGTCTAACAGGAGCCTGCTTCAGGAGGCAAATCCTATGGGGTGCTTACATACACTTTATCTGGGTCTTAAATGGCAGATTCTCCTTGTTTTGCCTTTGTGCACTGTAAAACAAAAGATACGGTGTAACATCCTTTCTACATGAAGTCATCCACTCCATTTTAAACCATGAATAAAGGCTCTTGCCAAAGCCAGCAGGATCTCATCTGAAACTCCAGGCTTGCAGGACAGGCCAGTGTGTGAAGTTTCAACCATGCCGTGATGAAGAGCAGGAGGAACTTGAGGAAGGCACTACCACAGCAGGCACTGACAGACGTACTGTCCTTATCAAGGCAGCCACGTGCAGAGTGCGCTTTGGGAAGGTACCCAAACATCCCTCCTCTTGCAGCACTAACGCAGCTGGCTTGGGAGGGCACCTCCATAACCTGGGAGGCCAACGGGAGCACATTCCTTGCTCTTCTGTTCATGCACGCAGTGCTTTTCAAACCACTGACAGACATGTTTTGCTAAAAGGATACTATCCTCAAGAAAATGTTAGCACCCTCTACCTTGGTTTTGCCAAGAATCCAGTTGTCTAGTTTAGATTTCTCCAAAATGGCAAGACAGTTTTCTCTGCTACCAAGGGGAGTCTCGTGTGCCTTGAATGCAAGGTAATAATACCTGCAAAACCAAACGACATAGAAAGAATTGACCAGACAATCTATATATTCTTTCACAACTCTTCTCTAGCTCAGCGCTGTGTCGCTAGGACTCAGAGGCCAAAATCTCCCTTATACTCAGTCCTCTTCATAAATCATGACACAGCTGTCATGAACAGCTATTTGAGCATAGACATGGTATGGGAAAATAAGCGGTACCGTGGTGGTCATAAGGATCTGCTGCATTCTAGAAATCCCCAGTTGGTGTAATTATCCATAAAGGTCTTTCACAAACCAGCTCAATTTAGGAAACACACAAGGTTGCTCTGAATTTTTCAGATGAACAAGTGAATGACAGGGAGAAGAAGGAAAAGTGCTAGAAATCGAATTAATAGAAGGGAAGGCAAAAATACAACCTTTTGCATAACACGTGTAAAATAAGTACGCCATCTACAGAGCTACATAACATACTTTGGCACAGTAAAATCTCACTGCAAGTCTGCAAGTTTTTTGGAATAAGGAGATGCTCCCTGAGGTGTTCAATGGACCTTTACAGATTTCTGAGTAGGAGAAAAGTCAAATATTAGCACCAAAGAAAGAGAAAAGCCTCAGAAGTTATTCATGACCTGATGCCTGTTTCTTATGAGAAATGCCAAAAAAGGCATTTCAGAATCTTCCAATATTTTAATTACTAGTATCGGTCACTTTTTTCCACAAAGAAATATAAAGGGCTTTGACATTCTTTGGGAAGTATAAATCCACATAAGAAGTCCAAGGCTCTTGAGCTGGTAACAAGATCACTCCTGTCAATGGAACTCAGGGGAGCTTCCCATTTTCCGTATGCCTAATAGAAAGACTGAGGATTCTCAGCCAGCACTGGGAGGGTGGGCAGCGCTATGATACAGTGATACTGATGGATTATCGAAGCTGAAAGGCTGCCACTGTGTGTGAAGAATAAAGATTAGTTTACAGTAAAAACAATTCTCATATCAATCTTCATTGATGGAGAGCAAGATGCTCAGACTGCACGAATATCTACCTGTCTTTTACACCTCCAGAAGAGGTCATACATATGCATAATTTTTTAAATTGGCATTACTATCATATCAGTGACAACGGTTAAACAGAATTAACAGCTATTTTGAAGAAAAAACCAAGTGAATTACTCTTCATATGAATGGAATCATTTTCTTTACTCACAAGGATTTCTGTGGTAATAGTAGGTTTGTAAGTCATTAGGCACGATGTCTTTTTATATGTTTGATTGGGATAAGCAGTTAAATGGAGTGATTATGATAATTTTTAGTGGCCTTTGGAGCAGGCCCATACTAAACACCATTGACTTTTCTTTTGTCCACGCTCCCTTGCAAAGAACAGCCCCTAACAATTATGTGGAATAACACCGTTGTGCAAATAATTAATGAAAGAGGGATGCAAACATGTTTGAACTAAACAGACATTAACAATGAATAGAGCTATTCCTACCTGTAAAGCGACCACACATTAATGGTTTTATAGTATTCAAGTAACTCTTCTTGCAAACAATTACACTAAGTAACAGCAAGAACATGTGCCAGCTAGTTTACAAATGTAAGGTTATTTTAGCACAAGTAGACCGTTAGATGGTAGCAACTGCCACCTCAGCTCCCATTTATGAACCACCAGGTGTTGTCTTAGTCTTTATTAAGTTACATTTCTACAGGTGCTACTCTATTTACATTGCGTTTGAGAAGAACTGCCAGGTTGAGCAAACCATTCTCCTAATTATTAGCGTGCAGAAGAGCCATCACATATCCTTTAAAACAAAGAGAAGAATCCAACCAGTGAATCTCAAGATTCCTCTATAGTCACATAGCGGCAAGAGAATATCCCACCTCATACTGAAGAAAATATGGAGAAGCGATTAGAAAGAATGGAACAGCACAAGATTTTATTTTTTTTTTAATCAGGGGAATATGATTTTCAAATATTAGCTCCAGTTAATCTCTAGATACTAGCCCCAGTTGTCACAAGAAAGAAAAAAGAACCACTAAAAAAGTCAGTAAAGATCAAAGGGGAACAAAATGACGTCTAAAGGCAGGAGCAGTGGAATCAGTCCTGGACCAGAGACAGAGATATTCACCCACTAGAGAAATTTCCCACTCTGAATAATGACAGGAGATTATGTATTAGTGAGTTATTTTTAATATAGGGACTTTCTCAATAACATGATATCGCAAATTCTTTAGCCAAGTCTTTCAAAATACTGAAAGTCGTGCTATTTAGTAGCTATGAAGAAACACAGTACATTTAAAAGAAAAAAGCGCATTTCTTCCACCTTATTATGAACTTAATGATGCCAGTTTTCACAAGACAAACGGTATTATGAGTTGCACTAACAAAACTCAGATTTAAAATACACACATCTGTTTTCTGGTTGTCCATGTATCTTTTAAGGCATGATGTAGTTGGGAATTTTAAAACCACAGAACAGTTTTTAGATAGCATTGATGCAGTAAAATAGTCAATATCAAATCAGTAGTCAAAATCAAATAGAGGATCTCATAATTTATGAATCTTACTGTCTTCTCAATGATATTCTAATTACTGAGAAGCTGACGTTTTATTTGTGATAAATACCTGACTAAAAAATATTTTTGAGCTATTCAATTTACACGCCTGACTATACCATTTTCTTTATGACAAACTTCAGTATCTTTCAAATGTAGTCCCCTCTCCATTAGCGCTCTTTCATGATCTAGAATGTAGTTGCTTTCGTCACTCCGAAAAAAACCCATAAATAAAACAAGGCCCATTTTTCTTACCAAATCCCATTTTAACAATTTTTTTTTATAAATTTAAATTTATCTGTCTTCTAAGAAAGTAAGCCCTTCAGAATGACAGTAACTTTACAAACCATGGGAATAACTTCAATTTCGGTATGTAAACATATTATCTCACAATATTTCATAAAAACGTCCTCCAAGAGGTGTTCTTCCAAATGTTTTGATTGATCCAACCACCGCAAAGCAGTCTCCTGTAACCAGTTAAACACATTGGGATATCAAGTTTTCAGCCTCAGGCCTTCAGTTCCTTTTCAGTTATGTCATCAAAAATAAAGCATAAATGACTCAACTCATCAGAAATAAGGTCTAGCAGTGTGAAACTGAAATGTTGTTTTCTTATTTCTCCTCCAGAACTGCTTTTGGAGTTTGCATTCTGCCCAGTAAAAAGGTCTCTAGATTATTGTTCCAAAGCTCAAACACGTGTTTTGGGTTTTTTTTAAGGAAACACTTTGTTTTTGTTTTCTCTCTGGTGCCTGTTTTCATGACTGAATCACCTAAGTGCACAGCCATTTGACTTGAGGTGCTCAGTATAACTATACGGCAGCACAGCACGGGCCCCATAGGGTCATTCAATTATTTTACTTAATCTAAAATCTTTGTACAGTAATGGATCATATGGAATATTTTGGAGGAAAGTAAAATGTTCCACGTCAGTGTATCTGGTAAAAGTGTGCAAATATTGTACATGGCGAAATGATAGAGAAAACATCTGGGAATGAATCCAAACCTTTGGGGTTTATGCAAATACAACCGTGCATTTTGATTTATTGGCCTAATTTCACCTCTACCATACTTATGTAAATCTACTGTACAGAGATTATAGAGTGACCTCTATTTACAACTTTTCACCAAGAGAAGAAACCAGATACTTTATTTCAGAAAAGTAGAGCTAGAAATCACATTTTTTTCCCAGATGAGATGAAAATTTCATAACTCTACTTTTTTATTTCCATATTTCCATTTGTTATTCCAGCAGAAAATGCAGTAGTCTGGAATGCTTCAGTGCTCTTCTATGGTAAGCCAGTACTTTTCTTTCTATTTTTAAAAATTAAGTTTATAGTCCTTCATGTGTTGGTTCGTAAGCACGCATATATTTGTGCAAAAATAAGTTATTTCCTTGGGTTATACATCCTGCTTGAAAATCTTCTATATTGGAAATACAGGAAACATATTCATCTACATTTTGCCTAGAAGTGCTTGACTAATCGCATTCTTAGTAGCTGAAAGACTAAGTAAGAAAAAAGTCATTTCCCCTCAGAGGAATTAGTTTCTCAGAGCTGATGAAACTCTGGAATTACGTATTGCTTAACCACTGGTTCTTTCACTCCCCTACAAACTATCCTTCATGGACACAAATAGTATTCTAGACAAAACGTACATTAAAATGGGATTAACTGTACTTTGTAGTCATTAGGCATAAACCAAGATATTTTAAAAGATGAATTTATCCCCAGATCATCAATTGCAAAGCTAGGACACGCAGAGTCAAGGTTAAATGTTAAAGACATGCACATACGCTAAGATATGGAAAACTTTAGAACAATGCTATGCATTAGCTATCTGATTATGGACAACGCATTGTAGTGTTGGTGGGTTTAGATTAGATAAACTGATTGTCAACAAATGGTTCAATTTCCCTCCCCTCCTTAAAGGGTGAACCGTGGAACTGCTTAATAAATAGCATTTAAACAGCCCCATTAACTGCTATGCCTGCATCTCTTACTAAAGTTTCCCTTCACACTCCAGACTTAAAGGCAGCATCAATTCTACACAATTAACTCGAAAAAGTAATGATTAACCCTTTTTCTCCTTCAAACAAATCTTTGCACCAAAATTTACTGGCCTGAGGTGGAGAATAGACAATGATATGCGAAAAGCATGAGGTGCAAGAGGGCAAAATCCCTTCCTAGCCTGAGCCCCAGCAACAGTGGGGAGATTCTCAACATTCCAAAAGACGTTTGTTCCTTCTCAGCCTTGGAGTTGGAAAGTTTAAAAAAAATCCAAGTTTTTAGCACTGAAAGAGACCTTACATGACTTCCAAAAATTCCTAACTTGTATTGCTTTTATCTCACCTTTTTCAGAAACTTTCACATCTGAATTCATACAACTAATTAGATTGGACTCTAAATTGAGTATGAATGAAAAAATGTAAATGAAGAATGAAAAAAATCTGGGATACTCTTGACATTCAGTAACAGATACCTAACACTTATGCTGTAAATCATCAGATAACCATAGAATCACAGAAGTACGCTCAGAAAGGCATCATTTGGTCCATTCTGGGTATACAGTTCATAAGGGCTTACATCAGACTTTTCACTCCTAGGAGGTTTCGTATCTTCTGCATCCTGCAACTGTTTACCAGTGTTCTGTGAATGACAAGTGTCTAGAAAGTAGATGTGGAATGTACACTAGTTTACCATATTTAAAAGTCTACAGGGACATTATACAGATCTGCTGAAATCTTTAAAGCCAACTGAAACAAGCAACAAACATTTCCATGGATAACGGTAAAATCAAAATGTGAGGGATGTTGTCATTTTGTTTCCAGAAATCACTTCGTGACTTTGGTACAGTTCGGACTCAGTGTTAAAAGTAAGTTTGCATTAGAAATGCATCAATTTAAAAGCAAGCATTTCTTTTCTCTGTAGCAAACCTGTTGATTTCTAATTTAATTCAGCACTTCCTTGACTTTGAATAATAAACAAGTCTACCACCACTGCATTTTTGGGGTTTGAAGAAAGCACGTACTGAGGTAACTTGTTTTACACGATTTTGCGCCATTTGACCAGTTTTTATTCCTAGCTCCACTCAACGCAGGTATGTGACTCATGAAGGTCAATGAGGCTTTACATGGTCATGAGAAATGTAACACCGAGGGTTTAGAGACTGCAGGTACCAGGTGTACCAACAGTGACCTTATGCAAATTTGTACTGTGAGACTGAAAAAGCAGAACCAGCCTCCCTGGGATCCCAGTGACAGTAATAGCACTGGTGCTGCCATGAGCACGTGATCTCAGCAACATCTGGCTGCTGTGGAGTAGGTAGCACTTATAGGAAAAGTGTATCCTGCATCCTAACACAGTACGAAGAACTTTAATGCAGAACGTAAACGGACAGAGAAGAAGAACAAAGACAATCCTTAAACGGAACTTGTGCAAAACTTCTCAATGGCATCCCTGTGTGCTTATGAGGCACTTGAAGCATGACAGCATTTAGCACCACGAGACTCTCAAGTCCCTTATCTTTCAACCCATGGTAGAGTACATGCCACATGACACAAAAGGTGTACGCAGCCGGGGGACATGTGGTGAGGACACACCTGCATACCACATCGTGCCACGTGAAGCTCCAAGGGCCTGGGCACTCAGATATAACAAAGAGCATCCCATCCAGTGGGACTTTCTGTGCGGGTCCTGGCTAGAAAGCACACCTCCCTTAGCTGCTGTGCAGCGCATGGTCAGTCACTACGCGGCCCAGAAGCCGGGCACAGCAGGTTCCCTGGTCAGATTAATAACCTGTGTATGAAACCTGGGATTCCAGCCTGAAAAGGGGCCCTGCTGCTTCACAACAGACACATGAGACAGACACATGATGGCTCGGGGTGCGAGACAAGGCCAGTGGAGACAAAGTGCCTGAGACTTGATAAGTCTACAGTGTTTACAGGGGCCGTAGATTACATTTTCCTGCTTTAAGTAAAAGAATATGTGTAGGCATATCTATATACGTAAAGTAGATGGTTGTATACTTGGCTGAAGAAACATTGCGTGAATGAGTCACAATTAAGTCCTCTCCTCACCATCTGCTTTTTAACCCAATAAACTACTTCCCGGTTTGCAACACTGAAATAATCTGTTCTACATGAAAACAGAAGACAGTAAAGAGTAACATTAGACAGAGCTTTATCTTTTGTTTACCTCCCACCTGATAAACCCTGAATGGGTCTGTTCCCTGCCTTTGATTGTTTTGTCCTCATATTTCCTGCTAAGAGTTTACAAAACAGCATTATTGAACAGGCAGATAAGAAGCACACCTATTTGTTTAATAACATCAAGGGAGAAAAAGTGCTGGCTCATCCATTTTGTTGTTAAGTTGCTCAAAAGGATCAAAATACCAATTAACTTGCTGGCTTAGAAAATCTTTGATATCCTCACATTTACTGACATTTTGAAACTCTTGTTCATACTTGCCTAATGTCTTTTTGATTATGAACAAAGAAGTGCCAATCTGTTTAGCATTTGACCTGTTTTCTCAAACATTTTTATGTATTCAACTACTTAGTTCCTAAAAAACACTTGACTAGTCATGGCTGTAAATTGAAGAAAAATGCTTCTTGTTCCATTGATAGCTTTTTAAAGCATTGTTTAAAAATAAAGAATGAACTGAAAAAAACAGCAAGAACATCCCCTCTCCCGCCTCCCCGTTTATATTCTGAATTCAGGAAAGTCTTCTCTGCTGTTGGGCAAATTGCTAAATCTCCCCCCTACTTCCCTTGCTGTGTTGACTTTCTTTCCTGAAAGAATCACATCAAGCTGGACTGAAAACTTGGGGAGTATCTGACAAGATGTTAAACACAACTTGCCCTTATCTGCAGGAATGGAAAGCTACAGTCAGCGCTGCTTTTATTACCATTACTTTTCAAGGTTGTACTCAAACTCAGTGCACTTTTGAATGAAAAGAATCTACTGATAAGAGGAGGCCTAATTTCCTCTCAATTTACACTAATTTCAGTGGAGTTAATCTTAGTTCACTTATGTATAAATTGGATAAAAGTTAAGGTTAATATTTCTGCCTTCAGCCTCTTCAGGATGTTGCAAAGATGTGTTAGTGATGACAAAAATTAATCTCTTTGTTAAACCTGCTTTAGAATGGTGTGACCTTACTAAAATTAGTCACATAACACAAAAGAAAGGTCGGGGGAAAGCATGTCTGAAAATTAAATTGCTTCGATGGACAAACGAACATGTTAGTTATCCTTCCTAGGACATATATCCCTAGTGTTTTCCTATTGCATATTCATTTGGAATACTAATATATTACAAATCAGAAAAATTCTTAATTTTTCAGAATTAATAGATTAAGCTGTGGTTTATTGTTCAACATCTCTCAGTGCAAGCACCACAGATTTCCAAGCCCAAAGCACTGATTTACACACATGTAAATCTCCCAAATCTCTGGGTTTCAGAAAGGCCTGTGAAACTGTTTATGTCTTTTCTTTCTCAAAAACATCAGCAGCTCCTTCCCTCTAGCATCATGTGAATTACTTGCTTTCAGTAGATTCATTAACTCTCTGTTGTCCGGATCAGCAGCCTCCAGTTCAGAAAATATCACTAAATGCTTGATTTAGCTGTTTACTACTTGTTCCGACTGTCGAGTAGTCGATTGCTTAACGGTACTGCTTCTGCTCCATTACGGAATTACCAATCCTAAAGACTGGAAAACAGTAACTACTACACAAAAACATATTTTATATCTAGAGGAAACTATAACGATCATATAAATGTATTGTCATCATAAAGCCAAGAGCATTTCCGGAATCAAATTTGTAAGTTTTTGAGATTGAGAACAGTATTCAAGCTAGCAATAGTAGCCAAGACAAGGGTTTGGGTGAACAGAGATCTAGTTATAATTCATGATACCTCCAAGATACATGACTAAAGGCTATGAAGTTATTATGAGGAATATTTCTAAATGACAGATGTTTCTGGCACATGAATGTTTTTTCCAGTGACACCAGTGAAGCGCATTTCTTCATTATTAGGCCTACATCAATGTACGGGCACGTGCTCTTGACCCTCTCCAGAGCACAACTAGCTCTTTTTGGTTGAATTCACATAATTTGTGAGATGACAAAAAAATGAGGAAAAGGGGAGGGAAAGAGGTGAAAAGGGTGTAAAAGGAAGAGGTGTAAGGGCAAACCGGGTAGGCAACAGCAAAGATTTTTTATGTGAAGACCCTCTACATGGGGAACAACACCAGTACAACACACCAGATTTTAAATCATGCCTTAAGTTTTTCCACTGTGGCTTTTCTGCATGCTAAAGGATGTAAGAAATCGAATTTGATATCTTATTAATATATTTTAAATCAATTTTACAATACGCTATGTCTGAAATCAATTGATGAAAATTTCCCTGGAATATTTGTAGTTTTTTGTTTAATCTAATTGAAGTTCTCAAGCTTGAAATTAACACTCTCCTCAGATATTTATTTATTTTAAAAAACCAAAGCTTTTATATCGGTTCGTTCTTAAGCATGTGCATGTTCCTCATATGATGGCTGAAGGTCACTGACCTTCCAAACCTTTGTAATATGATGCATAATTTCCACTTGTTGCCTCTACTGAAGGAACCATGGGGACAGGCTTGCTTAGTGCTCACTGCAGGTCTCACATTGACTTTTCTCCATTAGAGCTCAGATAACTCTTGTAGTCTTTATCTCTCCTAGTCACTGCTCTCATTAAAGAATCAGACCATACATGTACAAACCAATATTTGTAGACCTTCCTCTACTTAACAGTATAATATATTTTATTGAATGGAGTTTTAAAACAACAGCCATGTTATAAAAGTCTTACCTTTTTACAAACTCTTCAAAGAGGATGCGATGAGAATACCCTTTTTGACGTATTTTGACCGTTTCCAGAATTCCAGTGTATCGTAGCTGCAGTAGAACTCTCTCGTGAGAAAATGTCAGTGCTTCTCGATCATCGTTAGGTTTAATGCAGCGGATAAAGTGAGGCTGTCCAACGACCATTTTGGATAGAAGATCCATGAGGGAATACTAGTGAGGAAAATAAAAAAAGATGCACAGACTTGACAAAAAACTGCAATGGAACTGCAGGAGATTTGTATCTGTAAACAGTATGTAATGCTTGATCACATTTTAATCTTTAATGTTAATCTGCACAGAAGTTTTATTATTTTTTAACCTTTAGGTTAAAACCCAGAACCTATTAAAAGTTTTTGATTATAAATAAAATATAAATGAAGAATGTCCTAACTGTAATTCCACTGTAGGCAGATTTGATCAATCAAATATCCCCAAGAGAAGAACAAGCTTTACTGTGAAAGAAGCAATCACAGAAATTCACAGAAAATCATGGGGAAAGGGTAGCAAGAAATGATCAGTTCAGTCCTCTGCCCAAAGAGAACGCTAAATGGGTCTGTACCATTTCAGGCACATCTCTGTTAATCCATTTTTTAGAATCGCTGAGGGTATAGACTGCACAATCTCCTTGGACAATCTACCAAAGTGTTACATTATCATGACTATTCATAACGTTCCTAATATCTAACCTAAATCTTCCTGCTGTAACATAGACCTGTTACTTCTTTTCCTATACACCCTGGACATGGAAAATAATTTATTCCATTGCATTTTACACTAAAATGAAAAAAGTGTGATCAGATCATTCAGACTTCTCTGAATACTGATACTTCTGCTCCATCCTCACCTCATTAACCCACTATACGATCAGTATTTCATGCAAATACACTCAGTCCCAAAATCACGTACAATTCCAAGCTGATGTGGTCACTTTGCTGCAGGCTGCATGCATATTACAGTGTTTTTTTTTTTTTTTTGCAGTTTCCACACAGCTGATATCTGTGTAGTTCTATGCAAGAGCACTCGAAATCCATACTTGCTTTACCAGACACAATGATGCCTCTAGGTTCTCAAATTTGGATGTGTGTCCTTGTACCTCCACACCGGGGCAACATCTCAGTATATATCAGCTTCCTCTGTGCATTTCCTTACACTATTTTGCACGACAAAGAAAACACTGCACGAAGCTTTGCCCCATGCTGGCGAGCACAGCACTGTGAACCTCCCCATTCTGCACGGTACAATTGCAGCCCGAGGATCAACTGCTCAAAACTTTCCCACTCTGCAATGACTGCAAGAAAAAAACCCATTAACCAAGAGCCTTGGATCAGTATGTGGATTTCCTGAGTCCTAACCTTCCAGTTCCAACATTCTCAATGTTTTTTTCCTTACCTGTTTGATTTAAACACGGATGCAGAATATATGTGACCCAGACAGGGTTACTACAGATAAAATGGCAATCCATATGATTTATAATAGCACTTCCCAAAGACGAATTGTTTGTACTTATTATCACAAATGATAAACCTTAATCTTTAAAAGTAAGTGTGCTTGAGCTTGTGAAAAAATATGAAAGCTTTAGTAACAACAGCTATTTTATTTGCACAAAACCAGTTTTCTGTTCATAAAGAGGCCTGTTCTAGACCTCCAGCATTTTAGATGGAAACAGTCTAGATTCTAGATCCTGTTATCAATGTACTCAGCAAAATTATAAAAGTATATTAACGAGGAAACAGAAAAGGAGCAAAAGAAAATTTATGAGGCTACAAAGGCCTCACAACAGAATAAAATAATTCTCTTATGATTCACTTTGATCTCGCAATCCCACCAATTTTTTAGCTATATCTGTTGTTCTTATCACCAAAATGTTTGTTTACAATTTAACTTCCGTACCCTAAAGTAGGAAGCCATAGTTTGCCGCTTCATGTTAGTTGTTTCCTCAGGGTGTCGCATCACCTCCATCGTGTCGACCTGGGAGACAAAACTCAGACGTTAGAGCTGTGCCAGAAACACTGCAGATCCACCCCACCCCGCCCGTGAAAGCTGGCTTCAGTTTTTGTGAGGGTCCTTCCTTCAGGCGTGAATACTTCAGAGGACTTTATCAGAGGCACGAAGGGCAGCTTCTAACAGATGCAGGACGTGCACCGATTTCAGAGAGAGCGGGAAGTGTTCCGCGTGATTTCACACTTTTGTTACGATAGGGTAACACTAGGCCAATGAAGCACTTGTCAAAACGCAGTATTTTATAAACTCATTCCTAGAAAGCATTCCTCTTATCACCACTACAACCAACTCCATCAGGTCTTATTTTCTCTATAAGACGAGTTACCATTTCTGTAATGACCAGGAAGTAAACTAGCAAAAGGCTGCTTCATTTTGCTCACATATGGAAGAATGTTGCTGTTGGATAACAAGTGGCAAACAAAGTAGGTAATCTCTGAATGTATAAGTCTTTTCCTTTCTGCTGCTGTGGTTACTATTAATTACTTTACGTTGCCATTTTGATGCCAAGAATTTCAGCGATCTTACTCTGCTGAAGCGCCACAGCTTCAAATAACGCTTTTTCAGCGTTTCAGAAGAGTTATTTTTAGAGGGTATGCATGGGCAGCAAACATATTGCTCCTTGTATATTTTAGTTATATTGTCAGTACAGCTGTTCTTATCAAAATGAAACCAGAATTTATGAATGAGTATAACCATGGTTACCAATCACAAGCAGATTGTGTTGCTGTATTACAGCTCAACAAAATTAAAGAAAATCAACCAGCATCCTGTTTGCATGGAGCATTAACAACATTTTAGCATTCACTTGCTTTGTGACAGTTTACCATCTGCTCTGACCAGGTGGCATTTGTATAAACCAGATAATGCTGGTGTCAGCACCTGTGCTACGCTTCCTGGACTTTGCTCCGTACGATCATTTCCAACACTCACTGACTTAAGACCACTCTTCTGAACACTAAAAGTAATTGCTGAAAGATTACAGTTCTCAATAAAGTAACCGTGTCTCTTACCTTCAGGAGATATTTAGGAGACTGCATGCAAAATATAAAGGAAATGAAGCACTAAGTAGTAATAGATCAAGAAAACGGATTTTGCGTTGGGGAAGAAATCAAAAGAAAACTTGTGAAGACAAGATGCAGAATACAGATGGTGCAAAGAGAGACGGATTTCCATCAGGGCGACCATAAAAATTTCAGTATGTTTTTGTAATCTGTGATGTTCTAGCCCAGAGCAGTGCACATGCATTAGTACACATCTCAAACTAACACATGAAAAAAAAATGAAAGAAAAAAGATGCAGTTTGGTTACAGTTTTAAGGATGTTAACAGAAAACTCTGTAACACATCCCAGGAAAACCGTCTTATCAGCACAGATAACATCAAACATCTTAAGAAGTCACCTGACAAAGTAAATATCAATGACCTAATCAGAACAGCAGGCATGTCCACGGGGAAGGATACAGGAATGTTTCAAAACTATCCTGGCAAGACAACTGCTTTTTGAGAATTGATATCTAAATCTCTAGTAAAGGTCAGGTAAAAGACCAAAGTCATACCAGTGAATTTTGACAGTGAGCTCAGAGTAACTGGTAACATTTAATGTTAAGACAGACAATTTAATCATAAAGAAGATCAAATCAAGAGCAAAAGCAAATAGTTTTGAGGACTGCACTGAAGCCCAAATGCCCATGAATTTGAGATTCTAAATTGGATTCTTGCCTAGGCAGAAAAGCAGAGACTCCTAGCGATACTGTTTTGGAGGTTCAGCACTCACTATCTCTCCGTCATATCTGGAATATCTGCTGGCCAATAAACGGTGAGCTTATGCTCTGCCTTTTGGGCAGTAGGATACTGGAAGCATCTCCTTTTCACAGCTGCTTATTTTCCCCAAACCTGCAGAATCTTAAAATCCTTCAGACTGCCAGTCTGTCAAATACGGGTTACTACAGCCTGCTGGGTTCAAAAGGGTTTGGTTTTGTTTTGTTTTGGGGCTTTTTTGGGGGAAGGGAGCAAACACACAGAAAGACAGATGGTCAGAAAAACTCACAGAGGAGATGTAATACACTTTTTATCAGAAAATCAGGGTAAAACCTGTATTGTGAGATTCCTTTTTCGATGGAAGGAGCTGCAAATTCAGATCTGTACAATCTGTAAGGACTAGGATCAATTTCCAAATCTTTTGACAAGAAATATTTGAAGTTTCCATTAGAAAAATTCTGATAGACCCTGAAGGTAGGGAGCTTTTCCTGTAAGAATTTTTAGAAGTTTTGTCTCTGGTTAATTTATAACATCGTGTGTCTACGAAGCCATGCAGTTTTATGGTAGGGCAATAATCACATGTACAACAGGCGGTAGGTTTTATCACAACTGGCTTGTCAGAAAATGATAGAACATAATAAGAATGTCATGATATAATCTCATGTTTTAAATCACTAGCTATGCATTTCAAAGTAAAATGAAGAATATTTCAACTTTTTGAGTCACATTTTTACATGACACTAGTAGTGACATACAACATACATTTATACGATTACAACTGAAATGGAAAAAAACCTAGAAATGACCAACTGTTCCATCACTAAAAAAAAATTGCTTATAATAGTTTTGAAACAACATTAAAAGAATGATTTGTGACATCACATCACCTTATGAAGTCACTGGAAACTATTGCTTTCACACATTGACCACATCTGCTGCTGGCATGGTATGAAATACTGCAAACCCAAAAAATAAGTTCATCAAAAAAGCTCAATGATTAAATAATAAATGAAAATTTCCAAACTTCCAAACAAAATTATTAAGTTTGGATTTTTTTAATAAACTGTAAAATAGTAATTTCAAATCTTTTTCCTGAAGTTGTTTTAATTAGAAGTTTTATGGAATTACAAGAAAGATTTTTTTTCAGCTAAAAACTATTTCAGTTAACATTTTCTCAATAGTGCTGCACTTAAACATGTCTTTTAGCTCCGTTAAAAATTTGAACGGTGAATATAAACCACTTAAATACTACTTAGTATAACTGATTGTGTTTATTAAAGCTTTAAGAAGAGAACTGTTCTCTTCCATTCCAGCTGTATCAATAAAACGCATGCTTAGAAAGCTCATGCTGAATATGCCAGGATGTGGAAGACAATGTGTGCAGAATACAAGAAAATCGGAAAGGCCATTATCTGTCCTTCAGCACTGAAAGTGTTTATACCAGAGAGGAAATAAATCTCTGAAATCCACATCTGTATTTGCAGGTACAGTGAAGGATATAGATGTCTGGCTGACATGAATTACTGTATCATCATTTGAGCATGAGCTCCTAATAACAGGAGAGAAGAAATAGAAAACCCAGAACATAAAATTCTGTAAACTTTTGAACAGTTGCGGTCACCGCATTTGTTTTTAAAAACTATTATTGTTTGCTTTGGAGGCAAAACCAAACCCCAAACCCTTAACTAAGCTAACTCTAACAGCGCTACTCAGCAAGCGGGGAGGGCGTGTACGTGCTATAGGCTTGGGGCACAAGAGTTTTCCTCACAAATTCAGTGCACTCAGTTGGCAACACATCCTATTAACTGCCATAAAATTATCCCATCCTTTTGCAATTATGCCACATACTTCTATGACAAAATCCAGCAGTGTTTAAATTCTATAGTTCTTCTTTGTAAAGAATAGTGGTTTTGACGAGTCATTCTCTTCTGGTCATCTGTCAGTCACAAATGTCCCCCGGTATTTCACTTGCAAGTTGAATAAAAAAAGTAACGGATCATTTTTTTTAGTTTGCCTTTCATACTGTTAAACACACTATTTGAATTTTACCTAATTAAATCTCTTTCTAAGCCAAAATTGCCAGAGGAAAACCTTGACCCCGTTGGAATCAAAAGGAATATGGCCATCAATGTCAATGTAACTGATGTTTCACTCCATAAGTTTAAAGATTAATCAGTAGTAAATTGATTCTTCACTGTATACTATGATAGGGTCCTCACTAAAACTGGAAACAGTGCTCCCACCTGAGGTGCATGTTTTCTGATATTAAGGCAGATTCTTATTTAATAAGAACCCCACTATACCACTACATCAGCTAAGCATCATTTCCATAGTCTTGCTGTAATGTTTTATCAACAACTGCCTGTCTTCAAAGGGAACACTACTAACCTTGATACGCCCAGCACTAAGCTGTGGAGGCAAAGACCTAGATGCTGCCGTCACTCTGGCTCTTGCCTGTGCCAAGTTACCTGTTCAAAAAAAGAAAGAAATACATATGGCAAAAACTGTCCAAGAAGCTTAGCAGGGAAAAATTTATACGGTGGAAAATCAGCTTGTACAATAGCACTAAAAATAGCAGACACCAGCACGCTTCTTCCACACCCCACTCATTACCAATTGTGCCTGCAAAGCATTCGGCACAGGCATGACAGAGCGCAGCGTTGATTTAAAAGGGAGGAAAAAGTCAGTGATAAGGTGGTATGTCACTGACCTTAGCTACTGAGCTGATGAAAACAAGGACAGCACAAAGGCATACAGCTCAATCACTAGTAATCAATTTCTCTGTGACTCGTTGAGAGGTTTAAAAGAGAAAAAGACAGCAGAAACAATCTTGTTTCTATGAAATCATGTGGATCCTGAAGTGTTTAGACAGCATCTTAAGCTCACAAACTAATGAAAGAGATGAGAAAATGATAAGACGGTATCTTTTTTTGACCTTTTGACACATAGGCCCTGCTTAATCCCCAATCTTATTGTTCCTTGGGGTTTTTAAAGAGTGACTCAATTCCTCAGGCAAAACCATACTGTGGTGTCAACTGAAAGACGAATGCCTTTTTTAAAATGTACAGTATGACGCGTCCTAAACTTTTTCCTCTGTACTTGTAGAAAGCCAAAGTCATCACAAAATAGCTTTTCAAAATAAAGGCTCAGAGAAGAGAGAGGAAGTGATACGGGACCGTGCATATGCAAGACACTCTGTATATTTCAAAGTTTTAGCAAGTCTAGCACAAGATGTCCAAATGTTTTCTCTGGCTATATCTTCAGAGGCTAAACTGTGATTAATAGCATTGAAAGAACCCTTTGAAGCAGGATTGGTGACATCAAAGCCCTAATCCATGGGTGGCAGGATTTTTATAATGAGTGGGAAGCATTTTAACACATTTCAAAGGATTTACAGCATGAATAAACAATAGGCCTCTGCAGATGTACCACACACCTTTCAGAACCAGAACACATAAATAAGTGTCCATTTTAATTTAAATGTAAATAAAGTGTTAACACTTCTTTCAGATGCTAAGTGCCTTGTTTGCATCAACTCCAGTGTTTAGCTGTTTGCTTTAGGGAAAGTCAGTAACTCTAAACAGTTTTCAGAGTTTTGCTAAACTATATATTACATAAGCAGTAGGGAGGCAGGATGGGAAAAATGAAACCCAGGAACACTTAATCGCTGGTAATTATTCCATACCGGAGCAGAGCGGACCCAGCGTCTGCAGAGCGCTGAAAGGAACTCTCGCTCTTACTTTCCACCAAACAAGAAAAATACCCATCCCCTGAAAGCAGCCTTGGGGCCAGCACTCAAACACAGCAATGACACCCGCCGGAGTGATTCAAACAGTCTGTATTCATTTTCCAAAGTATTTCTCTTTTAAGCTGCTGGGACTGGGACTGACACAATGCTGCAAAGCTGGCATGTCATTTCCAGATCCACCAGCGTATTGTTACCTGGCAGTCTAAATCACGGTGCAGAACGCAAGGTATGTCCCTGGTTTTGGAAACTGCTTTAGGCTCTAATGCGTAGGTTAATGAGAGCTGCAACTCTGTTTTGAAAATCCTGTATATCTCGTATCGACAAATACACATAGTACATACAGTATATACCTTTATCTCTCTAAGGTTAAAATGAGGACTTTAATGAGCAAGTAGTTGGTGAATTTATTTTTCTCCTAGCTGTACTGTTGATATTTTTGTATGTTAGAAATTACTCTTTCGTGTCAGTAGACAACCTGGAAAGGTTGGTTTTGGCTGGGCTTCAGATTAGCAAGTCTAAAGCTTGGAAGCCTCACACTGGAGAACTGATGACAACACCACCGGATAAAAGAGGGGAGGAGCTGGGAGAAGAAACAAATTTGAAGCAGATGGTTTAAAACGACAAAAATTTTGTGGCATTTCATAGCAAGTTACAAAACTCTAATAACCAAATAAAATTTATAATGATAAGACAGTTGCTCAAGGGTCACCGCACTCTCTGCTGGCATTAGGTTTCTAGGGTTCGTAATTAATATCCCTGAGCTCTCCCTTAGTTCCTCATGAAAAAGTAAAACTAAATTTAACATTTTTTGATCTGGCAAACCGAGCAAATAAATAAACTTTTTTATTAATAAAAAATCTTTAATGACTTCACAAGTGAAAAAAACAACCCTAAAGTGGTCAGTTCTGACTTAAAAAAAAAGAAGTGCTTTACATATGGTGATTTCATTCTTTAGTTACTTCCTTCTAGGAATGGATTCTTGCTAGTGCTTATTTTATGTGTCTAGTGAATTCCTGTATGATTACTAACTACTGAATTGTAGCATCAGATGCAACCCGTAGAAAAAAATGTTATTGGGATTTTCTTTTTTCCAGATCAAACACAAAAGGATGCTTCAATAAAAATTTGTGAATTAGTTATCTCAAGTAGCTCACGTTCAGAAAAATAACTACTTATCTTTAACATGTCCAAGCCATTAAAACTAACAAACAGAACCAATGTGGTTTGAAAATTAGTCCACATAATAAGAAATGTTTCACCCAGAGTTAGCATGGTGTTTAGAGTCAGTAAACATTTGGTGCCTGTCCCTGCATTCGATTTTCATTTAGAAGGTCATTTATTACTTTACAGACCAAAAATAATTAAATGTTATTCCACTTTGTGAAGAACATCAATATTTGAAGAACAAACGTTTTTAGATAATAAAGTAGCCAGTTAGAACTGCCACGGGTTCCTTGAAAGGTTAAACTGGTTAAAGGTTAAAAGACTGCACCGTGCCTTTCAGAAGTCTAGCTTCACACCTATTATATGGTCAACAGTTTAGAGAAAATACAAGTGACATCCATGCAGACTTAAATAAAGAACTACCTATATTACAATCCAAGTCCGTAAAATGGACTAATTAAGCAATTTAAAACCCTCACAACATTTTCTTTGGGTTTTTTTTTTTTTTTGGAAAAAGCATTCATGAAGCAGGGGAGAGAAGTTAATGGTTAAAATTAGGACTAATCTTTTAAACACGTACATTTTATTCACATGCATTTCCTTTTCAGTCCAAGAGGACTGCTCATCTGAAAAATTAAGGCTCCTACCTATGTGTCTGCTGGATCAGACACTAAGGTCTCTGGGATTCATTTGAGTCAGTGGGGAAGTCACTCAGTCCCAACGTTTCTTGGTTTTCCCCTCAGTTTAATAAAGTTAGGAATGCCATTAATGCTTTGAGAAGTTTCAGTCATTAAAGTTTGTGAAATGCTCTGAGACCTTCCATCAGAAAGAGAAATAGCAAAAATCTATGCTCTGACTGGCTAAGCTCACTGTGCCAATGCTCGGCAAAACTCGTTTTGTCTTGAAGCTGTACAGGAGATCTCACAGCGCTGCAAACATATTCTTCACTGATGCCTCATTCCAGCTAGGTGAGAAAGACCATACTGCCAAAGTACCTTATCTCTTCTATTATGCAAAGCCAAGCAGGAGAAGTTTTGAAAGTATTTCAAGTATTTACACAGCACAGAAAGAAGAAACGGGTTGTCTCCTTTCGGGCTGGACTTTGTCAGTGCTCTCTAGATCTCAGAAAGGACTAGTCAGCATTCCTGTCTTCTCACTTGCATCCCTGGCACTTACTCACTGCGTGATCTGGACGAATTAATGATTTGTCCAGACGTTGACTTTCCACACTAATTAGGAAAAGTACACTCTCTGGCTGGATGTTCTGATGTTACTTATGGTTTGTCAGTTCTTCATTATTCTTAGGTGATGGGTTCTCTAAGTAGTGCCCAGCAGATATTAGTAATATTAGCACTGTATTTATAACCTCATTTTGGTTATGTCTGCAATAGATGACTCCTCCCAAAGTAAGAGCATGCCAGGTAAGAATTACATTAAGCTTTGATACAACGTTTAGTTTGGGAAGTGACTTAGAGAGAAAAAGCCTAATGACAATGTCACCTTACTGTACAAGCTGTACCAGGGATATCACTATTATATAGAGGGCACAGTACAAGCTCTTCCCTTATCCTCATATATTTTATTAATTTCTTTCATGCTTCTGGTTCAGATAAAGAGGGGTTACTTGAAACACCATGTAGATACAGTATAATATGGTCAGAAATGCTACAGTGCATTCATATTTCATTGACACCACTTCTAATCACAGCTAAGCACTCGCACTCCAGAAGAGGCACAGAGTCAGACAATGTCTTTGACATACACAGATCCTTCTCTGTCTTTCCTTCAGTACATTTTATCTAGCCTAAGGAAGTTGACTGCTTATCTCCGTAATGCATTTTCGTCTTCTGCTACTATAAGGCTAAGCTTTTCCAGCTCGACTATAAAGGAATACATGTACTTTTTTTATTGGATGCTAATTTGAGTCTGGTCACTGACTATCAAAACTCTTCTTTTGAGTCAATGAAGTCATTTAAGCTAATCTTGTGCAATAAAAAGCTAAGAATCCAATTTTCTCATATACTACACATTTTATACAATAATATATTTATAAAAACGCTGTCTGTGGAACACAACTATCAATATAGACAACTCCCACTGCTGCTTATTCTGAAAAGAGAATCGCTTTACTTCCTATCCAGAATAAGTAAATAAAAAATGAGAAATAGCATTTCCAAAATCAGATTGATATTAGAAAACACAATCTGATAACCACGAAAACTTTGTAATAGGGAGGCCCACCTGGGAATAACCTAATTATGCGTTTTTGCCTCAGAAGCAAAAAAGATGCACTTTTTGGCCTAGATTATTTGAAAAGAAAAATCCTTGCCACAGTGAACTGACAAATTCTGATCCTGATTCTCAATTAGACTGAAAGTTTCTTCAGCCTTATTAGCATGAAGTAGATGCAGATCATATTTACAGATACTTAAAAGCTTTACATTGCTAGACGGGGATTGGAGAACCACAGCGTACATTCGGGGCTGCTGTGCTTTTCACTGCATACATCGCAGATACTTCAGTGGTCACTTCCCACATTAGTAAGTCACACACTGGCAAACACACAGCCATAAAATAAAAGTTCGCTTGTCAGCATCATCGCTGCTATGTTTAAATATTGTCCTAACAGGGTAGGCTTAGCAGACATCTTGTAGAACACAAGGGAAGTTAAGGCACTGACAGCAGCTGAGACGAAACAAAGGTCAAACTGTATACTGTATTCCAAGATATGTAAATGCGTGATCTCAGAAAGAAAGGTCTTAACTTTTACCCTTCCCTACTAAAGAAGGACAGATTAAGGTATATAATTAGTTAGTAGCAATGCCTAAGGTATTTTTAAAACACAACCTTGAGTATTAATGGCTACTTTAAGCAACTTGCTCAATTTTCCATCTGAATTGAAGCAAATATGCGTAGCCATCTACGTGATTGGGAATGTGTTCACTGAAATGCAGACATTTTCTGAAATATCACTGGCAACTAGAGGTTACGGTGTAAAAAATGCTGGAGGTTTCTACTGCTTCGTATCCAGCATTTTCTGTAGTCAGGTCTGCGGCCTGACTGGCTGAAGACTGACTGAAAAGCTGGCCGCAGCCTGACCTGGTCAGTGTCCCAGCTGCTGCATTAGAGAGAACAAAGTTGCTCAGCTTTTTATGATTTATACATTATCAGAATACACAGGCCATTTCTTTCAGATACGGTCCTTAGTAACTTCCACCNACTCCAGGTGGGGTCTCATGAGAGTGGAGTAGAGGGGCAGGATCACATCCCTTGACACCTTTGGTAGTGTACAGTTTGATGCTATTGTATGGAACCTACTCAGGACAATAAACCTTGAGATCCCTGGAGAACAAGAGACAGTACAGAATGACGCAGTCTGTATCATGGGCAAAGTACCTCACCATCAGCACGAGGTCTTCTGTTGCCCCAGCAGATTGCCCTGGTTCCTGCACCACATCTGTAACTGGGATTAGAAGAAAACTACAGAGGTGCATTTTTTTTTGAAGACTTCACTGTTGAGGAATTCTCCATTAATTTTCAGCATTAGCCCAAACCCCCTTATTTTAATTAACTTTATTCAGGACAGACTTTATTTCTTCCAGTAGTACATGGAAGAATACTTCTAAAAACATACACAGGTTAAAAATACGGTTACCACACATGCTGATTCAGCTCTGGTCTCCCTTGTTGTTTTATGACATTGACACCCTTTTTCTTGCATGTTATGTAAGATTTTTTTTTCCTCAAAATCATATATGCTTTATCTAGAAAAGTAAAATTTTGATTAGGAAGAACATGGTAGTTATTCTTGGTATTTTATCTATGCTCCCTCACCAACATGAACCAACAGCAAGCATTCTGGTAGTTCATACCCTCAGCATCTCCTCTCTGATGACCTCAGGACTGTCCTCAAACACTAATTAAGCTTTACAGTACTCAGTATAACCTGAGGGCAAAACAATTTTCTGCAAGAACAGTGAATAAACAGGAAGAAGTTTATTCTTTGTTCCCAGGAGAAGTCAAGAATTGTGATTTCCAGCCCGCTGTTTGTATTTCCAGAGTATGTTCCCTCTCCATAAAACATAAAATCATTTTATGGTATATATTCCACCACTTAGGACCTGCTGCCGAAGCTGTTCCATTCAGTCTGATCAAAACCCTACTCAAGCCAGTGAATATTCCCAACAAATTCAGTGGTAAAAAATCAGGTACAAAGATGTGACTGAAAGCACACAGAATAAAATGGAGAAACATTTTCTTTGACCTCACTATGACTATCAGTCTTCTCAGTGGTTAAGACCCTCAGATAGACAGGATAAAAATGGGGTGAAGACCAGGTTTTGACACTTCAAGAGAAACATGGTTACAGAACTTTATGAAAGTCCCAGACCTCCCCATTTTTGAAATCTAGGCATTAATGATGTTGACTACTGATTTAATCAAATCTCAAAAGACTGCTCAACCGAATGTTTGCTCCTCTGGATCTCAGTACTTCCATATACTATCACAGATAGCACAAAATCCGTTATTTTTGTGGTAATTCAAAACATTATTCTCATTTATATTTGTATCTCCACCCTTAATGAAACAAATATCCATTCATTCAAACACCCTTAAATGCATTTTCTGTCTTTGACACACACTGTGACCTGCTGTCCAGGCAGTTCAGTTATAAGTTATAATAAGTAAGACAAAGTCAAATAATACGTGAAACAATAATGCCGATTTAGTAAAGTACTGACCGGAACAGATTGTTGCAGGGTGATGGAATAATGGAAATAGATAAAATAAAGTACAAAATCATAGTAAGACAGCCCAGTCAGAGTACAAAATACTCTAAAACAGACACACAAAATCCAGCACAGACTCAGAGGTTTGCTTTCCACCAACTACGTTCATCTCTTACATACATCAAGCCCTAATTAAATTATTTTGAGAGAGTGCGAAATACAAGTACGTTCTTTGTAAAGGACATACCAAAATCATTACAGATATTCAAACCAGCAAGGTTATCTGAATATTCAATAAATTTATCTGCTCTACAAACTCACTAGCAAATTTAAAAATAATTGCTCTTCTAGGATTTGATCTTAAGAGCTACTGAATGCTTCCAATGACGTATTGAGCATCTTTGACACAGTTTGACCTCACAGTGCCTGTGGAAACTGCCTAGTAAACTACTCATTAAAACAACTACAGTATAATGTTCCCTGAATACTTTTGTATTTCAGTTTTGTACACGCTTCACAGTGAGATCCCATAGTCTACCATAGTATACTAGTGAATATAAAAAACAGTAACATCTTCTGTACAATGCATCTTTTGCTTATCAATACGTTTTGAATTTAATTTGTATACCATGAAGTGTTAAGATTAATTATTGTTCACTACTGTGAGATAATGTTCATTGAAGAATTGAGAAGTTAGGCTAGAAACATGAAAACTGAAAAGATATCTCCTCTCTTCTGAGAGAAAGGTAAAGAAAAATTATTCTCAAGACTTGTTCTATGGAGAATGGCCTATTACGAATCAAGTCAGTAAGCTCATCAAGATCTGCTCTTAAACCTGCCCACTTGTACTTTTTTTAGGGTTCAATTTGCAAGCACTTGAAGATTAAAAAAAAAAATCTGTATCTATGCCCATTTTCAGTACAATGTAATCTGTGAAGTCTCATATTAAAACCAGCGGACTTCTGCTTGGGCAACACCCTTTACCAAATATAAACGTGATAAATCTAACTTGACCCTTCTCAGCTGTTGTGCTTACTGACACGTGCAATTCCAGAGATTCACTGACACTTTATTTATAGGGAGTTATTCTCAACAGTAACTAATTGTTATGTCTTATACAAAGCTTTAGCAGGACCGAGACCTTAACTTTGATCTGATAGATGGTTCTGTTTCTAGACGAGTTCTATTTTTAGGGCTATTTTAGGGCATGTTTTGAATCCTACTGCTAGCAAGTCTTGTGAGTATCTGTGTACTGCATTTGTCCTCTGACACAAAACCTTAGGATGTGAAGAAAAAGAAACACTGAACTGTAGAACGCTCAACTGAAAAACTAAATAAAAAGTAATCCAACACTCTACCTCTCAAACTCAGTTAAGCTACATTTAATTTAGTTTACTGATGTCCCACATCTGCAAGCCAGTAAAGTTCACGATTGTTACATTGCACAGCTGTGGTTTAAAGCCTCTCTTTGCACACAACACACTGGCAGCAACGCAAAACCGATTACCTTTTATATGCTTTTAACATACGGACCAGTTAGAAGTAGGAAAGCCCTATGTCCCGAGTGAAAATATATACCCTCCATTAACTTGACTCAAATTCTTACAAAATATAAATTCTGATTCATCTTTAAGTAGAGAGATTATAATTACAATGGCTTTGTTTCCGATTTATTTGACTTGGGAGTTGCCTGCAGTCATCTCTTAGAGGTGAAAATACTAACACAAAGGTACCATTATAAAAAGATTTTATTGTAGGACAAATTACTAAAATTATGATGTATTTGAGTCTTCTGCTCTATTGTGATGTGGAATTAAGAGGAAAAAATCCGCTAAGCGCAAATGGAAACATGCTATATTTCAGTGCAGAACTATGACACGCACCAAGCCAAAAGACCTGCCGCTACTTATTGCTAGAGGAAGGGCTTGTGATCCACAGAGGTGCACAGTGACAAACATGACAGGTCAAGTCATGGTTCCACTGAAAACAATGGCAAAGCATCTATGATTTCAACTGGCCAAGGTTTCACTCTATGCCCAGTAGCATCTGCTCATGGGACTGAAACGCAAGAAAATCCATCTGTTTCCCTCAGTTTTTAAGGGAAGATCTTCACAAGGAAGACCTTCCTTGTCTCTAAATTGGAGAGGCATAGATTTCACAGATGGACCATTCCGTGGATGAGGAATTGGCTGTATGGTCACACTCAAAGAGTTGCAGTCGATGACTTGATGTCCAAGTGGAGACCAATAATGAGTGTTGTTCCTCAGGGGTCAGTATTGGGACCCAGTGCTATATAACACCTTTGTTGGTGACATGGACAGTAGGATTGAGTGCACCCACACCAAGCTGTGTGGTGCACTCGACGTACTGGAGGGAAGGGATGCCATCCAGAGGGACTTTGACAGGCTTGAGAGATGGGCCCGTGTGAACCTCATCAAGTTCAACAAGGCCAAGTGCAAGGTCCTACACATGGGTCAGGGCAATTCCACAAGTACAGGCTGGGTGGCAAATGGATTGAGGAGAAGGACTTGGGGCATTGGTAGATGAGAAGCTCAGCATGAACTGACAATGTGCCCTCGCAGCCCAGAAAGCCAACCACGTCCTGGGCTGCATCAAAAGTGTGGCCAGCAGGTTGAGGGAGGTGACTCTTCCCCTCTATTTTGCTCTGGTGAGACCTCACCTGGAGTACTGCGTCCAGCTCTGGGGTTGGAACTAGATAATCTTTAAGGTCCCTTCCAACCCAAACCACTCTATGATTCTATGAATCAGTTGCTATTAAAGATACAGAGAAATTAATATTGACATAGTACTCTTGTCACCAAGGAGAGGTGAACGCAGTTCTTCAGAGTGATTTTGCAAAAGGTCCTAGTTCTTGTGTTCTTTAGTGTGCGTAAACAAAGCCTGAAACATCTTTTTCCCATTCTCTCACAGCACATGGCCCATGAATTGTTTGGTTTTGTGTTGGTTTTTTTCAATACAACACATATATTTCTTATAATTACTATTGTCTGAGGGCTGTAAGAAGGGCTGGAGACTCAAAGGCACAAAGAAAACAGGCTAAAAGTCAATACTGAGGAGGAGAAATGACCTTTAGGTGGGCTAATTATAACTAATTTGTTTTTGGAAAAAAAACCTGTTTTCCTCCTATTTTGGACAAAAAAAAAATTCCCTTGTTAAAACGCCATCATCCTAACTCTTCAGTGAAGGCTGTGAGAACTTTCATCCTGGTTCTTTTTGACAGACGATGCTCTAATATCTAGGTTCCGTGAACAAGGAGTGTTTATTAGCAATGGATGATACAGTGACACAACATCACTCAATGTGTGAGCAATGCCCAATGCTGCCATAATTATCAGACACGATGTTGCTGTAGCAGTACCCAGCTCTGTATTTATTCTATGCAGCCAAGCCAAGCCCAGCCCTTACAGATTCTCAAAGCTAGGACAGAGAGATTTCCGGTGTCTCTGTTCTGGTGGTGGGAAGGGAAGGCTGGAGGATTTCCCCTTCCCTCCCTCCAGGTGCCAACTCTCCTGCCTCTCTCCAGCAAGGACCTAAGGCAGAGCAGAGCAACCCTGGCAAAAGCTCTAAAGGTCTGTGAGTCATAGAAGGGGAAAAAGTCTGCAGAGATTGTGTTTCAAGAGTAGAGAATTATGTTGTGCTGCAGCTTTTCTGAGAAGATGAAGCCCCTCTGGCATACTTCCCCGTCCCGCCAGCATGATCTGGTCAGCTGGGGAACATAAGGCAAGAGAGAGAAAAAGTGGAAGGGGGAGCTGCAGTCTCAAAAAGGCCCTTGTGGTGCTTCACCCAAGCAGTCTGATGGTACCACCACTTAAAGGGGATGCCGCAAACAGTCTTGAATATCAGGGCAATGAGACAAATGATCTGATTCCTCACTGATACCACTAGTGAATGTAGCAAGGCCCTCCTTAATCTTCTAATTAAAGCCCTCTTCTCTTACAAGGGGACTCTACTTTCTAGATCACACAACTGCTTTTCTCTCTGATGCTTTAGCCACAGCGATAAACCAAAACTAGAGACAAACTGGAATGCATTGTATCTGAATGGGAACATCCATATTCAACTGTAGAAGTGACATTTTTTTTTTTTAATGCTCTACTTCTCTCTTGTATTTGGAGTAAATTCTATTTTAATTTCCAAATATACATAATTCTCATCGCAAGAAGCTGCATCTATAGAAAAAAGTGACAACTGTGGAAGCAATTGGGAGAATTGCTAGGTTAAACCAGAATATGTTCATTCAGTTTTGAGGTTAAAGGTCCCTAGAAAGTGCAAACAGATTCCAAAATGTGCCAAACATGCCTAAGTTTCTACTGAAAGATGACAAAACATGCCCTACATGCTACAAAATTAGTGCCAGAATGTTTAAGTTCTGATGTCTCACATCAGTAATTGTGCACTCTCTTAACCATAAATTACTATTACAAATGTATATTTAAAGCCCTGCTGTTAATTTCTGGCCCTTTAAACGACACAGTCTGCTACTGTGAAATAGAAGCATTTGTTAAGAGGGGATAAGTATATTTGATAAATTACAGGGATTAACATGATCTTAAATTAGTAAAAGAATTTAGCCCTTTTAATATTTATTTTCTTGCCGCTGCTCAGTTTTTGACAGCAGAAGACATGAGAGTTATATAAATATACTTCAAACAGAGGATCTTCTCAGGGTGGGAAAGGCATCTTTTTGTTTTTCCTGGTATTTAAGAACTACGTTTTCAGTAATCGTCAGACCCGTGTTAGCAGCCTCAAATTCCCTCTTGCTTCTGGGATAGCACCACCTAGTGACTATTGCACATAGGAGAGATTGCTGCTTGGCAAAACCCAGGCACGCTGCAAATTCCAAAGCTAGTTGGGAGCAGATGTGAGAACGTGCTGTCACTCATCTTCAAACAAAACACCAGAGATACTGGCAGAAGGCTCATTTCAAGTCAGGGTTACCTGGAGAGATGCAATATGGCTTCCATGTAAATTATTAACTTTCACATCAGTCAGTAATCTACAAAAAGGTGGGGAAAATTGTATCAAGATTATGAGCCTTCAACTGTACTTTTTCTGGGCTGTAGGGATGAAGCACATGTTGAGCGGAGGGAAGAGGGCTAAGAGGCAAGGACCGAGTACGATGGGACATTTACACAGTCACTATTATTTTGCTTACAAAAGCCTCTTCTAGAAAGTTAAGAGAACAGCATTATCTTTCCTCACTGAGCAGAGATGAAGCAGCGCTGCCAGCAATACCTTCTGTTCTCAGCCAAACCTTTCATTTATCTTGCAAGCTGCCAGAACTAAACCTGGCAACAATCTGATTTTAGAACACAGAGGCCCCAACACAGGATGCGAGTGCCGATGGTATTAGACAGTTGGAAAAAAATGGAGTAAAATCACAAAGACTTGTAAAAACATAAGGGGTTTAAGCTAATCTTATAAAGCCTTGCACAGGAGCATACACATAATTATTTTTTCAGCAGGATGTCCTGTACTGACTTGACAGAAGTACAGACAACACTCAACTTCCCGTGTGCTCTTCATGGGAAGGTAAAAGTTCTACAAGGGGAGGCAGAAAGCAGGCAACTCATGTAAATAAGAAACAAGGAAGGAATGGAAGAGACAACACAAAAAAAGTGGAAATAAACCAACATGGTAACTATACATTACTGCAATGAGACATATCTTCTTACTGAACCTTTTATGCATCCTGGGCAAAATATGTAAGTTCAGTGCTGCTGCCACTGAATGCATCTCTAAAAAGCCAGAGGAAGATGAGTATGCATAAAAGCATTAGCATTCTGATTTAAAAATAGCAGTAAAATCAAAAGTATAATATTTCCAATAATTGGGACTGGTAAGCGGGACAAAGCACCTAATCTGTTTCATTCTGACAATACCTCCAAGGTATAAAATGGCTAGTGAGGAGGGGTGTGGAGGCACATTTGACCAGGTGTGACCTTTCTTTTTTTGCTTTACTTGATCCATCCAGCACGAGTAAAAGAATCTCTTTTACCAGTTTAATGTGGACTCAAATGACAGAAGCAGACACAAAGATTCTTTGTTCTCCACTTGGGCACAAACCAATCCTGCTCCCTCTTAAACTATACCCCCCTCCATCTAAGCTTGTCATAGCTGAAAGGAGAAGCAGATTCCTTGCTGGATCCTCACCTCTCAGGACCTCTAAAGGCATAATTTGAAGGGGAGTAATCCAGAGCCTTCTAATTACAGGAAAAGAACAGAGACATTGTAACAGGAATCTATCCTAGGTAGAATATAAACAGATATTTTGCTATCAGTTTTACATGTGCAAAGAAGGCTCCAATAAACGTTTTTCTCCAGATATTCTTTTTCTACATAGAAATCTCATGATCACCAGAGGCTATGACCAGGCTACTGAGGTTCCAGAAATTCCAGACAGAGCTGCTGCACAGGCACAGAATTGCACCTACAGCCCATATACAGTAAACCTACACATCACTACCTAGTGCACGTATGCTTATTTCTACCTAAAAATACAACAGCCTCATTTGTGTATGTCTTATCAGATCACAAGAATTTTGCAATCTGATACAATCCATCATATTTAGATCATTCCCTAGAATTACATCTTTCTCTTACCCATTATGAAAACGATACTTAAAAATGTAGAAAGTATTGAGAAGTGCGTACATTTGTTGGCTTGTTTGCATTTATACTGCAGAACCATCATTTGTATAGGTTACTGGTATACTGGCATCTATCCATGGAGTAATCAAATTTCACCTTGCTGTTTTATTTAGCTATAGATCTGTGCACTTTCATGTAAGTCAGTGTCAACAAGCTTTAAATCAACTGAATTAATTAATTCTAGCAGATTAGTATGTGGTTTTTATGATTTGTAAGAAGCTTTATGTACTGCATCAATGCATCTAAATGGATGGATATTGCCTCCTAAACAATTTGATCTTCATTAGGTGATTTATGAACTGTGAGACATGGTACAGAAGAATCTATCAACAGAGAACTGAACTTAGTAAAGGACTAAGAACCAAGAAACTCCTGTATTCTCATCCTGCTCTAAGAATGAGTTATTGCCCCACACGTCAGATAATCTGCAATTCTCTGGAGTGAGAGATGAATCTTGCTCCCTGGTGGTTTTTTTTTTAGAAGAATTCATGTCCACATGTTTTAAAAAAATATGATCATAACATTTTAGACATCTAGGAAACTTTAAACAGTAGAGATGAAAAAGAATTTTAAAAATTTGTCCAGAAATAACTAGTTTTAGAGGAGTAGGTAGCTGAAGAGGTTGAAACGTTAGCAAAGCTGCGCAGAAAATACCTGTTTTTGTTAATGGGCTAGAGAACAGCTGCTGAAGAAGTTTGTTCTCTGAAGTTCGCAACACCACCACTATGTCAGCAGGAAGAGTGTCTCTGTTCTTCTCAAGGAATGCACAGGCATCGTATAATACCTAGCACAGGAAACAGAAACAGAAAAGTTGCCAAAAAGGGTTTCACAAAAACTACTATGTTCTTTAAAATGTGAACAGTCAAGATGACCAAGTAGACCAGGTAGTTTGGCTCTGACAAGCCGGTGAATTACCTGCGAAGGACTTAAAAGTGTACAGCTACAGCAGCGTCTTCAGAATGTGAACTGGCTATAAACAGAACCTGTATTCATAGCACGTCACTGTACGTCAGATTGGGTTAAATGGCTTAAATCATGTTGTATTATGCTTTGTCACGTCAAACTATGGTATGCACGAAGCAATACAACGGAGATACCTCATTAAAGCTTAAGTTGACAGTTTATGTGTGAAATAAGAAATGGTGCTCAGGTGATCATCATCTATTTGTTGATCTATAACTGGACCTGTTGGAGGAACAGGAGTAAATTGCACATCTAGGTACATTAGAACAGGCTTCTCGCTGCTTCGAAAATGGTAGTAGGAAACCAAAGCATTAATCTATTTCAATTATTTTAACTGTTTTTATTATAAATTAATGCATGGCTATTTGGATTCATATAAGAATCAGTTAATTTTGCTTAACCTCTTTTTTTAATTGCAGCAATTTTTAGACCTGTTTTATTATCACTAGCAATATTCCTCTCTAGACTAATTCCATTAGTTTACACAGAAACCAAATGTTCTCCTGCAACAGAGAACTGGCCAGTGGTGGTTTTATCACTTGGACATTTGGGTACAAAGAATTTACTAAACCTATGCAAAATTTTACGGTTTTTCTTAACAAGCCAGAAAGCTGGACAAAGTTTACTAGAACATATCTTAAAATTTTGAAGTCTCACGAGCCAGAAATGAGACTTCATTGATAACTATATAAAACACTGCTATTTCATTTTGATTTTGTATATAAATAACGATCTGGACCTGAAATCACAAGCAAAGCTCATGCTACATGAAACAACTGGACCATTATTCCTCGTATAATGGACATAACACATGGACTGCTGAGAACAAAAGAAGTCAGGTGCTGCAGAGTACAAGGAAACATCTGTGCTAGCTAGTCCCAGTCTTCCCAATGCTCTCTACAGGATCTTAAGTTCTACTACAGGCGCTGTTTTACACTGCATTGTATCCATATACTTATACACACTCACACGCAGAACAACTGTGGCATTCACACGATGTTAACAATCGTGTAGCCTGTTAGGGCTCCAGAGAGCCGCTCTTTTGAAATGGTTGTAGTAACGGTGTTTCTAGTACCAGATTTCTTTCAGAATAAGATGTGGTTATTGTCTACACAATTTTTGAAAGAGCCCTAAGGATAGGTTCTAAAATGGACTACTGCACATTAGAATTTTATTGTAGATTCTAGGCTTCCATAAACTTTATAATTTTGTCTCTTAATCAGAAAAAAAAATCATAAAGCAGAAACTTTGGATAAAACAAATAACGGCCATACTGCTGTTATATGAACTAAATAAAAGTCACATGACCTTACCTTTCCCGCATAGTGCTGAATACCAAATGACAGTTCTACTCCTTTTGGTCTCCAGAAGTATTTGCATCGCAAGTTATCTTCAAATTTATCTACACATTGAGAAGAGACATTGATATAAGTGACTTAGAGTGACTAAGTAAAATCTTCATCCTAATTAGGGACAGTTTACTGCTCGAGAAGCCAGAACTGCTAAAAAAATTTTATTATTCCATTGCTCAGAAACAGCTGTGTGCCAGCTTCTCTGGACTTTTTTCCGAGGTGCCACTTCGGAATGGACCAGCTCATTCTAAACTTAGACCAGTAAGACTGGCTTTCATATTCCACCGTTTGGGGACAGCTCTGTGCACGGAAAACTACCAAGTAAGAGGGGCCAATGACAAGGTGTGATAACTTCTCATATTTTGCTATGAATTTGCTTGTACAAGTATAAAGGGTTTGGAGTGGGTTTATTTCAACTATGTACATTCAAAGCTATGCATACATCTCGCTTTCTTAAATGTCTATTATTTGTATTTTCCCTATCTTCTTTTCCTCATTCATTCAGCTTTGTGCATCACGTTTTAAGTATATGTTGCTGTCTTCAGGCTGGGACCATGTCACATTTACCTTTGGAATTCTACAGAAAAAGAGGTTTCTACCTAAAACCTCTATGAAAGAGGCCTTTCGTTTCCCATGACTACCTCTAAAGCGCTGACAGAAAAAGAAACACCACCTTCTAAGAAAAATGTCTTTTATGCCCTGTGTTATTTTGCACGCTCTTTAATATTTTGTAATTAAATTAGTGCTGATACTGTACAACTTGCTATTGTATGTCTTTACCTGAACAAGCAACTGGAGACCTGAGGCCAACTGGTAGAATTCTCTGTCATGTTGACTGGTCAGAAACCACTATCAAAATGGGTTTTTTTAATGTTAGAATCCATTAATATTTTGTGTTAGGCTTTTCTTTCTATTAACATTTAATCAAGCTTGTATTTAAAGCAAAAGCAACTAGGTTTGGAATTTCGGTGGCGGGGGCGGGTGGAGGGTGTGTGGTGTGGTGGAATTAATGATTGTCTGGGACATCTGGAGAGGGCAAATTATCCCACTTTGCTGTCTCCTTGCGGGATCCTTCTGTACTGCGTACAGATCAGCACGAGACCAAGGAAAGTGCCTGAGTGAAACTTCTAAGTTCAATATTCAGTATTAGCTGGTTTAGAGGACCCACAGGGAGGCACACCGCGTCAGTACACAAAAGAGGACTGGAAGAAACCGTAGCATTCATTCTATCTGCGACCTAAATTTGAGTTCCAACTCAGACTAGCAGAAGTGAAAAACCTTGTACTTGTATTGTGCAATTTAACAGGCAGCTGTTTTTTTTCTCTGACTAACAGTTTGCCTCTGCTGCACATTCCATTGAAGGAATTGGAACTCTCTGTTTCATATGGCAAGAAAAAATGTAGCTCTAGTAAACAAAAGCAAGACAACAGTTTTAAACATGGCAGGCACTGCACGTTTTAAAGTTGGCACTGAGATTTGTTAAAATATATGTAAAATATGCATGAAGGAAGGGAAATATTCAGCCAGATGGCACACCAGAAATAACACACACTTTCTATTTATGATGAGATAATCTGGAGTGAAGCAGTATTTTCTAATTGGATAAACATGGGCCTAGGAGCCTGTGAGATCTAAATTTCACTCTCAACGCTAATGTTGCTCACAGGGTGGTCCTAGGCACAAGATTCTACAACATCTCAGGTTCCCTTCAGTAAATGGGGAGACATGCTGCTTGATGTACCACACATACAGGGACAAGACACAGGTTATTTCCTTGTAACACTGGAAAGACAATAAGCCCTTGACATCTGATATATAAGGTAACTTTTGAAACATAAAAAGAACAGAAAGCAGGGAAAAATGATGAAGCACAATAAAAAATATACTTAAAATATCAAGTGGAGTGGCACAGCCTCAGCAGGACAACTAGACTAGTGAAACTTGAGTAAAGATGCCATTCCGCCCTCTCAAAATATATTTGTTATTTCCCAGAATTTTTGCTTGCACATACCAACTAAAGTTAGGTCTGTTGCCTGAGGAAATCGACTTTCTTCATCCAGCAGAGACAGGAGACCCATAGGTTTCTGGAGGAACATATCTAGAAGTGGACGGTTGTCCTCATACTCCACCGTCATAGCATCAATTCCCTCACTCTGATATTCCATCTACAAAGTCACCAGCACAGTTTTAATATTGAACCAGTAAAAGCAACATCATCATTAGGGCATTTATGATGCACAGCAATACTCTACAGGCCCCAGCAACATCACTTACAAAACTTCAACTGAAAGATGTCATTGTCTTGCATTTAAATCACACACTCATTTTCTATGTATAACATACTCCTGAGTACGATCTATGGCTCAGGGCAGATGATTCAACTAGTCTTCATCAGAGTTGACTTTACCTGCTCAAGTGCAAATATATGTTGATTGAAATAAAACTGGATCTGTTCATTAGCAATATTTATGCACAGCTGTTCAAAGGAATTTCTTGCGAAGTTCTCAAATCCGAATATGTCTAGTATCCCAACATTCATCCCATTTTCAGCATTGCTGCATGTGAAAACACAAACAAAATTCATCATGGATACCATTAAGCTAAAATCAAAATAAACACACTAACCAAGATTTCATGATCAATTCAATCTGCTGCAAAAGAGGAGAAAAAGCGTGTTTGAACCTAAGACAACTTGTGCATTTGTTCAGCATCATTAACACTTCAGTTTTTCACTTGCTTCTTCCAAATTTCCATGAACAAATAGGCAGATATCAAATAAAATCTATTGTCTGCTCCTCCAGGTAGACAAAACGTGTCAAGCTTTAATAGTGTGGTTTTGCTATACTCAGAAGGGTAATTCCTAAGCCTGCGGCTGCTACAAGCTGGACTGTTAAGAGCCCCTTTGCTAGGTGAAGTATACTCATACCGGAGTCACCACTAGAGCTGCAAGTATGGATGAGGACACACCTATATGATACGGTGGAGTGCCAAGTACAGATCTCACATCAGAGACATTTTCACATCACCTAAGGGGTTCTCTTGTTTCTAAAAATCTCTACAACTGCTGGAAAAGATCAAAGCAGCCAGATCAGTACCTGGCAATGAAATCGTAAGGATGCACAACGTGAACGTTTCTGTAATTATGAAAAAAAAAAAAATCATCACTTACATCTAAAGTAGTAGCACAATAACAATTTGAGATCTATATTTATTGCTAGCTTGCAAAAGCAGAAAGACTGTAAGGACTGTGAATACATACTAAAGTTTTTCAGTGTACTCCACTAATTAACCGGCCTTTGGTATGATTTTAATGTTCACTACATAAGAAGCATCTTTTTAAACAATTATACAGCATTTTAAACACCCAATTTCCATTGACTTCAGTAGCTAAATTCCACTCAGCTCTTTGAAAATGCTGGGGTTAATGTCCTGGAATTGGAATTCAGTATCATAGCACGAAAGCCATTTTGAAGGCTTAGCCAAAATAAACACAGCACCCTTTCTGCAACATCAAAAATATACAAATGGATGAACCCATCAAAGGCACATGCACAGTAAATACACATGATTCAGTGATGTGTAACTTGCCATATATTTTTATCTGGCTGAAGTAGCGTATTAATACGATTTACAATCCAGCTGAAGAGCCGGCCATAAAGTGCTTTAGACATTGCATCTCGCACGTCAGCTGCTTTGTCCACAGTGTTTGTTCGGATAATAGTCTCCCCTCGAGTCACAACACAGTGGGAGGTTAGGGCCTCTTGAAGTTCTTCTGACCCAATACTTAGTAATGCAGCAGCTAAAAGACAGTGGAAGAAAGATACACGACTGATTATGCAGCAGAAATCACCAGCATTGCCCAACTGTTACCCAACTTAGAGATTCTCACAAACACAGTTAAGTTCCATCTACAGAACCGTCAATGTCAAACTGTATTTACCATTATCTAAGGCTTCTGGGTTGGGAACCTCACTTTTATCTGTTTGGTGCTGTGAAGAAATGGCAGCAAACTCGATATTTCCAGTATTTAAGATTCCAGTCAGAATTCTGTACACGGAGTACACTTCCTGTAAAAGATGACATGAAGCACTTTTAAGGAATTCAATCAGATACATAGAATCATGGAATCGGTGAGGTTGGAAGGGACCTTTAAGATCATCAAGTCCAACCATTAACCTACCCTGACAAAAACCACTTCTAAACCATGGCTCTAAATACCTCATCTACCCTTTTCTTAAACACCTCCAGGTTTTTAAGCTATGAAAGAAAGAGGTGGGCCCTGGAATGACTATTGTAGCTTGCTCTGAGACCAAGTTCTACAAATTCAAGTAAGCTCCTATTGATAAAGAATACAGTGTGATATAGAATTGTGAACAGACCTCCCTGAGTACCAACTGAGACCTCAGGCTGGCCTTGGCTCACGGGTGTGTGGATATGCTTTCGCAGTTGATTTCTGTCATAAGAGAGACTGTCTGGCACAGGTGCGTATCCACATAACCAAACGGCAGCCTGTTCACAGGCAGCATTGAGGTGGTTTTTATAAAGAAGGTCAACAATGGTTTAGTAACTGGATCTCTTACCTCATCAGTGAAGCCTATAATTCTAAAGCAATGCTGAATCGCTTCAAATTGTCTTCCATAGGAATCTTTAGTAACAATATCATGCATTACTCTTCCAGTTTCGTTATCAATATATCTAAATAGAGTGGGAGAAAGAAAGCACCATACTAGCAGAAACACCAGTACAACCTCTGGTGACTTCAATGCAAGTATCTCAGTAACTAGAAAGAACATTTACTTCAGTATCTTCCAATTATATACTGTGGTACTAATTCACGAGAAGTTTTTGTTTCTGTTGCACTAACTTTCACTTATTCTTTGTTAATATCCATTATAGTGTTACCAACATTTCACATGCATCCCCTCACCCAATACAGATCAGATGCACTCAAAGTACAAATGCCAATTAAAAAGCACAACTCCAAAGCATATTCTGGGTTCGTACTGAAGCATTACAGTAAGAAATCATAAGGTAACTGTCCTCACTCGAAAGTATGACAGAATTTCTATATAATAATAAGCTTGATTCTTCCTCCTCTTCTTTCAATAGTTCAAGTTCTCAAACAACTACAAACAATGTAATGCCTTATTGTCCATCCTCTTCTTTGCTTGGGAGGATTAAAAAAGATCCTTATGGGATGGAGAAGGATTAAGAGAGATTTTAAGGCATCATACTGAAAGCAAGAGCTGATCAATAGCTAATTACAAGGAGCAGTTAAAGAAGTGATAGTTACCTCGGAGGCTTTTTATCAGGAAGTCTATATTCAGAAAGTTTCTTCTGATGATAAAGGCCTGCATAAATATAATAAAATATATGGAAATTTTTCTCTCCCCTGGAAAAAAAAAAGGTATCCTTTTAAAGCACACGTGTTTATTCTTGTGGTATCTTGTACAGTGTAAAAGCAGACGTTCTTATCATGAGCTCACTGAAGTAGGTAGCAAACCTCCCGCTTGTTTTAATGGTGTAGGATCAGCAACTGTGAAACACAAAAAACCCAGCCAACCACAGTATTTCTCCAGAGAATGGAGCAGCTCTGACTTCAACTCAAAAAGAACCTAACTGACTATTCTTGTCATCATAGACTGTGCAAAGGATCACTGCTTTAGCAGAAGACAAGAAAGCACTTAAAATAAAGAATTTTTGAGAAATAAACAGAATTCAAACACTACATAAACATGAAAGGACAGACAATTAATATACCTACACAGCCTGTTTTATGACCCTTGATTTTTCAAGTAGATATTCAGAAATCTTTGCCCCCATTACAGCCCCTGTGGGTGTAAACATCATTTCCAGATATTTTCCAAAGCGACTTGAGTTGTCGTTGATGGCAGTGCAGGCGTTGCCAAATGCTTCAACCAGAGGATTCACCTGAAGAATTTTCTCACGCAAAGCACGGTTATTGGCCTTGACAGAACAGACACAGATCAGAAGGACCGTTAAAATTATATATTGCTTACCCGCAATCCAATTCTTGCTTCAGAAGCATAACATCCCTTTTGCATGCTTGTATGGACTTAGATACTGCATTAACCTTTCTACTCATACAACAACAGGGCCAATAAATTGATGAGTAAATCTCCCCCATGTAGGAAAAAACAGATTCTTCCCTCTCTTCAACTGTTCTGCCTCTGAGGTGTCATATAATGTTAGATTACAAAACCCAGCAAAAACTAAACACATCTACTTAAGGTTAACCTTATACACTTCATTTTCCCATCATTTTGCACTAACAGCATTACTCGTAACATTTAAATGTATAAGATTCTAAGATTACAGCCATAGCAAGATCCCATTCTTTATTGTATAGAAGAACAACGGTATATGTGATAATCACTGTAGATAATTACAGGAATTGAACTCTAGGGATCTGTAACCTTCTCTTTAAAAACAAATATTGAATGGTTTTTTGTGGGTCATACTCCAGTATCTTAATGCAATATTCTCACATGCATGATTACCCCATCCCTAACTCAAGTAGGACAACTCACATCAACAGTTTTAAGTATTAAAGATTAAATAAAGTGGAAATTGAGGGTGGGGTTGGGAGGATTTGTTCATAGTTTTATGTGATTGGTTAAGAAATACCTTTCCCAAGAAGGTCAAATGTTGGACGATCAGATGGGCACTTTCTGTTTTTCCAGCACCACTTTCCCCACTGATGATAATGCACTGAACACACAAAACAAAACAATTAAGTGCACAGCTCACCACATGGGCAATTTCAGCTGTTATTTAATGTTTAGTACCAAGACTACAAGTTATTTTAAGGGTCAACCCCCTCAACTCCCTTCTGAAAGATCAGCAAAGGCTCAGTGTAATAATTTATTCCCTAGGTTACTAAAATGAGTCTTGTGATGCCTGATAGCAACATGTATATGTGCGAAGCAGTGACTGACACATAAATGAGTGACCACAACTACAGGCTAAGACACTATACACATATATGGCTTGTTTCAAATGCTTAAATCTCAGAAAACTGCCACAGCTCAGTTGATGTGACATAATTCAACAGTGCATCTGAGCTCACTGCATTGAATTCATATTAATTAACCCTGAAACACAGGGTACAACTGTACTTAATACACTGATCAAAAGTCTGCCCCCGTCTTTAAAAATAATCTTAAATAATTGCTGCTGTGCAGATAGATTCTGTAGGTGACGCTGATATTCAAGCTAGAACAGCAAACTAGCATCTAAACATTTCAGAAAAATAGGGATCTGTTCACTGGATCATTCTGGGAGAACATATCCATCTTCTTCCTGAGTCACCAGTCCTTAACACAGGGTATTTTATAGGCTCTTCAAATGGTTTCCAGACTCAGGGATTAGCTAGAATGGTCTAAATTACTTGGTATCCATCCTCTCCACTGTTACACTTCATGGACAAGATGAAAGTAGAAGGCCCGTTCACACCTGAACACTGAAGCGTTAACATTCAGATCACAGCATGTAAGAGTTCTAACAACATGTATTATTCTTCCATTTTTCATGTGTTTTACAGATCACTAGCACAAACATTAGTCTACTCAAGGTAGAGTATCAAATGACATATAATTAAAACGTTAACACTGAGCAGTTGCAAAGATTCATGTGTTTTTATGCAAACACCTGAAAATTATTTGCACCACGCTGTGAACAACGGTTCTTGGCTGGGAGAGATACAAGGTCCTAAAATACTTGATGCAATGACACTTCATATAGAACTGAGCTTTGTGAAAAGGCTGGAAAGATGTAGCAGTTCTGTACTGGTGTCTTCTGGTACCTGAGAGCAGGTGCAGGGACTGACTCTAAATAATGTCTGCAATATGACATTTCCAGCTCATTTATTTGGTTCTTGTTGGGTATTTTTGTTCTTCTTGGAAATAGATAACCCAATGACGGATTAACAGGATTATGATACCTAACTTTTGTCTCTACGCAATTGATACCTAACTTTTGTCTCACATAATTGTCTCTACGTGACTAGAGAAGTCATGCACAATGATTCATACAATTAAAGCCCATGAGTTCTTGTAGAACTCATAAAACTCTTGTAGAATTGGCCAGAACTGGACTTCAGCTTCAGGAGAAATATTAGAGCTGGACTCAGTTTTCAGGCTTCACAGGAAAATCCAAGGGAAAGCTCAATGGATAAAACAAACAGAATCAAGACATTATTGATCTGGCTACAGTGTTTATCTAATGCACCTTTACCTGAAGAACCAACCTAACATTCGCCAGGTAATGGAGATAAACATGCTCTTGTCATCCTTTGCAAAGAGCAAACAGGAAACTGATTTAGATCTAAATGCAAATGACTTCCTAAACGGGTATGAAACATACAATATTAAAGACGTACAAAGTTAGCCTGACTGGCTGACGTCAAAACTAATTTTTTTCCCCAGATAACAAGTTCTCACATAACTTTTTCAACATGAGTACTTGTTTTGTTTAATGCCTCTGTGAAAGAGCATCTAAGCCACTACGGAAGTACCAGACATCTCTCAGGCCAGTGTACTTCCACATAATCAGTAGAACTTCTTTTCTCTTCATCTTCAATGTGCCTATTGTCTTCTTTGCTTGGTATTTTCTGATTGCAGACTTTTTATTCTTTTATCCTGCTTTTGTGATTTAAAAAAAGCATTTTCTATGAATTATTGTGTGATGTACAGGGTAAAATCAGGAGGATTTTATAAATAAAAATAATTATTAGCCCCCAATATTAATGTACATAAAGCACATCAAATTAGAAAGAGTACAAAGTCACAATCTTAGGATTGTAATAAAAAGAAATCTAGCTTTTAGAGCATAGTCTTTCATTCTCATTAAAATCATTGCTATATAATTGGATTTGTCCTTATTACATTTATATTAGACCTATCCTTAATATATTTTACTTTAAAAAATTACTGAATGGTTCCTACTTTTTGTGACTTGTGTAGTTAAAGGAATTGACTATCCATTGCTTGAGGGCATCTTTATGCAACAGAAAAGTGGTTTGAACTGCCATGGCATTGAGACCCTCCTGTTTTTCACAGGTGTGAATTATTACAATACCTAGTGCAAGACAGGCTAGAATCCGAGTGTGCGGGCAACATTTTGCAGCTGGTCTCAACTGCCAGGACTTCATGGGGGTCCAGTAAACTAGATTGGTCAGGTAACCCTATCATCTTATCTGACCTTTTAATCTCTTTTATGTTGCTGTGTCCTCTTCAGAATTCCCAGATCTGACTAGATTTCTACTTTGGTTTTCCTCGGGTAGGAATAAAAGATTTCCAGAAAAAATTTCGCAAAGTACAACATAACAGAAGATTAGCCATGGCCATGTAGTATAGTGGCAGTATGATTAATATATAGAGCAAAATTATCAGATCCTTACCTGATCTTTGCTGAATGTAACCATACTTTGGTAGGCAGCATCCGCAGAAGCAAATATGTGGGGGGGATTTGATGAACGCTTCACACCATGGTAAAGCTTGGAAAACTAAAGTTAAAAAAGAATGCACAGTAGTCAAGGTATGCAAATTAGCTACACAATTAAGAACTGACAAGAGGACAGTGACTATCTTCTGCCTGTTCAACAGAAGGTAGCTGCCTGTTTTACCACAGAATTTCCACTAAATCACATGGAAGAAGAGTGGTAATTCTTGGCACTGCCCAACCTCTAGAATACAAATTACAACACCTAAAATGCACTCTGATGTTTCCCGCACGAGACAGTGAAGAGAACTGTATCACAAGGAATAAAATTTCAAACACAAGCATTCAACTAGGAAAATACCCAACCTAAATAAAATAAATTTCAAAGGTAACAGTAAATCTGAAATCTGGCCTCTCTACCTGCAACCCTGATTTAGGCACCCATGGAGACTAAGATTTATGGCTCCATCTCCCTTCATATTTGAAGGGAATTAAGCTGATTCTATCTTTACAGCATTTGATTCACTTGTTTCTTTTAAGCAGCATCTGATGGCACAGGACTTGTAATAACCCAATAGTCAAAGCAATTCTTCAGGAAGCGAAAGCCTCATCATGAGGAGGTTCATATAACCATCTTCTGTTGCCCAGAAGAAAGCCCTAAATGTCAGACAAGGGGCACAGCTGTGGCTGGGGTAATCTTCATCTCTCCTGTGGAATTTGTGCCACCAAGCAGAAAGGAATGAAATCAAATGAGACTGAATTTAAAATAAATAAATAAACAAATAAAATTGTAGCCCCAGTTTTCTAGAAGAAGAAAAGGCTGGGGTTTAGTCTCTGCTCCTAACTTCCAACATCACTTAAGTATTTTAGTCAGTGGTGTTAATATAAAACATGAAGTGAGTACTGTCCACAGCTTGGAATCTCTCTTACCTGGGGGGAATAAATGCTGAGATTCTGGAAGGGGTTTAAGGCTATTAAAATGTCTCCAACGTAAGTATAAATTTGTAAGTCGGCATAGCGTTTCTGCAGCTGATGGATAATTGTATCCTGAGAAGATTACAAAAAGTTTGACAGTTAAACAGTATTTTGCCAATTAGGAAGATTTTTGTAAATATATTGACAACAATGATTAAGAAATACTTATTTTAAATGTTACCAATTATTTTTCAAATGCCAACACCACAAATCCAAACAAATACTTTCACAATTCTTGCTAATGCCATAAAACAAAGTTAAATGGCAACTCGTATTTCCAGATTAGAACATATTTGGTTACACCAGCCTGAGAAGCAAACCTTCTGAATACAAAATGGCCAGGCACATTATTGCTGCACTTCATAGTACATTTCCATTTAATTTTTTATTTGACCATGAAACAAGGATAATAATTTTTCAAGGACTGAATTTTACATGGTAGTAAGAGACTGTTTTAAACAGGACAGTAGCACAATTTAGTATTATGTCTTTTCCTTGCCGGCAGGCAAATTAAGGATCACCAAACCAAAAATTTACAGATACTCTGCATATAGGTGATATCGTGAAATATGCAACTAATATTGTTTTATCACTTTTTATCCAGAGGCTGTAGATACCATATTACTCTATATAAATTCATAAATTCTAGGAAAAATCGCTTAAATCTAGATCTTCATGACTAAACTTCACATTTCAGGAAACTCACAAAATAATTTAAACTACCATCACTCATAATTAAATTCTTCCACATAATAGGATTCACTGCTACTGCTTTTATGTCACTATATAGAATATTAACGAAGAGATGATAGCAGATCAGTCACGTGACAATTCCTTTGCCATGGTGAGACAAAAGCTTGCAAGAAGGAACTCTTCTCATTTTGTTAAAAGAAGCCTAAAAAGCAGAAACAAGCAAAATGTGAGGCACAACTGTCAGAAACTGCCACTCAGATCGTACAGTACCTCATCTAGAACTTCTAGATTTACCAGATCATCATCTAGAGAGTACTTGTCAGCTCCATCCACATGGTAAGGTCTTCTAGTATGTATTCGTTCATGCCTGCAAGTTTGTTAGTAAAGCACCGGTGTTATAAAACTGTATCGAAGACAGTAAACATTAAGAGGCAGTGGGAAGTCATGGCTGAGTGGCTTTGCCATACAGAAAGCACAGACGCGCTCTCGGAAATACATATTTTTGCTTGAAATATCCTTTTATAAAAGCAATAGGTCAGCTTGCTGTCCAGTGTAATGTCTATTTTCTCTTTCACAATATATAAGCCAATCTATTTATCAATGCTCAGAGAGAAAGATTTATCTGTAGGCTTACTATTCCTCACTTACTCAGTAAAGCAGAAAAAAATTCTCCCTCTTTTCCTTTCTGTTCTTGCTCTAACTTAATAAACTACCACTCTGTTTAATTAAATCTTCCCCCCACATACCCAGCCTATAGTACTGCCATCTAACAAAGTTACAAGAAGCAATAAGTGGTACAAAATCCTTCTGTTACCTTGATGCATGCCAAAGCGCCTCCTCAGATGACCCCAGATCTGGCCCAAAACAGCATTTTTGAACTACAGCTGCCATCAGACTCTAAATTGTACGGATGTTCAGTCAGCTTGCCCTCAGCGATTTAAGCCACACAATAAGCAGCAGAGACAAACTGTCACATAACCCCTTTATAATCAGATTATACTGAAGGAATCTTTGAAAATGCTGTGTGTATGTTTTTAAACAACACATCTTGTTGAAACAGGGACAAATCAAGAGGCTGTAATATGTCTTCCACAGAGGGGGTGAAATATGAATGCTGTAAGCACAACCAGGCTTTTCTTTACAACAAACATAATCAAAGCGTAGTAGGAGGACACCCACCGAGATACAGTCTGCATCCTGCTGAGGAACATTTAGCATTGATCCTCAATGACAGTCCCTGACAGATTGTTTCTGCACTGGTTGCCATGTAGAAAGTAGGAATCACATGATCACACATCCCGAAACAACGCTAAATATTACATCAAGCACTAACAGAACGGTTCTGTGACCCGGCACGGAACACTGTTCATCTATGATGTTGAAGGTTAATATTAAGATGCAGCTGGTCTTTTTTTCTTTAACCATATCTTCATGTACTCATGGAATTCTGTTTCAAAATGAGTACTGAGGCTTTCACTTTTTTCCCCTTTATGTACACTTCTCCCTTTGAACCTCGTCAGCTTTCATTCAGTAAAGAGAATGTTTTCATATCCGAGAGCTTTCACATCATTGGAAGAATTATTGCATAGAAAGCCTCTAACAAAGAGGAAGGAGGAGAAGTGTTAGCTATGAGTACGGCTTCACTGATAATTGTGAATCACATTTAAAGAACCTAATTTTTTTATGTTTATTTTTATTCATTTTCCTAATTTACTTTTGTCTACTCTGTGAGTTCTGGAGAACTACTCTGTAATGGTTTATTTGAATTGTAACTAAATACAACTGTGCAAACTGTTTTGTCAACTAGGAAATAAAATTGCTTGATGTTGTACATATGAAGGAATGAAAGAAGGAGAACACAAACAAGAAGCTATGAAAGAAAAATTGTTACAGTGGGTATTATTTCCAGTGGGCAGCATAAAGATAGTGTGAATTTGTTCAATGTTCCACTCAATTAAATTTTCCATTTTTGGTTCTTTGATTAGGTGGTGGGTTGTGGGTTCGTTTTGGCCTTTTTTTAAAGCAGGCATTATATTCAAGAACATTACACTTTGCTGACAAGCCACATCCTCAAAGAAGTAGAAATGTGTGTAAGTGGCCGAATGTACTACTGTTTTTTCTAATTGTTGTTTCCACTTCAAACCAGAATTCAACCTCTTACTTCACTGCAGAGAAAAAAGCCGTTGCAAATCAAGTAAATCATTTTGAGATGGGATCACCCCTCAGTCTACAAACGAAGCAAATATTTTAACAGTTACTTTACTCCATGGAGATGTCACTAATAAAGCAACGGCTAGACATTATAGCTAACATAGCTCATCTGTGGAGCGTTTTCTTCCTGGAGCAAACCATCACAGCCACAATATTTGATTGCAACGAGCTGCAAGTACAACTGTATCTACCAGGGGTGCAGGGAGGAGGGGGAAGGCGGGCACATTCAAACCTAAGCATCTCTAATTGCAGAATGGCTTTGTAAACTAATCTGTTATCTGATTGTGTATTAAACTCCTGTTGTTTCTTCTCCTTAAGTGATAAACAAATAATTTTTTGTTCATTGGAAAGTTGGGGTTTTTTTAACACTATGTAAATAAATAACTAAGGAAACTGGTCTTAGTCAAATAGAAGTAAAACATATATACCTTTGTGCATATATTTTCTTGTGCTTAGCTTATTTTGCTAAGTACCTGATTAGGAAGAGGATATTAGGAGCATAACATCACATTAGCTTCAGATCTCCTGCTGGCCTCATCAGTTTTCTACTGACCCTATGTCCTGCAGATACACTGACAGAGTGGGATACATACAGACAGTAACCTTTTATTATTTCCACAATTTTGCAGCAGAAATACAATCTGCTTTCAAAATATTTTTTTTAAAAAAATCTTAAAAAGCAGAAGGAAACACTCTTAATTGGGGAAATAACTGTTGGTATATTTTTGCATAAAAAGTAGAATTATCAGCTATTTTTCCAATTACCCTTCCTTTCCAATAAAATGTACAAATTCTAAGCAAAAAGGACAATCAAAGGTGTTGGGTTATTTGCCTTAAGGTTCCAGCAAGATTCTTGGTCATCCCATGGAGGATGTAGTCTCTTCACTGACAAAAGAAGTGGCATAAAGGGCCAGTCACTCAAGGTACCTAACCTTATCAAACCTGAAGAGCAGGAATTTTTGGAATATTTTTGGAATAAATCTAGTGACAAGCACTGTCTGTTGAAAAAGTTTCATCCTCCTAAGCACCTTCCCTTTGCCTTTTTATCAGGCAGGAGTAGATGGAAGGGACAGAGTTTTCTTGGATTTTGGAGAAGCAAAAGGCGAGAAGCATTTCTCCCCCCAGAGAACAATTTCATGAAGAGGGTGGGAAGCATTCATTTATTCTACTTGTGGGGAAGACAGAGTTTTAAAGAAAATAACCTCCTTCTTTACTAGACACCAGCCCTACTAATAGAAGTGCACTGTAAAGAGCTATATGCTCATGTGTCCCCGGTATCAAGTTGATGATGGGGAAGGAAATGCCAGATGGACCACATAGACTTCTAGACTGAAAAGTCATCTTGCTGGTAGGTCCAGCCTGAGGGGTAAAGCGACACAGATCAAGAATTTTTATGTTCATTGGGAAGCTTCCTCTCTGATCTCTCTCCCCTCCACCCCTTGCATTCTTTTATGAGGGCCTTTACCTTGGCCTCTTGGTGCAGTTAAGCATTTACATTTACTGCTTTTTTTTCTAGGACTCACACGGGAAAAAAACTGTTTCTGTACTTGTTATTCCTTATATTATTACCAATTTTAAAATGAATTGCACCCAAACTGAGATGTAGATGAAAAATACTCAACACAATGAGAAAGAAAAAAGAGAGTGCTACTGCCACACAGAGAAACAGCCTGCTTTCTGTGCATTGCAAAGAGTGAATTTTGCTCCTGTACATCAAGTTTCAGCCTGGAGTAATTTGTTGAAGCAAGGTCATAATAGAAACACTGACACAGCTTTAATTACAATATAAATGCTGCAACTATAATGAAAATCTGTGCAACCTCCAGTAAAGACATATACAATACAGTCAGACTAAGGATCACTTGGGGGGCTACAGTAGCTCTGTGATTTTAAAAAAAGAAAATAAAGTTTTTAGCACAGTTGCTTAATACTGATATAGATGAAGGCTAGAAGAATTGCCTTAAATTACATTGGGTACAGCATCAGAAGACTATTTCTGGTTCTGTTTCTGGTATTATCTCTGAGTCCAAAGGAAATTACTGGCTGGATGCAATCAAGTTCCTTGCAGTTAATTGCTTTCAAAACTAAATGTGAGCTGGCATAGCAGTTTGATATCTGGTTGTAAGAATTACTTTCTTGGATGGACTGCTGCTGTAATCCAGCTGGCTAATAAGAAGGGGGAAGCTGCCAAGCTACTGTAGTCTCATCCTAATATCTGACAAGGTAGCCTGAATGTACCTGCCCATCTCAAACAATTAGATGATTAGTTTTCTTTTTGCTTTTTTCTTATTTTTTTCCCCCAAACTTCTTCAAGTTTGATTCTTCTTGAGCATGGATTTGTATTTTATCCTTCAAAATGCAAGGTTTCATAACTGTTCCCCATTACAGAAACAAACTTCTAAATGGTGACCAGCAGCAGCACGCTGACAGTAACAGTAAACTCTGAACTCTTTACCGTCTAGAGTAAACTTGTTTAAAACCTTATCCACAGAAATGCTGAAGTGTGTTTCATTCTTTTAAAATCTGAAACTAGAGGCTGGTAGAAGACCTCTTCTGGTTGATTCCTATGAAGAAGCCTATTTACAGACAGGAACATAAGCTACCCAGACGTAGGAAAACATCCAAGAGAAGAATAAGCCATGGCTGGAGTTGGCCTCTTCAAAGCTGCTGATAACTGGGAAACTGCCACTTTGAACCATATAACCAGAACCATTTGATACTTGATCAACATTAACCCTCAACATCAAATCAATTATAGACTTTTCAGGCCAGGAGTTAATCACTTGAGGGAATATAGAAGGCCATGGTTTTGCTCAGCATCAGCTACTGTAACATTTCATAGACAGGACTAGCAAAAAGAAAGGTAGATGGCAACGGGCGATTATTAAATATTTTTGTTACCTTAAAATTATTATAGACTTATCTACTGCATTTCATATAGCTGCCCCACATTAACTCCCCCTAAAGAACAGCCAAATACCACACGGGGACCCACAGTATCTCAAATTTTGAAAGATGGCTTATAAGAATATTACCAAGGGCAAAATTTTTAGAATGCATTCTGTGAAGACTCTTCTTCCCTGTTTCCAATTCTAAGCTTTTAATCATGTATTTTCCTCCTTGATGTTCTGCTCCTCCACCACAGTCAAAAGACAATTACTAGATCTGTTAATCCATTTTAATTTCTCCATCTCACATGCTGTTGTGACTTTGCTTTTTTAGATTTTCTCCTGAATGCTATACTAGGTAGAGCAACTGTTTTTTTAAGATTGTTCATAAATAGATAATTTTTTAATTGTTGTATTTTCAAAGGCAGAAAACCCCCCACCCAGAACATTTTTATTTCATTCACTTTTGGCAATACTCAATACTTTTCAAACCTTCAGTTAAACATTAAAATCATCCAGTTTTCCACTACTTCTACTCACAAGCTACTAAAATATTTTATATTTGGGTGTTTTATGCAATAAAATAGAAAGTTTACTTTTTTGAGGAAGTCTTCCTAAAGGATGTAAGATTTTATCATCAAAATTTACACGAGGAAGGACTGGGGCAATAGACAGAGTTTCCCTTGTAAATGTCTCCATTACAAGCTCCATAGTATTTTTAAACATCACTTATGGAACTTGAGATCTTGCCTAGCTTAAAGGACTTCGGAAGGTTTGACATATGTTTTTCAACTTTTTCAACTCTGAAGCAGGACATCTTAAAAAAATCTTCATTTTTAAAGTCAACTTTTAGTAGCATAAACCTTTTCTTTATCTTATTAATTTCTAACCTAAAGGAAATAATAGAGTATAACGCGCTCTATTAAGTTATCTCCTGGCAAAGTGACAAAAATCAGTTTGTCAGCAACAAACTGATGATAGTGACAAATGTGTGTGTTAGTAGGCTCCTTTGAGCTCAGCAAAGACAACCAAGTTCCCCTTCAGTTCAGAGGTATCAAGAACTGTGCTAAAGTTAAGCCTAGCTATACTGCACACAAACAAGTTTATAAATGAAAAATTAAAGAAACTGAATTAAGGAGACGTTTCAGTCTGTGGCTCCAGAGGCTGACAGAGATGAATCTGTCAAAAGGGGACAGCTTGCTTCTTTCTACTCCTCTCCCCTTATTCCTGGTCGCATGAAGTATTCCCTCCTTTACTTCAGCTATACCAGTTGAAGCACCCCCTCTCCAATCACTGATACAGAAGAAAATTATCTGTGAGTTCTGCTGTCCTAGTTTGTCTCTCTTACTTTAGAAACTCTAACTCAGGAGGTTTTGACAATCACTGGAGCAGTAATAAAAAAAGCATCGTGAGCTTGTTGCTGGGAGCTGTGGGAAAATGAGAGAAAGAAGTCAGTTCCCTTCTTTTCAGTAGCAGTGAACTGCTAGATCAGCTCTCTGTGTCTCTCTACCATACCCTCTAAATCAGTAGTACTGACTTTCTAGTCTGCAGACTTCCTCTCAGGCACAATGACCTTAAGTGATGTCCCAAAATAGGCAAAACTGGCATGGCTCAATTGGAAAGAGAATCCTATTAAAAAAACCCAAACAAACCCACAGGTGCTGAGTCAGTAAAGAATCAAAAGATGTAAATTCAAAGCACTGATGCTGGAAGACTTTCAAATGAGACAAACCCCAGATACCTCCTGATCAGTTATCATCACCAGTGACTCCATGAGTTCCCTCACAGTAGAAGTGCTGTTGACATCAGCACCCTGGTGATTCTCCAGTTTCTGGAAATTTTCAGCCTGTGCTCTGAGAGTTCTATGGTAGTATAAGTGGGAGAACATTTTCTTTTACTTATCTTTTAAATGATGGATGTGTAGTGTTGTTGTACTCCTAAAAAAGGGCATCTACTTTTCTTTATCTCTGAACTCCAGGGAATTAATGCACATTTCATTGTAGCTGTCACGAGTACATCAATAAACAGAAAAAGCATGCACATATATCCGACAGTGTAATAGAAAGTTTTACTCAACACGGGTTTTTAATTGGCCTATGTACTTTGAAGTGGTGACTATACATTCAGATGACTTCTACAGATCACCACAAATGAATGCCAGTAAATTTTTTCACAGTATCATCTGATCACGTGTTCTTCTGCCTGTCAGATTCCATACTGAAAATGAATTTATAAATGCATTACTGAGTTCTTAAAGGCTTTTAATTGGTACCAGTTTTCCTAGGGGTTACTATCTCCCTGTTACAGAGCCAAGCTCTTCACTGTTATGAGACTATGTCCACGCCTCTGGGGAAAATTATAATTAGATGCTCCTGGTGGTTGGTTCTTTTGTAATAATCTGATGTTTGTAGTCCAATATTAACTGTCTGGCCCATAGACTTGATATTTTGCAGGGGCATGCTTTGGCAATCTCATTAAAGTTTATACCAATTATTTAAGTTTCAAATCTTTGGAAAATCAGCACTTCATCGTTCTGAACACAATGTTGTAGATTTCAACGGTGAACAATCACTAAATTTTTTCCTCACTGAGCATGATCTCAGCCCTGATCAAAGTGGGCTGGTGTTTCGAAGAACAAGTAAGGATGCCACAGTATAAGGCTACAACAATCAGACATTATTTAATAACAGTTAGGCCCATTGCCTTCAAAGTGAAGCCAACAGCAAGGTCCACTGGCTTTAAAGTGAAGGTAAAGACTATTTCTCCAGCAACCTAATCCTGTCTCCGCTCTTATCGTTCACTGGCAGAGGAAGAAGCCATCTAATTCAGAGGCATGGATAAAAGCAAACCAAGAGTCCAGGGAAGAACAAGATGGGTACACAGAGTCTGCTGGGAGTAGAGCTTTCAGACTAGAAGAGAAACTGTAACAGACTTGGGAAAGATGAATTCAGTGATAAGAAATAAGATGGCTGCGAGCAACATTATCAGGTGAGGAACACCAAGAACAGAGAAATGGCTGGAAAAATAGAAGAACCAGGACTAGGACTTGCTGAAGAAGTGGAAATTAGAAACAGAAGTTATTGGAGTGGTAGACAACACAAGTAGCTGACAAACAGGAGAACAAAGCCGTAAGGCCAAAGAGAATGAACAGTGCATGGAGACTGATGGCAAAGATGAGTCAGATAATGATCTGGGACAGGGAACCTGGGACTAGTTGCTAAATTTAGGGGCAGCAGGGACAATAGAACTTAGCCTGGTAGGGAGAATAAGATTAGGACTAAACCCATTGCAACAGAGTCCCCTTCACCACTGCAGTCTGCAGCTGCTACTGCACACAAGTTGCAAAAAATCGCCCTCGGCAAACAAAATATTTCAGATGGGTTAGGCGGTGATAGAACAGACAAAGAGTTAAACTCCCTTAGATGGGCACTGATTGATACCGGGAGCACTGGGAAGCAGAATCCTTCCTACATTCCAGTCATGCATAAGCATAAGGTGCAGAAGCTTGTCTGTCACAGCACTCCCAGTTAATAAATGGAAAGGTTTGAGGAAAGAAATGCTGTCTTGGTCTTGATTCCTTCTCACTCCACATTATAGACAGATCCCAGAAGAAGGTACTAGCATACCATGAGGAATCAATTTCAGAGCTCCTCTTAGCACAAGGATCATTTCATCCTGTCTATATACCTTCTACCTGATCACCAGCTGGGAAAACTCTGACACCTTTTGGGCCAGCCAACCCACAGGTGTAGACAACCTGATCTGTGAGGTGTTGCACGGGGGAGGTCTGCTTAGGAGACTAAATACAGCAGAAATTTCTCCCTCACCCACAGCATGCAGTTCCTGGTACGTTTTTTCAGAAACAAAAAAAAAACCCCAAACCCTCCACAGAAGTCAGCTTCTCCTTGAAACTGTACTTACAGCTCCTCCTTCATTTTAACTTTTACATTTTTGTTTAGGCTTTTAGCATTTAAGCTACAGAATCTTATGGCATGTCAATATATACATGTTTATGACTTATGAATCATGACATTTAATTTTCTTCATCAACATTAGGAAGTGTTTGTTTATAATAATGGGCCAGAGCTTATCTCACTCTAGACAAATTTCACATTACAGAATGATTGCTGGGCTCGGGGAGGTGGGTTCATTTGCATTTAATTCTCTTTTGAAACAGTGAAATTCTGCCACCCTCTGGACAACAACTAAACTAAGGCATATTTACAATCAGCCTCAGAACTAAAAGAATCCCACTGCCACTGATAAACATTCATTGCTTTTTAAGCACATTTTAAAGTTAATTACTAGGCTGAATGAAAAATAGCAGTTACTATTAAGCTACACACAAAACAATTACTTTAAGTACCGAATAACCTTCTTTCTTTGAGTATCTAATCAAACAGCAAATATTAAAGTGTTCTGTTCTTAACCTTTTCTAGTAGTCACTTCATTGGTCACAGTTGTATTTTTAAAGATCTGCTACCAAAATCTGATACAATTTTTCATCATGCCAATATGTATTTCCACAAACCAGAGTATTCTGAAATTATTGGCATCTCTGTGACTGAGACAAAAGTGAACACATAGAGAACAGAGTTCTGTGGGAGAAATAAGGCTAAGGAGAGGGTTGTGTAATTGCTGATCTTTACTTTAAAGAGCACTAATGGGAAAATATGTCTCCTGCATTCACATGCATGGAGCTTATTGCTCATCATATTGCTAGTCAATGTCTGTACATTCAAAGTTTCAAACTGTGCTTCCAGGATTAGTGTGGGGAAAAAGGGATGCAGTATATCTATTACACAGTACCTTGTTTTGGCTACGGAGCCTAGATGCTGTTGTTCTTGGATGAGCTCAGCCAGCTGTTTTTGCAGAGACATATCTTTACCGTGTACTTGTTTAATAAACGGATGCTCCAAAAGGTGGGTGACTGAAGGACGCTTTTCAAAATCCTTGATAAGACACCTGTGACAGAAACAGTGGTCTCAGGCGATGATGTTCTTTCATTACAGCATGATTTGAGTTGGTTTATTGTGTGGCTGTTATTGTACAGAGTTCAACAGTACGCAACAAGACTCTTACTCTACCCTGGAATAAGTCTAGTGCAAAATACTTAAGTGAATTCACCCTACAATATACTAGTATAAAGGCTACAAATTTGAGATTATTTAGTCTCTCTTTTTAACTGTAACTAGCTTACTATGAAAAAATGGCATCGTATCTTGTAAGTGCTGTACAGTTAATATACATTAAACATAACCTATAGATGACACTTAATTTGCTTTAATTTTCTACCTGTTCTCTGATGAGAGTTTTGGCTAAGAACTGCAGGATACAGCCTAACAAAAACCACAAGGGAAACCTGTGATACGACACTAGTCAGAACAATTCAATATAGAGCTCTGGTTTGTTTTTAAAACGAATGTTTCAGGTAATGCAATGAGAAGTGTTAGCATAAGAATCATAGAAAATTCTGCAAACCTACATAATTACGACTGGAAGAGAAATGAATGAATCAGAATTAAATGCTAGCCAGGGTACCACAGTTTTGTCTGTGATAGGAACAGGTGATCTAGTAATGAGTAGAGAGATACATTCTATTAAATTAGCATAAAGTAAAGTATCAAGTTGATTTATATAATTGAGATTTAAAATTGAGGAAGCCATCAATAAAGTTGAATTCTTTTCTGTACAATAAAGCTGAAATAATACATTCCAAACAGAAGAATGATCTAATGGTTTTAGACTGTTTCAAAGTACCCTGTAATTCTTTATATTAAAGTATTCTCTTCATCTTGCTCAAATAATATTGACATTACTTGAGAATGTGAACAAGAAATGTTGCAATGGAGTAAATATCTCCCTTCTAGCTCTAATCATTTCAGCAAACTATAGCCCAAGAAGAGTTCATTTGACGAGATGCATTCGTATTACATATTTCACAGTTACATCTCTGATTTGCTGGTATTAAGTGATACACCTAAAGTACAGGGCAAAATATCACAAATAAAGATTATCTTTTAAGCCAAAAGTTCAATGAAACTTTAATACCTTTTAGAATAATTTATATTCTACCAGTATCAATAACTATTTGCAAAAGTTAAACTGCATCTAAAAAAAAAAAAAATAATACACATTAATTGATTTCAAATACTACCAAACAGGTTAGCAAACGATTAAAGTTTAGCCTCACCTCAAATACTTTACTGAAGCCTAAAGTCTGGTCTTAAAATGATCCTGGAAACACCTTTCAACGTAACTTTAATGCTTTAAGTTCCTGAAAACCATTTTCCCAACCTCTTCATGGTACATCTATAGTCCAGAAAAGATAGTCTGTAAAATGTGTGACCGGTTTTATAACTATTTTGGTGAATGTTGCTATAGGCTCGAACTGCAGCCTCCTGACAGAAAGATGGAAGTAACAGCACCTACTTTATCTCCATCCCTCTGAGCGCAAGGCTGTAAGTACCAGTCCTTCCCTCCCATGAACAGATCCATCATCAGTCTTCAACAGGCCCTGACATAAACACACACACACACACCCTTCTCCTTTTGTGATCCATGTTTTTGAAAAGTCAATGCACCCGGACAGACAATATGATCCATGCCAATCCTGGTTAAATTGATATGTTTCCTGAGAAAAAGGAAAAAAGCTTTGGAAAAGAAAGATAACATTAATCAGGAAGGCAGAGGGGGAAAAAACCCACAAACCAAACCAACAAAAAACTATGCAGCACACAACATCTTAGATTGATGGCAAGTATCTGAAGTGGAGGTTTCAGTCTGAAAAGCTCATTCACTCACGTGGTATTTACCATAGTAACAATAATTACAAATTTATAGTATTTATGCTATATCATTAATTTAAAAAATTTCTTGTTAAATTTGATTACATCAGGAATTTTTCAGTCATGTAACAATCCAAGTGAAGCTATGTTATAGAATCACAGAATGGTTTGGGTTGGAAAGGACCTTTAAAGATCATCTAGTTCAACCCCCCTGCAGTGAGCAGGGACATCTTCAACTAGACGAGGTTGCTCAGAGCCTCATCCAGCCTGGCCTTGAATGTTTCCAGGAATTGGGCATCTACCACCTATCTGGGCAACCTGTTCCAGTGTTTCACCACCCTCATTGTAAAAATTTCTTCCTTACATCTAGTCTGAATCTACCCTCTTTTAGTTTAAAACCATTACCCCATGTCCTATCACAACAGGCCCTAATATCGTGGCAGTTACTTTTCAGATAACAACAACGCTAGAGTTTAAATGGATTCTGCACAGTTCCAGACAGACTATCTCGTGTTCACCAGAAGCATGAAGAACACATAAATCTTTTACCTGTTGGCATGCAGTTATTAATATGAAGTCTACTCTTGAGTTCTGGAACAATGTACCTACAAAGACACTCTATGGACAAGATTCAGAAGTTGCCAGAGGTTGCCCCTAGGTGAAACATCCAAATGTCCAGATTACTGCGTCCATTAAGGAAGGCCAACAAGAAGAAATGTAAGGAAAACATTTTACAAAAAAAGTTCTTAGCCTCTCTATTATGTGTCTGAAATGCTAGCTGTTTGGGTCTGGCGTCAGGGAGGCATTCTTGAAGACTACCTTAGGATTAACTTTGCTTCTGTTGCATACTCCTGCCAGTCCCCTGATGACTCTTCACACTGCATGCCGGCTACTCTTCTGCTCTGCAACTACTAACGTTTATGTATTGTATCATCTACATGCAGCCTTCATTCTCTGGTAGTAGGATATTTTTGCAATCTGTGGTCACTTAGGATTTCACTAGAAACGCGAGTAAAACTTCATGAATTCATAAGACGACCAGGCTAATGACACAAGATATACACATGATCCTGTGATCAAAGACTCTGTTCCAAGCTCAGACAGAGCACACCTCCTGTTGGGCCAAGTTAATGCCTATTTCAGAACAGATCCCTTTCAGATGGTTAGTGAGATGCCACAACAAAGCAGAGAGCTAGTAACTACCAGCTGTGCAAGGGTGAGGGACAGCTGCTTAAATTCACATCCGTAACTTCTTCTGTGACTGCTTCTACTCCAGTTCAGGGAAGAGACTGACAGGACATCTCCACTGAAGTTGGTTTAATCTATCAAGTCAAATGGTAAGTTCCTAGCACATTAGGAACATAGCAGCAAAAAGACCAGGCAGGCCACAGGAAATTGAAGCATGTATGGCATCTACATTCTCCTTTTCCTCTGAAACAGAGCAGAAGTGTTGAAACAGTCAGTTGTAGAAATTACTCCTTGTTACGTTTCAAGTGCCCGTAACTGGCTTGCGGCTTGGTCACAGTAGGTACCGTGGGCTCAGCGCATACTCAGACACCCAGTACCAATCTGGTGTATCACCAGGCCTGCTGAGATGGAGTGCAGGATGGAGAGCTGTCATGTGGCACTGAAAAGATGGTCCTTACCTTTCCCCTCTTGGTGTGCACTCCTTTGTTCTAATTCCTCTCTACGTAGACAAGACCTACTAATATTCTGAGATATATTCACATTCTCTGCTTCTACACACCCTCACTTCAACTATGTAGTTTTTAGTGCCACGCTGAATGCCTGCTGCTGCTGTTCTTAGTCTATGTTACCTGTAAAACAACGATTTTTGGGCCACCACTTATGCGCTGGTGAAAAATGGCACATCAGACTGACAGTGTCACAGAAGGCGTTCAGTAAGGTATCATCTCGTCCACTGGAAGCAGCATTGAACCTATACTGCTCTTCAGGAAAAAAATAATGTAATATAGTATATCAGCTCTTACAATGCTAAAGCCTGCATGAAGGTGAGCAATATCACAGTGTCTTCTACTGACCTGCACCCTGAAATAGAACTATAATGTGTGGAAAAGTTAATCATATGGGTGCCTGAGTCCAAAGCTGCCAGTACATTCAGTCAGGAGACGCATTCCATATAAAGGCCAGAAAAAATTAAATCAAGAAGTAATACAAAAAAACATCCAGCAATGTTAACATTTGAAAGAGGAAGAGTAAAGTAACAAAACAGCTCCATAATGTCACTTACCAGAAAATATTCTTATTCAATGCAGCCAGAAATTGGTGTATGCATTGTGCAAGTAAAAAACGATATTAAGAAGTCGTATCACTGAAGGATTTGCTTCTGAGAAAAGGAGAAAACTGAAATATCTTCAGGTGCTCATCTGAGCATTTGTTTAAGACCAATTTGGACAGTTAGCTTAGGCTCTGTCAAACATCAAACATGCTGCAATTACAGATAAAACCAACAAATGTGCTGCACCTGCAAATTAATCCAATTTGTTTGGCCTGTAGAATTATATTTAAAAAAAAAAGTGGTGAGACTGCCTCGCACTGAGCAAATTGACTAGCAAATCTACTACAAGATGGGTTTCTTATAAGGTATGATGAAAATATGATATTTGGTGTGCTATTTTTTGGATCTAAAATAATGTGAAGGCTAAGCAAGCAGAGATTGAAAAGGAAACAAACATTGTACATGTTTGCCTTGATGAAAGTCAATCCATTACCTAATTTGAAATTCTAGTATCTTCCATCATGCTTTCTTAGCTGAAAATTAATTCTCAGAATTCATTAGTGTCACTACATTAAACATAGGTTGCAGCCATTTGCTGCAATCTCGCAGCCAGGCTCCTGAGCACCATTTCCATTCTGCCACAATTACAGGCAAAGATGAAGCATTTATTAGCAGGGGACGAGAGCAGACTCCCGTACACACAGGCCCGCCTGAGACAGCCTCTAAAAATTCACCGGCTGCTTGCACTTGGACGATAACATTGTTGGAATTGCTACTCTCAACAATGTAAACTGCCATTTTGCAAGTAGCAAATCAGATGACTGAAAAGAGGAGCTATTTATCAGCATTCATGAGCTAATATTTACTAATGAATAAATGAGAAGACAGATTTCATAAGAACTGCAATGGAGGTCTAAGTCTCCTGTGTGCTCAGAAATAGAAAACAATTACTAACGTCATTCATTATTGCAGCTGAACCTAAGTGGAGCAGCAGCAGTTATTTCTTTCAGAAATTCTCTTTCATCAATCTATCAGGATCTACTTGGCCCCAAGCACTTTCCTTAAAAATAAAGTAACTAAGCAGGTCCAACCCTTATAGCTATATAGTTACATTATTATGTATTTTGTGCAGTATTTTGTTTTCTTCAAGTATTACATTTTGTGAATGCTACATTTTCTGATGATTTCTCATCTGCAGGCAGTGGATTGCTGGAACTCCATTTGCCTCATAAACCAAATATCCAACCAGACGTCTAGTCACTGTTTATCTTCTACGTGCGCAGAAGATGCATAGGTTGTTATTTGGAAGAAATGACAACTCTATCAGACTCTGTATTAGGGCTGGGGAGTCCACACAACAGCCTCTGGGTGAGAGAGATATAGTCTCCAATCAGATCAATAACTTGTTAGATAAAGTCCTCATTGACACATGATCGGTCCCTATCTCTTTGCCACTCCCTGGCCCATCAGTGTCTCTCCTCACCCTCTGCTCCTCGCACAGCTCTACACCACCCTCCCCTGCCCACTAAAGTAGCTGCTGCCTAGCAGTGAGGAATCTTCACAGGACTCTCCTATTGGGACAGGAGAGCTTCCCAGAGTCTCAAACAGGACTTCAGGTCATCCTGAAGTGCTGAGATCCTCTCCCCCCAGTCCCAGAAAAAGCAGTTACCAGGTTGTCCCCAGAGGTAGGGAGGGCTCAGCTGGGAATCTAGAATGGAGATTTCTCAGAGGAAGAGAAGAAAGAGTAAGGTCGTGTTCTCTTGATCCTCTCCCTAAACAGGGAGAAGGAGGTCTCTAAATTCAGAGATTATTATGTTTTTCTTCCCCATACTTTCCCAGCTACTTCCATCAGAGGCTGTTTCATGATGGAAGATTCATGAAATCAAGAGCATGACCCCAACTGAGTAGACCCCCTGCTTAGAGAAATGGAAGGACAGGCACTGACAAATAAGATGATCTAGGCCAGGTACATGAGTCCAGAAACTTTCCAGTCAAGGAAGGAAAAATAACAATCTCTGAGATTGCTTTTAACTGGTTAAAATGCTCTGCTCCTATCCGTCGTTCTGACTGTTCTCCTACCTCTGTACCACACACAGCCGTGGCAGACGCTGGTCAGTCACAGGGAGCAGAGGGGTGGAGAAGAAAAGACATTTAATGAATTACATTTGTAGTAATGATGCAGGGATATGCGTGCTTCCCTGAAGCCTGCCTGCTTCCCATTCCCAGGCCTGACCATCCCCCACTGCTGCAGGTCACTCGTTTGCAAAAATAAAGAACTGTGACAGCTTTGCCAACAGCATTTCTGTTTTCAGTCCTAATTCAACAGGACATAGAGGATATAAATAAGCTTCTCTCCAGAACTATATATAGTTGCCCCTTTGGAAAAAACAAACGCTGAGCACTAAGGGTATGTATAGAAGTTAAATAGGCCTCCTGTCTTGAGTAGCATCCCATGATAAATAACAAGGATTTTACTGTTCCTTCTGCTACTATCAGATATCAGGATGAAAGACTGAATTTATGACAAAGTAGTCAATCATCGTGTGCATAATATAAACTCTGTTGGTCAGAACACATTTATATCTTTATTGATCTGCCTTTTGGTAGCAAATGCCATAAATTGCTAATCTTCCCTAACAATGAGAGAAATACTCTAATACTGAAATGTCACCAGCACCTGTTTTCTTAATAAATCTTCTTGCAGTTTAATTTTTTAACATCAAGCACCATATAGTGTAATTTAGAGCACAAATCTGAAACCTAACAAAGGTTCACTCACACTGAAATTGTAAAATTAGGTGTAGTAAATAGCTTTACCTCTTCTAAAGCTTCAAAAACGGCAACAGGTTTCCAAGCCTCCTGTGGGCTGAGCAGACACAACAATTTATTCTGGCTCATATACGTGGTTTAGAGAACAAACAATGGAAACGCTATTGAGTGTCACCTCTTAGAACGCATCAGACTTTGCTCATGTTGAAATCCTCACAATTTTACCAGAGAAAACAGAAATTCCATCAGAACAAGTCTAGGGAGCATCGCAAAACCAACAAATTTATTTACTTATTGTATGATGAAATTGGGGGTTTTCCAGTCTTTTGCCAGGAATGGGTCCGCTCTGTTTCTTTGGCCTGTCCTTGAAGACCCAAGAAACAGAGAGCCTTCAGAACCTTTTACAACTTCAGCTCTTTATTAGAAACAGTATGTTTTGCATTTGTGTCAAACATTCTCCCTTAGGTATCTGTCCCCCTTTGACACTACAGCATGCAGCTGATTTGAGGCAGTTGGAGCATAGAGAGGGTAGGAGATAAGGAAAGCATAATCTGATACTGACAGTTTCTGTCTTTTACATCTTATGTCAGAGTCGGAAAGGCAGCTAAGGACAGAGATATTTTTCTCTCCTTTGGTGTTTATTGCATTCTTTCCTATCTTCCACTAAATAAGGACTGCCACTAAAAAGGCAACGGTAGACCCACTATGCCATAACCACAGAGCAGCTGGGAAAAGCTTCCCATTAAGATGACTGCTTGATGCTCTCTGCTGTGAAACCCCAAATCCAGCCACACTACGACATCTTCATTTGAAGTAACTCACAAACACCCGAGCAGATGAGATCCAGTTAGTTCTACTCGTTGGGAATCCACGGGCAAGGACCGAGTGCCAGAACTGAGTTGTACCTCATGGCCCACAGGAGGACAGAAGGCGCATCTCTGTGCTTCCTGGAGCTTCCCTTAAGCTAAAAGTATGCGGGACTGCTTCGTTCCCAGCTCTGCTGTTGATTATTGCATGGCTTTGAGCAAGATGCCCTTCGCTTCAGTTTCTTCAGTTGTAAAGTAAGGAATTGAACTCGTCTCTATTCTACAAGTACAGATGACTTAAAAATCTACTGGCAGGAATAAGGCGTTAGTATTCTACTGTTGCTTCAGTCCAATGCAAAGGTACTATTGTCAGGCAGAAATGCTGGATTATTATTTCTTTTACATTTTTTGCAACTCCAATTTTTACTGCTTTCCTATTTCTTTATTTCTGCCTTTCATACCATAAAAAAATGCATTCCAAACAAACCTGGATCATCCGGAACACATCCTTTCTTTAAGAACTAGAATAATTTAACTGGAAGGAATAAGTCCACCCCTAAAATCAACCTACTACCAGATCAGCACAGATATTTTTCCCTCTGCTCCTGCCATCTTCCTTCCTTGCCACTCTGCATCTTAGTGTTTGTGTCTACCACTTCTGTCTTACTGTCCTCAGTCTTCTATCATGCTCAGTCTTTACAGGTAACATCCTGCCTTTAGATTTCCTTTCAAGTAAAGCAGAGAGATGCAAACATTAGCTATTACAAAAGGCTTCCCTTCCAATAGATAGTAATAAAGTTAGAGCTCCAGAAGCATCTAAGCCTCAAATTAAGCTTTAGAGGCATCCTAGTGAAAGACCAATAGGCAAAGACTACTTGAGAAACTGAAGTACTGGCACTTCATGAAAACAGGAGCCTGAAGAAGGGGGTAGAGAAATTTTGTCTCATCAGACAATTACTTCAGATGCTCTCTCTGATACTATAACCTTCTATGCAGCATTCTATTCCTAGAATTGCCAACGCTTCCCAATACACTTTTCACTCCACCATGGATACAAATCATTCTCACCACACTATACTTACTACTGTTAGTGTTTACAATGGAGAATAGCAAGCCAACAAACCCACAAGCCATGGGAACCAAGGGGAGAATGAGTGCTTATCACTAGTGGTAAGGAACTCAACAGTTTACTGAGTGAAAGATCTCGATACCATGACATTCATAAACTCTAGCATGATTCTTTACGAGGTCACTACTTCAAACCTGCACAGGAGTTTCTCACCTTCACCTAAAATTGCAGGTTTTTACTACACCTGCTCATCAGAAAGCTGAAGATAATTGTACCCATTATATTTGCCCATTCATCTGTATAAAAATGTCTCATGCAATACTCAGAAGTGGTGGAGTTCTTTTGTCAGGTACTACAATTTAGTATTTCAAGTTCATCTGTAGACAGATTCTCAGAGTCTACACCAATGAATAGAAGGTGAAAACTTACAGATTTGGTGGTAACTTTACACATCGCAATTTGTATCTTTCTGACATTTGCAAACCTCTTTATCTTCTTAGACACTGTGAAATTAATGAGTTATGTCAAACGCATATCATGCTCTCAGTGACAGAAACAGTAAAACGTTCTTTATGTAACATGAACAGAATGTCACTAAACAATTGCTTGAATTGTGAAAAAATCTGATCTGCATTCAGAGAAGTTAAATCTAAATGAAGCACTTAAAACCTATATGATCTAGATGATCTATTAATTGAGTAACTCAATGTAGACTCATCAATATGAAATTCAGCTTGCGAGTCTGTGTTTAAATTGAGTATAAAAAATAAAGTTTATCAAGACTAAAAATTATATTTGTATTGTATTTGCAATGTCATTGCTAAAATAAAAGTTACATTCTCGTGATAAATGTGACCATAAATCCTGTAATTTCACATTTTGACTTTAGTATTTCCTGAATTTCTTAATTCTTTAATTCCCTCCAGCTCAAGAATGACTAATTAATTCAAAGAACCATAATAGCTAATCATTGGTTAAATAAATTTAAAAGGAGAATGTCTGTCCCTGGAGATACCATTGCTCATTTTAATTAAAATTACCATTTTGTGATGTAATGTAAATAAAGGTTATTGTACCCTTCTGCTCCAAGAACATATTAACTCTTCTATTTACCCCTAGAGATCAGTTAAGGTTTAAACTGCCAACAAAATTATTTGCAGTGTGAGATAACTGTAGTGAATTGGCTTTTTAAATTCATTCTAACATATAGCCTGTATTATTTTATGAATAAAATCTGAAGCACTGTATGTCTAAAATGGTGGTGGACACAAATTGTTATCTATAGAGAGCAATATCATCTACGCTGTAGCTATTGAAAGAAAAAAAAGCTTCGTAAACATTCATGGGCAATGAATAGAGCAAGTTCTTCAAAACCGGTATGTTATTTCAGCATAGAAATAACCATAGGTAAAAGTACACTGGTTTTAAGGAGCCAATCCTCCAACAACTGATGTGGTTGTTTACGTGGCCTTGTAGGAATGGTGGGCCCTATTAATACATGGCTAAAAATAAACAGACAATTAATTCTTTCTCATATTATGAGTGGAGCAGCCAAGTTCTTCATGGACAATTACAGGAGTACAGATAAACAGGCACACAGAATTTTACCGACCTTTTAAAAGTATGTATGTGTTGCGTATATCTCAGTAGATGTCAAATACAAAATTAGGCTGCTGCCAGGCTTGGCTGAAATTGTGTCTTGTCTATATTTTTTAAAAACCAAAATATCTAACTCAGCTATCTCATTGTGAAAATCCTTAGGAGGATAACACATGACAGCCTTCATCTCAAGTCAAGGTCAGCAATGCTGGAAAAAGAAACTTACATTCACCAAGCTGAGATCTTGACCGTCTCTCCATTGAGATTTTGTAAATAATGCATCTGTTTAAAATACAGACTTCATTTTTGAAAAATATACGATTACTATTTTAATAGTTTAAAGAGTTAGCTACAAAACTGCATTGAAACTCCCAGCTCAGGCAGGTTGTAGATCACTATAATACATAAGAGAACTCCTATAACAAAAATGCCTCTTGAGACAGTGGCATTTCAAGGGATGAGAATGGAAGGTGAAAAAAAGCTACAACAACCAGGTTTGGCAATCCTGACATATATAAAATTATTGTGTAAACTGAACTGAAGTCAAAGTGTGCTTAGCCGAAGCTGCACGCTTGGTTTTTGTCAGGATGAAGGCCTGGCCCACAGCTTGAACCAGATAAGCTTGTTATGCAAATGCTGTTAGCCATCAGGAAGGAGGTAGATAATGAAATTATTCAAAGACTAACCACTCATCACAAGGGTGACAGAAACATCAGGCAAGGTCCTAACATATGGATAAAAGGCAGTATGGAATTTATACAATCACTGCTTTTAATTTATCATAACTAAGCTGTCACAAGGTAGGCATCAACAAATGCATAACTAACGCATATAAATGAGCCAATTATCAGTAACGGCTAAAAGGTTTGCACTTATATGATCCAATGTTTCTTTTTTTTTTTTTTCTAGAAAATCCACTAATGTAAATCCAAGCCTCCATAAAAACATCTTGTAACCTCTGCATCATAACAACACATGCCCGAGAATGAAGCAATGTCAAACAGAATTCCATTTCAGTGTTCTCTTAAAGGTAGCTATAAAACCAGCGTATTTACAATTGTTGCATTTCTCCATTTTAAGAGACTTCATATAAGCATACTTCCTCACTTCATTGTGTGTCTTACTGTAAAAATGAAAAGCAAGATTTGAGAACCTGCAGATGTTGCTGGTGAGAGGAAGTAATTAAGCAAAAGTAATTAAAAATCAATGTCATTAAAAATATACAATTTGAAGATATCAAAACCCCAAAGGATAAGATTAAAAACAAGCACAGTCATAAAGTACTCACGTCTGACTTCTTTTATGAACAGTGCATGCTGAACTAAAGGACTGAACAAATGCTAAAAAATGTTATACTTAGTTTTTTGTATTGTTCTCAAGCTCAGCAGGGACTTAAAAAAAATAAGATACCAAGAAAGAAAAACCTGGATAACAATGCTGAAGGCTAATGCACAACGTTTCTGAGAAAGGAATGTAATCTTATTTACCAGGTGCACTGACTCTCCAAAGCACAAGTGGAATATAACCCACCAGTTCTAGAGTCCCCTAGAATATAAGCTACTGTCCATAAATACTGGGAAAACCATGAGTCTATGATAGAATGGAATTCATCCACCGCCCAGTGATTTTTGCGATTAAACACCGATTCTGCCATAGGTCACAATGTACACTGCCGTGTAAACAAGAACACGCATTATGGAGAAACAGAACTTGGGTCTAGAGGAAGATATTTCTACTGCCTACACTGGAAGAGATTCTGAGTTACATTCCTTCCTCTGTAGGTCAACCGTTACAGTGTACCTCACCCTCCTGCTTGATTAAAGATCAGCATAGAAAATAAGAATATTTTTCATGGATTATTAATAAAAATTGCATTATTCTTTCTCTTTTTAACTTCTCCTAAAATGGGAAGACACTACTACACAATTGACCAGAAAAGGTACCAGGTAGGGATATTGTACTCCTCCAGTAAGTAGAAACATTAAGGAACAGAACAGATTCAAAACACAGATGTGTATATTTTCAAATTTGTCTTGAAAAGCCAATACTGAGGAGTGCTGTTCAAAGTACTTGGTTATTTGCACAGTGTAAACTTCCCAAGGGTTTGGCAATGTTATGCCCCATGTCACACAGTTTAGGCTGTAATAGGTTACAATGAAATCCTGAAGAACCCTAAAAATAACTCAAGAACTGCTGTAAGATTTTTGAATACAGTGCTAGCAAGTACTAAATTGAGATTTCTTAGTTTCTCCTTGATGCAAAATTTCACTGCAAAACCATCAACGAAACCAGGTATATTTATAAACCTGTCCCAGGTCCATCAAAGTCAAGAAGAAAATCAACTAAGGAGCTCTGAGAAGCTGTGAAACAAATGACATAAGAAGAACAAACTGTGCTGTATAGCTTTCAAAAAGTGAAGCATGGTCTAGAGTCTGTGAAAAGAAAAGTGAAGTTAAAAATCTGCAAAAGCAACAACTCCATAAAACAAATTCTGCTTTCAGATTGACACACAAATAAACCGTTTTTAAAAGAAAATGAAACTCACTGTGAAATGAAATGGTTGAATCCTCTGCACCATTTTTCAGGATGTAGCAAAGTAGGAGGAGGATTTCTGAAAAAATACAATGTTTGGGGGGTTTAAATGTTAATGCTTCCTGGAATTATCTCACAAACAGTCAACAAAGATAATGCTGGTTCCACTAGGGAGAAAATTATGATCAAGAAAGTAATGATCCAATTGTCTATGTGTCCCCTTGAGATGCCTGTTGGGTTTTTCTGGCTGCTGCTTATTCAACGGCAGTTCTCCTCTTTTCATGTCCTTCTCCTTTCATGTCAATACCTTTGAAGTTGGTAGTCAGTACAGCTCACGGTGTGCTTCCTCCCAGCGTTCCCCCGTCAGTTCAGCCTGACTCAGGAAGGATCAAGTGAAACTGGAAAATTAACCTAGCCATCACACCACTTCAGCCCTTTACCCCAGGTCACTGACTCTGACCAAAACTTTTTTAATCTTAACCATAAGAAGTACCAAACTATCAACAACCTGTAGAATTTTCAGTCTGTGTTTGGTTTGGATGATACTGTAAATTCTAAAACTATTAAAACCAGACGTTATTTTTAAAGTGACGTTTAGCAGTCAGTATTTTTACACTATGTAGTAAGATGGCCCTCCATAAGAATAATGTTTTAAACTCCTATGTGTTCCATGTTCGTTGGCATTTAATTACTTTCCTTTCTGATTGCTACTGTTACAGCTAAATTACATAAACACACCGAGCAAGGCCTACAGGTCATATTAAGTGGACCAAATTTTAAGTGGCTTAAATTTAAGTGGACCAACCTATAGCAGGAAGCATTCATGAATCACATATTGCATTATAGCATATTATCTTCCAAAGGTTTCTTCTGCAACTTAAGATTTGATAAGTAATGAAGTCTATTTAACTTTTTAAGATTAAACTTATGTTTTATGAAATGTTAATGATTTGTCTTTTGCTGCAGTTGAGGGTTCGATGCAAAGGGTCACATATTACTGAAATGGCAGAAAAAAATAAATCACAGTAAGAGTAATTCGATAACAGAAAGAGTCACTAGTATTCACGTTCCACAGGATGACACTGTGTGGAAACACCTCACAAAACAAAAAGGCAAACAATCTAAATTAGTGCTGATCTGCTTAGTGATCTTGAATTTTTCATGCATATTCATTCAAAGAGTAGTTCCATTCAACAGTTACCCTCAAAAATCCAAACAAAATGGGTTTAAAAAAAAGATTTACAATCTGGCTTTGTAATAGATGGACCATTTTTGTTCATCTGTATCTATTCAAAACAAATTCAGTCATCTAATTCCACTGCAGGCTGACACGTTTTCTGAGATTAATATGTTATTACTTTTCTCTTTTGTTACAGAAGACTCAGGGAACACAATTTTCTTCATGAAGAACCCCAGAATGTTTGAGTTGTGCATCCCTTACCAAATTTATCATTAGGAAAAAAATATGATGGTTATTTTCAGTGACAATAACTTTTCAGGGTTGTCTTCCATTTACCAGCCTCATATGTTCATGCACATCACAGAATCTGATTTTTTACAAGCATTAAAAAAACACAGAAAAGTCTTTCTAGAGATATTCCCAGGGGAAAAAAAAAAAAAAAAAAAAAAAAAAAAAAAAAACAAGAACAAAAAAAAAAAAGAACAAACCAGTATCAAAGAAAGGTAAACTTCAAAAACTGGTTATAAGTCCACACATCCCACACACATGAACTCTGCAAACAGCTTTAAGGGACAGCCAGCTGGGGGTGGGATACGTTTTAATCTTCATTTTGCAGGAATGGTACTCCATCTGACAATTTGGACTCTGACAAGACCAGCTTTTATTGTACTGTGAAGTATAGCGTATTTCTTTTTAGAATAATACCAGCACTGTGTACTGAATATTTGCTGTGAAAGTTTGAATTTCACTGCAAAGCAATTTGCTTTCTCAAAAGCTCAGTTACTAATAATGAAATACATAGTTTTGTCCTGTCTGTTCACACTGATCTTCAAGTGGTAACAACGGTGCTCGCAAAAAGCATATGGTTTGGAGTCTCTATTAATGATCTCACAAGGAACTTTTTGAAAAAAGACACGGAGGTACTAGTGCATATCTGCACTAGTTGCAGATATGATGATGGAAACAGGAGGGATTTCATCATGGAAGAACAGACCAACAGAGCAGATGTCATTTAGGAAATATATTCAGTCATTTGCAGGTTAATGATTAATAGAGAAAGTCATGTTTTTAACCACACAGAACATGTTTTGTCCAACAAATTACTGAACTACTAAGCTCTCACTCATAGCTACTCTCTTAGAGGTGTCTGAGCACACCATGTACCAAATGAACACAACCAAGAACCTGTAACTCTACAGATGTTTTCTTGAGTGTGATATTTTTGTATTTGTTGACAGAAGATACCATGTTACCCCCTCTATAAAATTGAGCTGATAAACATGACCAGAACCTTAATTCATTAGCATCTATAAAGTACATTGGTTCCCCATGAAGAAAGACATTACTTAACTACAAAATACACAATCAGCTCATCCTTTTCTGGCATCATATCCACAAATGATTTCCAGAAAGGGGCATAAGGGGCTCAGCTTCCTACTTTCGCTTTACCTAAGACACCACTGTTTCATGGAGACACGAGAAAACATCACCCACTGCTTCCATGGCACCCCCAGAGGTGGATTTCTGCAGTAAAGACTCAAACTCAGGTTGTAGGATAACACAAAAAGCCAGATATGCAAGGATAACTTGAAATTAATAATCCATTAAGATATCTGCAATTTATATCACATTAAAGAGAAAAGGTAAAACAACTCACATATATTATCTAAAACCACAGAGATGCACCGCTTGCCTCACCACTTGAGCTCAAAGACCAAACTAGGGCCATTCGTAATTCCAGACTATATTAAATCCAACACACAGAGCTCTATGGCTTTTGTATACTTGCATCAGCCAACATCACTGCATTTCACCAACATCTGTCTGTTCCTGCAGTCCTCAGAACGCGTTCACAGTAAAACTAAAAAGCTAGCTCATGTTAACTCGCTGACATAACTTATTCTGCTCTTTTCATATAAAAGTAGAATGCTCTGCATGCGGCCTTTCAATCTGAAGGACAATATAGTCTTATATTCTACTACAAGTGATGGAAATTGCAAGAAGCCGATATGAATATTATTGCAAAAAGTGGCTATAATTTGGCTTGTCTTTTGGAAATGTCCTCCTTTGATGCAAGATGAGTAATCAACCATTTATTTCCTAACTTTCTGTCTTTTTTCCTTTAGTCCTTTTCTATAATTCATAATTAGTCACAGAACTACATGCTCTATTTCTTTAGGCAGATGCATCGCTCTTGTGAGGAGTTTTTCTATCCTTGCATTCAGTGCTTTCCACGGTCAGGCTGATGCTGTTTTTCACTGGGAGTTTTGCTTCAGTGAGGACTGCAGGATTGAACCTGTACAACACACCCCATACGGGAGCACACTGTTCCTTAGCACACGGAGACATTAGCAAGCTTATCAAGCAAGAACTGCTGCTGAATTCTGGATGATACACACACAGAGTTATGTGCTGGATATATTTTAATCTGTCGAGCTTTATGTGTTCCCTGTCATTCAGCCTGCCTCCAAAGTCACAGCTGGTAAAACAAAATCGGTCATTTTACCACAATAAGGCCAATGATGCAGCTCAGCGAGCACCATTCGTCCTTACATTGAGCTGAGAGCCTAATTACAGATCACAGATAATAGATATTAGTTGGCAACGAGAAAACAAATATTTTCATCCTAAAACACTTCTATGACAGATTTTAAGAAGCTGAAAACACATCAACTATTTTTTAAACCATTTCAGTAAACATAGCCATACATTTTATGAATAGAAATCAAGACAGGGCCTCCAATGACCAAATTGCATCAGCAGCCTACCACATTGTTTCTAATGAGAAATTAGCAGATGAACATCCAACACCTGTCACCATGAACAGGCTCTGGCAATCGCAGCCCTGTACGCACATGTGAATAATTTTTCTAGCGGACTGAAGAGACAATAGTTCTGTTAACAGTCATCTAGGTTTACAAATAGACAGTTTTTACATTAAATTAAACCATTCATACATATTTCAAAAAACCTACACGAAACGGCCATGGAAAAAGCAGAAAGCCAACCATGCATAATAATGAGATTTCCCTCCAAAACGTTACATAAAACGTTTCTATTAAAATACATGAATAATTGACATAAATAAATACCTGATAAATTCTCATACTAATTTAAAGTCCTACGGCTCCAAAGCATGCCCACTTTGGGTAATCCTCCAAAAATAACCAGGCAATTCTCAACAGGGTTCAGAGGATTTCCTAACACACCTGGCCCATTCAAATCAATAAGAGGTTTCCAGTGATCTTAATGAAAAATGCAGATTCTTAACACTCTCCCATTCATCTGTCTCCTACTAAAGGCCACTCAAGTTTGACTGACTTCCAGTAATGTATTGCACTAAAGTCCACTCAGCAGGAAGCAGGGTACTGTATGCATCTCTGTAAGGTTAATATAGAAACTGTAGAGTTTAGGTGCCTGTAGGAGTGGTGAATCAGCACAAAATCCTCCGTGTATATGGAGGCAGGCCTCTGAAGTTGACTTTCAGGTCAGTGGAAAGCTATCATCAATCTGAATGCTGCTGCATGAAGCCTCCATGGTTGGGAACCACAGTAGCACATTGCCTCAAAAGACCAGAAAGAATACAGGATCTACAAGAAAACTGGAAGCAATGACAGAAGCATGGGATCTGGGCAAAATGGCTCCAGGTCTAAAGCAATTGTCTCCCCACTGAATTGATCTACAAGGCTCCAAAGGCAATTGAACATCCTTTCCTCTGAACGCCTAAAATTGTGAAAGTCTTGACCATACAAGCTCCCTCAAGTTTTCTTCACCAGATCTATAAGCAAGGCATTCCCATGCCTAGCCAGCCTACGAGGCACGAAACCGTATGTTGAGACTCTACGTACCAAATCTCAGCACGTAAAATGTCTGGAAAAGGCAGTAGCTCATCACACCTTCTTTAGCTTCTTAGGGCTCAGCACAGTTCCATAAACCTTTCTCAAGCAAGGAAACAGACTAATGCCAGAATTTGGCTCCTGCCAAATTCACTCTCCAAGTGCCTTCTCAGTTGCAACTGATTCACTTCTAATTTCTCCTTCTCCACTCCCCCTCCCTTTTTTCTGAAAGGACTGTTTTTCTTGTGTAAATATTCAGTTCAAACCTGTTAGCATACGACTTTAATTTCTTACCTTCTAGAATATCAAAAGCATGTCTCTATTCGAATAATGTGTAAGTGCTTTAATTCTAACTTGGATATGCTGCTTTAAACCAAGATGAAAACCTACCGAGGGAAAAGAAACGGTTAAGAGGAAGCAGAACACAAGACATTACCACAACAAAAATATTCTTCTTGCTTAAGTATTTTACTGTCTTTTAATTACAGAGTTAGCTGGTATTTCCCTCTTTACTGGAATGGATGCTCCTTAGTTTCCATAGGCTGTACGCTGTTACAGAACTGAATGAACTGAATGATTCTGGACTGAATCCAACAGCAAATGATAAATTTAGATTGATTTGAAAGTTAAACAGACAAATATAACTATGAGACTGTAGGGTCCTAATTGCTTGAAAGGGTAGAGGGTACCAATCCACTTTTTTAGCTTTTTTTGTAATGCAGGGTCCTGGTATAGCAAAATACACATTGGATATCTGTTTTCCCTTTCTCAGAAGAGAACGACGGCTGTATGTCTTGTAGCACATAAATACACATTCGTCCCCTTTTGCTTGTGATTTTACATGACTATTTATTTATTTATTTTTCTGCCACTACATAGGTGGCTTGGCAGATTAACAATCATCAGCCAGCACAATAATGAGCAAAAATAAACGGCAAAAGATAGTCAGTTCCGGAATTACACACAAATCTCCTTTTGATTTTCAAGATTCACTTTATGCATTGCCAAAAGAAAAGCACTTCAGCAAGAACATAAAGAGGCTGTCAAAAGAAACCTTCTATGAAGCTTCCTTCACATGAACAATCCTGTGTTTCAAAATGGTATCTATCTGATAAATTAAAAGTCACCTTTAAAGTAATGAGGATGGACAGAAATAACGCGCTAAGCAGATGAAGTTATTTTGAAGGTCAAATAATAACCTTCAGAAAATGTACTAAAACAAATCTCAATTACATAATTCTCTAGCTCATACACACAGAAAGAAAATGGATGAAAAAGTATTGCAAAGTGTTCTGCTTGGGAACATCTGGATTATCTTTGACTTTTTCCCTTGAACACTGCAATTCACAGGCCACTGGTTTCAGTCAGATTTGGCAGCTGCAAGGTTTCATTAGCTTTTTTCAGGACTTGACAAGGCATCATTTATTTCCGTCACTCACTTTTCAGTTTCCAGTTTCAGTTTCTGGCTTCACCGAGACAGAAACAAGTACTTTATTTCAGAAATATTTTTGGATGCAGGTGAAAACATACAGCTTCACGTTCCAGTGGTCAAGCGTCAAAACAAATATTTAGCATAACTGAATTACAATTATGCTTTGTCATCTCATTTATAGACAAAAGTTTCAGAGAGCTAAAGAGACACTAGCAAATTAACAGCAATTGAAACAGAGGAAGTAATAGTAGAGGTTTTATTTATAACCAGTTCACATCTTTACTGCAATGTAATATTTTGCTTCTCTATTAAAACCATTGCTCTGTGAATTTGCAAAGCAGGAGAATGTCAGTTGCCAAAGAAATAAAAATGGCACAGTAATACTGCTGTGCCTGACTGAAATACATATGGTGTTGTCTAGACATTACACTTCTGTAGCTAGAATATTAAAATACTGCAATTACATTGCGTATTTGTAGAGTTGTATGGAAAAGTAAAATATCTGTTAAAAATCTGAACAGGAAAACCCCGCAGACAACTTCCTAGGGGCAAGTCCTGAATTGTACATGTTTCAAACTCCCGCTGTACATCAGCCAGTTTAAGAGGCCTGAGCAGGCGACCTGCCTCAGCGAGAGGAAGACTTAGAGGGATGCCACAAACCGTTTCTTTTAAGAAAGTGGAGGAAGATCGCCAAGAAAAGACTCAGATAATTTGGAGTCTGACACAGAACCTGGTCCCACAGTTCTGTGCTCCTGCTGAGATCTGCCTCTGCCCAGGCCCCACACAGCAGCAAAGGCTCTGTCCCACCACGGTCAGTTGGCCAACAAGGCTTCACATTGTCCTGGACACACAAGGTAACGCAGGGTACATGTGACGTTCCAACTAGCTTTTTGGGACCCTTCTTTCCATCAAGAGTAAAATGTTTTCATTACATTACTCTCAAGAAAAGGGGGACTTGCTTCACAGAACCACAGAAGCGGTTTTGCCACTTGTGCTTCTTTACCTTCATTTCTTTGTCTAAAGACTAATTTAGCTCTTATTTTCAAAGAGGAAGACACCTTCTTATCCTTCCTTTTCACGGAGAGGAGCCTCCTCTTAGTTGAGGCTCTACAGAAATACAAATAAACCTGACAATAACCCATAAAAGAAGTTTATTACCAAATGCTTGATATGGCTCATACTGAACATGGAATTCAATCATCAGACTTGTCAAAAGCAAGTACTTAAATTCTGTATTTTCAAAGGAAACAAGGATTACTCCTTATTTATACTTTATGACTCAAACCTTACCGTTTAGTCTAGCATTATAAGAACTGATATTATTCTGATAGCCCTACCAGTCTGGTTCAGAAAAGAATACTCATAGAGGGAATACATTAGTTAATGGTGGCATACTTCCAATGGACCATTAGGAGGATCATTATAAAAATTCTGAAGTAATAGACTCAATAAATGCTGAAGTGTAAAGAAATGAACAAGATGTGCAAGAGCAGAATTTTTTAAAAAAAGGAATTATCATTTAAGGTAACATGCCTCCTGAGCATGAAGACTGTATGTGGATTGGAATTTCTTTGTTCCCTTTCCTATTCCATCCAATAAGATTTATTTTAAAACACTTGAATTTTTGTCTGCTTTAAAAAAAAAAAAAACAGTATTACTTAGGAATCTCTATAGATTATAACTGGAGTGAAGATTAAAAAACACAGTATGATAAACATGAAGAATTTATTCATAATAAAAAAGTCCCGTGACAGCAATTCACATAAAATCTCTCTTATGCAGAACTAAATGACAGCAATAACAATAAGACCGTATCCCAATAAGCCTGTAAGATGGTAACTTAAAACTCATGTATCTCTTGAAACAACTGGGCAGGCTGTGGAAAACACCCTGGGAAAAATATTGACTCACATAAACTAGAGCGTCTAAGAAGGGATGAAGGTAGTTAAATTTAAGGCAAGAAACACTAATGGTGCAAGTAATGCGTAACAAATTAGTGATGCAATGAGAGGAAAAAAAACAACTACAAAGCTGAAATGTTTAAGCATCATAGAACATGTGAAAATCTAGAGGGGCGGGTTTTTTTAATGCAAGATTTATGTTGAATATTCTGGAGTAAGTTTTGCAAAGAAGCATCTCCTGGATAAGTTAACAAATCCAGAGAAAAAAGAAGAGTTGAAAGGAGCAATGGTAAGTGTAAGAAATAGGACAAGGGAGTGTTCCAAATGTAAAGGCAACATCTTGGCAAAAGGAAAGACAAGAAAATGCCAAGACTGGGAAAAATATCAAAGAAATAACACAATGAGAAGAGCAAAAAGTAAAAATGAGAGACAAAAAGGAAGATGAAGACAAGCAAACTAAAATCCCAAAGGCAAAAATAGGATATTCTCTCAAAAATACCCCAAAAGCCAACCCCACAAGCACCATTCACTAAACACAGAAGAAGAAAGAGAACAGAAGTGAGAAAGCAAGAAGGTTAGCAGAGAGATAACTGAGATACTTAAAACAGGATAGCAATGAAACATGGAAGAAAAGAGCTGACATAAATCATTCTGTGTGGGTAAGAGAGCATTAACATTTGGCATGGGGAGATGAAACAAAAAAATAACCAAGTATATATAATCTAGGAAACTGAAATACAATACAGACCTTTAAAAAAAGGTATGTTTCCAGGACAGACTACCATATGATAGTCTGCACATCCAGGAATGGGTAAAAACTGCAGAGTAGCTGGTGGTAGAGGAATGAGCAGAAGGAATCCATTAGAACAAAGAAGCAGCTATGTGAAAAGCATGTTGTTAAAACAAAAAGCACAATTCTGGGTGAAATTTGAGTGTCCTGAAGATTATTAGATTTTTGCCTTTGGGAAAGGATTTCATCTTTTGTGGACATCAGTCAGAACCATGGCATAACGTCTAGAATGCAACGGCAGTAAGTGGTGAGGATACACAAACACCTTTTAGCTGTCTTTTTCTACAGTAAAGATGAAGGAACTGACTGAGAATCTGAATCATAGCACTGTTTTACCTTTAAACATCCAAAACCATTAGCTATGTATGTTCAAAATAAAGTCAGGTGGTAGCACTCTTATTTCCTCAACAAATCTGGGAAAACAAATGCATTTGTATCCTGTTGGAAGGACTGATATTTTCTGGCACCTAACAACAATAAAACTATACAGTCATGCCTTCCCTGCTTTTTCTGGAGTGCAGAGTTCCGACCCAGCTCTACTGGGATCCTCCCAACTGAACAGACCAAAAAGTTAAATTTTCCTCAAAGGGAGCTCTCACAAAGAACATTTACTCTGTGTTTGAGTTGGGTGAGCACTATCTGCGTCTGTGGAGTCTTTAAAAGGTTCTGTAAGACTCAAATATCCAACACAAGAAACAATGAAATAAATTTTAAAAACCAAACCAAAACAAAACAAAAAAACCCAACCAAAACTTTAAAATAAACCAGTTGAGAAGTAAAATATATTTACACCAACAAAAATACAAGGTATAATACGGGCCGCAATTCTTCCTTCCTTTCTGAATTTCCTCTCAGTAATTAATTATAAGGAACTAAGAGATGATTATATACATGTTGACATGACATGAGCACTCAGTTTTAAATAACACATATAATGGCTAAACACAGAAGAAAATTACACTTTCATGAAGTCAGATCTCTGGTTTTGTTCCAGTGTAAGATGTTTTCTGTTCTTTTTGTTTCCCCAGACAGTTCAAGCAGATGCTGCCTGTAAAAGTCTGATGCATTTGCATGCTGGCAACAGATCATGGATCATCAACTTGCCCAATAAAGCTATCTTATTGTAATTCAGAACATCCTTACCCAGCACTTGTTCTAATATGTGAACAGTCTGATAAGAGGGAATCTGATGTTATCTATACTGTGAATGAAAGAAACCCAGAAGTTACATTTTGGCTAATTTAACCAAACTAAACTGCATAAAGTCAAATCACTTTACTCAGCCAGGTAGAAAGATGAAAGCTGTTACTAATATTTTTTTTTCCTATTGTTCTCAGAGACTGTGGTGCTGGGTGCCAAAGCACACAGATACCAACTCTCTCAAGAGTAGAAATGTTCCTTTCTCCTGCCCCCCCCGACGCAAGGTTTGCACAAAAGAAATCCCTAAGCGCTCCCTTTCCAAATGCACAAGAGTTGCCCTTCATGTTCCCACAGATGTACCTTCTAAATTTTTTCTAAATACAACTTTCAGTGATTGGATCTTATCATTCACTTGCCAAGTAGATCAAAGTGCCAGTCTGAAATACCTTACACCCCTAGAGATAACTAGCACTATGCTCAAGTTGCCTCTTTCTTTCAGATATACTATAAAAATATTGACACTCTCTTTCAATTAAAAAAACCCCAAAACACAGTTAGCTTTGAAAATAATTACACCTCTCCTGAAAAATTTACTTAGTTTTGATCAATTTTACCAGCTACTTTTTCAGTCTTCTAACCTAGTTTTATACCTTTTCTATCTTTTCAATGCTATTTTTGAAGGGTTACTAACTATACTGGACAAATCAGTCCAGCGACTGTCTCATTGAGACTGCGTAAATGAGTGAATTATCCTGTTTACTATTTGAATTCCCCTTTATATGGACACAGCGAACCTTTTTAGCGCAGCACAGAGTAATACAGGCTTGAAAGTACCTCAGGAGGTCTCCACTCCAACCTCCTGCTCAAAGCAGGGTCAGCTATGAGTTCAGGTCAGGTTCCTCAGGGCTTTATCCAGTAAGGTCTTCACACTGCGAATTCATTTACAGTCAATTTTCAACAAGGATTCTTAAGTTATCATCAAAATCAGCACTTTGAAACCCACCCTTTGAGCACAGCCTTTGCTTTGTATCCCTACATGCCTAAGATCACATTTAGCTCCATATAAATAATGATGCTATCAGAGAACTGACCTACAGACCAATTCCCCATGCCTTCCTCATTATTTACCACTTTCTTCCTCCTCTTTTTCCCTTCTCCATTCCCTGCCTGCTGTTTCTTGCAAGAACACTACTGTAACCTTTGGGAACCTAGCATCACACAGCCATTTAATCTGACTACGTTTCAGTTTGTTCATATGTGAACTGTGCTCTCCCTGCACAGAATGCAGGATTTTTTGTATTGCCTGGGAGTTTTTCTTGGCCTCATGAAGCCTCACAAGGTGGTGAAAGAAGACTTGCATCTTCTGGCAGAACTCTGGAGAGAAGATGCAACAAAACTGCAATCTCAATGGCCTTTCATTATCATAAAATAACCCCACTGAAATCATTATTAAGTCCCTGAATACTGTAGCTATAAAGATTTATAACCAATGTCTACTCCAATAAATATTTCTTTAAAATTTTTATGAGTTTTAACTTAGGATTACACCCGTGATAGGAAAGAATATAAGACATTAATTGCTAATAGTAAATGTGTAGATATGCATAATGCATTATTACTGCATTAATCACGAGTAATGATGAAATATACTGCATAGAATTTTAACATTAATCAAACTGATAACTGTTAACAAGCAAATCAATACCTTTCAAAGCACAGCTCCTTTTCTCCAAATATGTTTGCAAATCGTGTGATTACTTGTTATTGCATATTTCTGGGAATTACTTCAGAAGGCAAAGCACATAGACATTTGGTGACATTTTATTACAAAGATAAAATAACCAATGCACATTCATTACAATGCTAAGGATAATTACAATCTTGCTTGATTGTGACTAGTATCTAAAAAGTTCATCTTTCTTCTGCTTCTATCAGTCAGTGAATTGATTCCTTTACCAATATGAACATCAATATTCTATTTCTGAGAAAGGCATCTGTTTTTCAATTATATCCCATGAAAGTCTCTGGTACCATGAAACGTACAAGGTGTCTTATTCTCTCTGCAGTACCAAACTATGTGAAGGGATTATCTTTTTTCATGCAAAAATCTGATTTCATTTACTTGGCTCGATTCATTGTAAGCGATGTGGGCTACTGAACTCTGACATAGACCATAGGCTATAAAATATGTTTTGGAAACCCACAGGACTAATGGCTTGAAATACAGTTTCCCTTCTTCAGGACTGCACTCCAAAGAAGAACAGTTTTATTATTTCCCTTCAAACATCAAGTTCTAACTGGTATCTATAAGGCACAAGGATGGCAGGTTGCCTGGACATCCACCGACCTGCAAAATGACAAGCTGAGTGTGCAACAACTCAACAGAACGTGAGTGTGTATGTTGCGTGTGCAGCAACCTGTGGGTAAAGATGTATGCAAAGCCCCCTGAAGTGTTTGACAAAGTAGACATCACAGGTAATATACACAAGTTTTAGGAATGCAAATTTATACAGGCATTTCTAAATTTCCAGCTGATGTGGCTTTAACCTGAGATAGTGTTCCAGACTTAAACAAAAAAGCAACTTTTTTCCACACCCTCCCCCCAGCATTTTACCTCCATGACTGATGATAAGGACTATCACTATTTCACAGTAAAATACCTCTCTGTAAAATTGAGACACGCATGGATAAGAAACTGAACATCCTCCCTGTCAGCATCACGGCTCCAGCCCCACATAACTGCAGGTTTTTCCACGATGCAACAAGGCTTTAATTCAAACAGTATCTTCCTCAAGACCTACTGCAGAAAAAAAAAATAAAAATAACCAGCTCTCTGGATTAAGTATGAAGATGGATATTATGCTAAGCCATTCTTGACTGACACAACCACAAGGTGAGGTAGACTGACTAAAGACATTTCATAGCCGGGAAGTCTAAGGGAATCCCTCATGCGGTGTACTCCTCCGGCAGCACTGACTGCAAGTCCCTCGTGAACCTAGACTTTAACGCAAAGCTTCCCTCAAGGAAGTCAGATGTGGGAACATCATGTCTCCTCAACTGCAGGCGAATCCCATCCCCAAAGACAATATATTGCAATTCCCAGCCTCTACCTGCAGTTGCAATATTTGGTATTTGTGGATAGCAAAAGGAATTCAATGAGGAATTCAATTTTCCTTCTTTCCAGTATTCAGAGAATTTAACACAGTAACGAAGGCTTCATTTGCCTGCAAATGAAGAAATAAAGAAAAGCTGCTCCAGAGAGAGAAAGGAAAAAGAAAAGGGGAAAAAAAAAACCCTAAACCCATGAGTTTTCACAATTTAAATCCTGATGGACCATTTTAAAAGGGAAGCAGAAAGCAATTTTAACAGACCCTAAATAGCCTGCTTCATGCACGCTCACTTAATACCGAACCAAGGCATTCTTAAAATTTCAAGCAGGGAAACCTGCTCTGGTTACCTTGGTGATAAACTAAAGACAAAAATTGCACATAATTGTTGCTGATGTCACTGCTCCCAATTGTTTCCAAGGTTACAGAGTACCTCAAATAATTGTGATGTTTCATTTCTAGACTGTACTGGAAGCCCATTTTCTGTTCTAAGTAAATTGTTTAGTGCTGCAGGTAATCTATCTAAACCTTATCTAATAAGGCATCAGCAGCCTCTCAGCAACCTCTGGTAATGATGTAGATTTATATGTTGAAAATGTAGCTACCTAGTTCTTTACTGAGCAGTTTGACTCCTAGATTATCTCAATTATTTTTATCCTCAGAATCTATTTCCATAACAAAGTATATTAATCAATCACATAAAAATATCTGAACAGTAAATGTCTTACTGCGAAGCAATATTACATATGAATTATCTACCTGGAAGAAAGCTGTTCTCTTGGCTGAATGGTGGAAAATTGGCTGTTAACTGTTTATAACTGACTGATTTCCCCACCGCCTTCAAGCTCATTTTAAATGCAAAGCACAAGTATTTTTCTGCACTAAAAAAATTCAGCCATGCTACATCTTCTCCGTTGCAACCTCCACTTTACCGTGCACTGTAGCATGAATCTCCTTAAAAATCAGTAACTACTATATGTAAGGACGACTCCGTTACCATCACAGTATTAGTGCCTCAGCATGACTACAGATAATGCTGTTAACTACCTAGGTTCTGTATGAACTGACAAGAAACAGGAAGCAGTTTTGAAAACACACTAAAACTGATGCATTTTTAGTCTACAATAATAAAGCAATAAAAGCAAGACTTTGTAGCTCAGCTCTATCGGCTAGATCTAACGAAGCCACATCTCAAATCCTCACTTCTGAAGGAGACCACGGTTAGTAGATGTCCATCTAACACCTCTCCGCCTGCTGGAGGTGCCCTTCATCACTTGACTGCTCTCAGACTGCTGGGCTTGACCTTGTCAGCATGAAATTTTCCACTAGAGCAAAACAAAATGGCACTTACCGTATCTTAGCAGTCTGTTATTACTTACGCAATGGATTTTGAAAAGTAATAATTTACTTTAGAAACTGGTTGACTAAAACAGTTTATGTGCATTTAATGCATGAAATGAACTCCATACGGAGTCACTAAAAACAGCTGTCGGGCATCTCAGCTTCCACCTAGAGTTCGGAGAGGGTGAGAGTGCAACACAGAGCACAAACCAGAACATCAGAGGGGATTCTTTTTTGTTTGCTCAGAAAACAGCCAAGAGCTGTGCATGTTTACTTTCATGATTATTCATTTGAGTTCCTCAATGAATTCGTTTCAGCTGCATCCATTTTAGCTCTTCTGTGTGTAATTCCCATGAATGGGAACCACAAACGTACTGGCAGGAATGTTTGCTGAAACAGTCTGTTTTAAATAAGCACTGAAGAACATACATATAAAACTCTGTGTATGCACGTATTCAAGAGAAAGCCATTAGGAGGAGAGACTCTCAACGAATCAAAAACCAGCAATCTACTACGCAGGCAAAGTCTTCCCTAAGAGCTGAAATAGTAAATGCTTACGAGAGACTATCCAACAACAAGCCGCACAGCATGAATTACTTGCTGAAATTAGGCTATGGATACATCTGAACAAAGGAATGCATCTGCAAAATCAAGTTCTATCTGTACACGACTTATGAAAAGGAATAGAACGACAAAATCAATGAGAAACAGTTATGTAGTTGTATATAAATTATGCGATAACTGAATAGCTGAGGAAAGAGAGGAGGGAAATTGCACCAAGATGATTTAATTTTTGGGCTGATTCTCTGGTGTCTTGTGTAGCATATAAAAATGTTTACAATATTTTACCACTTTCTCAAATATATTAAAATGTCCTAAGATAATGGGGAACAGTCCCTATCATGCTATGATATGGCTGCTCACTGCATACACTTCAATTTTTAGATCCACTGCCAGACTCAACAGACGAGTTACCCATACGTATTTGCTATGGTCTTAGATGCAAAGACCTCGCTCTGCTTTTTAGGCACAGATGAAGTAAAGAAGGACACACTACTACCCGCCACTCCTTACTCAGTTCAGCCCTGGCACAGATCTATTCAAGTCTGCTATTCAAACCCTAGGATGCACTTGACTTTTATCAGCTCACATACCTGTTGCAAATGAATTAGTAGTGAATAAATTTAGAAGGCAAAGTCTCTACCCCGGCGTGTTTTGCCACTGTTGCAAACCAGGAGACAATATGACAGTTAACAACATTAAAATGTCTTGTCCTCACAGCACAAACCTCTTTCGCCATGGAATTAATACGCGCTTTGCCAGATTACACAAAGAGATGCCAGGACACTCATCCGTCACCAGCGGCGTACCCCAGGAGTCAATACCAAGTCCAACATTGTTGAATGGGACATCCTACGCCGTCATTAATGATCCGGATGATGTAGCAGAGTGCACCGTCAGCACGTTTGCTCATGTTCCAACCTGGGAGAAGCGGTTGATACAGCAGAGGGTTGTGTTGCCATCCAGAAGGAGGGAACCTCGACAGGCTGGAGAAACGGGCCTAGAGGAACCTCATGAGGTTCAGCAGAGGGAATTGCAAAGTCCTGCACCAGTATATGCTGGGGGCTGACCAGGTGGAAAGCGCTTTGCACAAAAGGAGCTGGGGATCCTGATGGACACCAAGTGGAACCCAAGCCAGCAACGTGCCCTTATCAATATATATAAATATACAAAGGGATAGTATGAAGAAGACAGAGCCAGGCTTTTTTCAGTGGTGGCCAGTGACAGGGCAAGAGGTGATGAGCACACACTGAAACACAGCAGGTTCTGCCTGAACATCAGGAAACACTTTTTCACTGTGAGGGTGACTGAGCATTGGCACAGGTTGCCCAGGGAGGTGGTGGAGTCTCCATCCTCGGAGATACTCAAAAGCTCTATGGACATGAACCTGGGCAGCCTGCTACAGGTGACCCAGGTTGAGCAGGAGGGTTTGACAAGATGACCTTGTCACAGTTCCCTTCCAACCTCAGCCACTCTGTGATTCTGTGGAATAACATATAGCCAAGCACACACACTTACTGACATTTTCAAAAAGACAGCAGTGGTTCACTTCCTGTGAAATCAGTGATCCTGAACTCTTTGGAAAAGTCAAACACAGAATGGAGATTAAAAGAATTTTAACAGAAATGAAACACAGAAGTGCTTATTGGAAAACAACGCTAGCTACCTAACAACATATTTAGGGACCTAAGTAATTTTGAAAATCTAGTCATATTTGACTTGTTGAAGATGATATCAGGTGTCTGTAACCTGCTGAAGAGCTAGTAGTCGTCTTTCTAATCCTGAGTCGTGGATCTGTATTCTTTTCCACCTACAGATAGACTATATCCTTGAATTGCTTTGTGATTCATATACCAACCAAGGAAGATTCTGAGGACCTCATACTTCTGCTCATTAGATATTTCCACGGTACTCTTAGGTATAATGTGTCACTTCACATTTTTTGTATTTGGGAGTTTCTATAAAAATACAGTAACAAAGTAATGAAATTCCAATGTATCAGACAATAAAATAACTTGTAAATGTCAAATTATTCCTCAGACAAGTATACATAGCTTTTATGGATATCATGATACCCTAGCTATAATTGCTGTGACTGCATTTCACATTCCTATTAAGAAAGAAACACCACCACGCTCTGAAACTTGTATATCTGCTGTCAAACCATTCATCATAAGACTACATTAAGCATATTCCTTTACTTACTTTAAACACTTCATTTTAAATAACTACAATTCCGTTAATTCTTTTGGCTTGTGTTTCACAAAACAAATCAACTCTAAGCTTTACTGTCCTACAACACATATTTGCATTTCTTTACTGTTCCAAGCAACAGCAGTAAAAGTGTATGCTACATGATATATCAGTATCATGTCAGTACCAGTGCAGATAGAAAAATTACAAAAAAGTTGGTAAAGCCAGCTGCAATATGAAAGGCTACATCACAAAATGTTAATGTTTAAGTGTTACCTCCAAAAAATAATGTTCCCCAATGGTTCTTACCTTTTCAGATGGATCAAACTACCCGTCGTACACTAGATGCTCCCCTTTGTATACAGCAAAGCAAAGTGAAGGTGCAAATATTTTGGCTTCTCTACCTCATATGTCTGTCCCACAGGCATACTACCTATTGAAGTGAAACAGGTCTGTTTTCTCTCTTGACATGACAGAATCATAGAATCATCGGGTTGGAAGGGACCTCTGGAGATCACCCAGTCCAACCCCCTGCCAGAGCAGGGTCACCCAGAGCAGGGGGCACAGGAACACGTCCAGGCGGGTTATGAATGTCTCCACAGACAGAAACTCCACCACCTCTCCAGGACCTTTCAAAGAGAACAGGTGAGGTGCCTGAAGACTGGAGGAAAGCTAATGTCACAATGATCATACCTTATAAGTGACAATAACCGAGTACTCTTAAAGACCTTCTTCAGAGATCGTTACCAGCATTAAAGATGAAGTGTATGCTTGCCCAGAAAGTACAAAGGTAATCATACTGCCTACCTGCAAACCACCAGGAAGCTGAAGGTGTGATGGGGTAGGAGGTGGAGACACCAGGTTTGGTTCTCCTAGAGCCAGGTAAGCTCATGAAGCACTCAAGCATCAACAAATTCAAACTAATTAGCACTCCCAAGAGCTTTAGGTATCAACACCTGTTGAGACAGGTGAAGAACTATACCATTCAACCAAAACTCACAAGCTCAACTCCATCCCACTCCTGGCTATTTAACATGAATTAATGAAGAGTAATAATTTTTAATGACATTTCATTTAATTCTCAGTTTTCATGGGTTAGAAAATTAAACAATCATTTCTTATCACCAATTATATAACAAGTGCCTTCTACTGCCTTCAGAACAGCAACACTTGACTGATACAGACGTGAGAGGACAATTTGGTTCAGTTTCTGTTCGTCTCAGCTGTCAGTGTAACCTAGGAAAACAGCTCTTAATTTACAACTTCCCTGTAAAGAGGATTGTAAAGAGACAGATCCTGAACCACAGGATCTTTGCAACATGATCTGAAATCCTCACTTTACATGGGTACATACACCCATGTACTTTCAGACTACGATGTAGAAGCTTTATCTGCTCTTTGCCATGCTACTTTTTCACAGCCATTACTTTTCAAAATTTCAAGTCACTGCTACCCTAAGAGATAGTATTGATATGATGTAATGTTTCGCACAAGATAACATCATTTGAAGAATTTATGGACCTATTTTACTTTAAAAAGCTTATGTGTAGTGGTATTTGAGAATCTTTTACTCTGTAATCTTTTGCCAAAACAGACACACCTAAGTAGTGGCAGCAGATGGAAGAGGTTAAAAGTATCAACTCCCAAATTACCAACTTCGCTAGCCACCTTCCCTTCATAATTTAGACCCTTCTGTTGGAGATTTGAAAATATATTCTGGACAGATGACATGTTAACAGAATCATTTCATGGTTCAGTGTCTTCGCAGTATGATTTATCTCTGTCTGTAGGCACTGGAGGTCCCTCTTCAGGAGATTTATGAGTTAGAACCAAGAATTCATTTTCATGAAGGAGAATGTGTGCATCATTGCAAAACAGAACTTCAGCATTTGTTCTAAGATAACGCTTCCTTCTTATTAGCAGTTTTAAGAACGTCTCATGCATGTAGTATCACCAGTGTTTCCAAGACACTGCACATTCATATAATAAAGTGTTCATGAATGAAAGATGTTTTTAAAATTTGCATTAGTCCATGAACATATATCACTGCACATTCATACAATAAAATGCTCAGGAATGAAAGAGGTTTTTAAAATTTCCATTAGTCCATGAACTTGTATCTCTTTCTCTTCCACATCTTTGTAATACCTACAGAAATAAGGTTGGCAAGGCTAATGTGTAATGAAACATCCGACTTAAAATTTAACTGGCATTTTCTTCTTCACTCTGCTTTTGATACCAAATATTTACTGCAAACACTACATTTTCTGTAGGACAAGAAAAATGGTAAACCACTGGAAGATGCTTAAGCATTTGGCCCACAGCTCAGGCCATATTATCAAAAGTTAATAGTTATGCACCCTAAAAAACACAGTGTTTTCGAAAGTGTTCAGCATGCAGCATCTCCTGCTGAGAAACACTGGTCAGGTTTCCAGGGGGGTGCAGCGCAGTAGGAACACATATTCTTCATGCCCAACTCGAGACACTCAGTGAATTCTGAGGGTTCACCTGCCCTCTGGAAATCAGCTATTTTGTTGAGATAAATTCAATCTCTAGTCACATTTTATGTCGATCAACCCAATGAAAGGAAACCTTTTAACTGTTCTGTTCAAACTGAGGCTTCTGGTAGCTGCAAGACAGGATTCTAGATGCGTCAGTGTGTCTGACTCAGGGCAAGGATCAACAGTGTCAGATCACCAGTGCACGGATGTCACCCACTTCATGCTGCAGGAGATTCATAGTTACAGTTTAAAACACAGTAAAAATGGAGGGCAGGGAGTAACACATCCGTTTGCAGTCTTTCAACTAATGCTATTTATCTAACAGATGCATTTATGTGCCCTTTTACTAGAATTTTTGTACTAAAATCCTGATGCTGAACAAGATGCAGGAAGAGAACTGCAAATAAAAACGGATAAGTCATGATCTTCATTTCGAAAGGCACAGCAATCAGACAAGACAGTTGCTGCTCATGGTGAGGAGATGGAGGAGACAAAGACACAGAAAGTCATGATTGAGGCCTTATTATCTACACTGTCCTCTTAAAAACTGTCTTCAAATGAAACGTTTTCAGCAGACAGGATTCTGATCAGAGACAAAAGTTATTACAGGAACGCTGAAAGGACGTAGACGGGAAAACTATAAAATAAAAACAGTTACAAAAACACAGAGCTAGGAACTTCAGAGCACTAATGGAGAATGCAAAAATGGAACATCTTAGTGCCATCAGTACTTTCCATATTACAAACTTCTGCCTTACAGACCAGTCTCCAGTCTTACTTGGCCGCTCACAGGGCTATCACTGCGAGTCCTGTCATTTCTACATAAATACGAGCCTATACCGAGACGTATGACTGGGAAAATCCTCATTTCAACAGTTCTCCAATGACATATATACCTAGGATGGGACAGAGAAAATGTTCATGGCAACTGGAATGTTTTAATGTGAGATACGTTGTATTCTGTTAATGTCTTTCAAAGCGGGGAATGTAAAATAGTTCAAATAGAAATGATGAAGATAGACCTGGATTTAAACAGGCATAAGGGGCCTGCTTTTACAGCAATGCCATATGACCCAAACATCTTGGGGTCCTATGATGTATCCATAGACACGCTCCTTTGTAGACCTATGAGCCCTTCAACCTGGAGCTTAGTCCATCCCTGGTTCAAGTTACATAATTCAGATGTAGACCTGTGTTAGTTGGAGGTGGCAAGTTTAGCAGAAGTCTTTAGTTTGGGAATAAAGTTTTCACTCTCCCCGAAAGTTTCCTGGGGACTGAAATTTTGACTGTGCTTTGCTGAATATTTAATTTTCTAAAGCAGTGTCACTCTGACCTTCCCTGCCATGGTTAAAACTGCTGCAGAAAAAGTAGAGAGATGTGTAATTTCTCATCTGCTGGAAGAACGTTTAGGCTTTGTAACTAGTACCATCTGAATTTAATACCTTATTTGCTTCTTGTTTAGAGAACACCAACAGTATAGGATGCTTGGCTGCTGTTAGTTTTTCCTGTTTTCCTGCTTAAATTAGCACATGAAAACAGTAAAAGCTTAATCCTTGACTTGAGTTCTACACACAAAGACATCTCCAAAGATCTTGGGGGTATGTAACTGCTGTGACTGTTAGTATAAAATAATTCATTCAGTGGTTGATTTGTCAAAGACTCAGTGATGTCAATTATATTCATTTAAGACTAAGGCCTAGCTCACTAAGCGAGGCTCACCAAGTTGAAACTCAGTGCCAAGGCTAACGGCACACTTACTGTCTGTCTCTAGAAAAAAGCCAATGACTAAACCGATGTAGAAACTTACCTACTTTGTTCCCTACTTGAGAATGGAAGAATTCTGTGGAAACACACAGAGATTTCCGTATCTAGCTTTGGCAATTCCGCCATTACTAACATTTTTAAGTACATTCATGAGAACAGATTATTCAATGCTTGATAAAAAAACCCCTTGAAAATTATTGGAAAGGTTTCTGCTAATGTAAAGAAATTAGCAGCACACAAACCAGACAAGTCCAGCACACAGAAGTTACTATAAATAGAAAGATATGGATCAACTGTAGTCAAGAATGTAAGAGAACAAGGAAATAACTCCTGATAACTCTCTGCCTGAGTGATGTCCAAGTGCCATTCACTGTGAATAGCAATTTGACCTTTTCTTCTTCAAACTGAAGTAGAATCAGACCGATCAACAAAAATTATCCTGGGAGAACACATACAGAAATCAGATGCATGCAGTAAATCAATAGTCTATTACATTTATTGCTCATTATTCACAGTAGCTTTTTACACTTCTAGATAAAATGGAGTTTGACTGTAGGGTACCACAATCACACCATAACTGCGCAACACACTTTGCTGTCATTTGGTATTAGTGCATTTAGTACATTTAACAATAGCTGAAACCTGATTCGCCAGTTTCACCTCAAACCACAAGAAACCACAGACAAAAGAGGCGCTTTTTTCAACAAAGTAAATTATGTCTGTCCATGAGAAATTAGAGCATGGGTACATACACAAGGCTGGAGTTATATAAGGTTACACTTCTTCCTGACCCAGGTCTTGAAACTTCCTCCAGAATCCCAGAATTAGAAGTGTGTACTTCAGGATTCAGCTTCCTTGTACTTCAATATTAATGTGGTTTGAATGGCCAGTTACAGCTGTGAGACAATTTCGGAAACTGCTAGCCTCCTGCTAGTGGCCATTTTCCAGGTGAAAGCGAAACACAGCTGCATGAGTTCTTTCTTACTCTGTCCCTCGGGAGCAGTAAGCTCCAGACTTTACTTGAGAGCAGAGCTGTCACCATCCGTGAACTGAGGGCAGCCAGCTGAGTGCGCCCTCCCTCCATCTCACCAAAATGTGAGAATTATATCTTGATTTAAACCACGGGTGGAGCAGAGCCCACTGTAGGGAAGCTCAGGCAGGCATCGTCCTACTTAAAGCAGGAGGCAGCACACGCGAGTGGTTACCACTCCTCAGCCAAGACAAGAATTGGAGCTGCGTGAATAGGAGCTGCGTGAATATGGTGCCTCTCACTTACTCCACCCTAACCCGAGCTGTTTGTTTGCAGGTATCAGCAAAGGAATTTTAAGGCACAAAGATCTCTATGTGCAGCACAAATGCCTCTGGAGTTGTGACAAGTACTAGCCTTGGTTAAGAAACTTGTTGAGACCAGAGTCTAACTGCAGTCTCACCCAGTCAAAAACTAGGTCCGAGAGCTTTGGCTCAAATGCACAGTGGATGCACAGAAAGCCTTTGGCAAGAAATTACCCAGCTAAAAATGACCAACTGGCTGCACATTTGCATTTATAACTTCAGACACAGATACCATGAAAGCAGGAAGTGTAAAGATGCCAGACCCCTGAGCTCCGAGTATTTTGGACTGAAGAGTCTCTGGAAGGTGAGCTGCAAAGCTTTGACATGTATCTGCTTGAGCACCCAACCAGTGCTTGGAAGAAACACATTCAAACTGAGAAGGGCCTCAATGCTTACGTTGACAATGCTGTTAAAAATGTGTGAATTGCAGCACAGATATCAGGAACTGCACTGAGATTATTGTAAACTGTCAAACTACTATAAAAGGGGAATACACCTTTTTGGTCATATTTACCACCCCTCTGAACTGACCTCAAACAAGCACAGGAAAGAAGCTCTTTCTCCTGTACCCCAGGCCCTTAAGGATTCCAGCGCTCTTCATAGTCCATTTTATCCAACATGAATGCACAGTTACCAGCAGCAGGGTTACAGCTCATCAAATGCAAAGCAGAGAGGCATCTCTCAACTTAAAAACTGCTACCATTCCATTTAGTAAACGTACCCTTTAATTCATCAGATAGATACTTCACCTTTGTTTTGCTAAGTCATGCAGAGAGACAACAGCAAACAGGGGAAGAGAGAAACTCTAGACAGAAATCAAAGCCTCTACAGGCCCTGTTCTATGGATCTTCCTATTGCTTGCCGTTACTTTTGATATGACTTCTGTCTTTTTAAACTGTTTAATTGCCAGGACCTGTTTTACACTTGCGCAAAGGCAACGAGATGAACCGCTGCTTCAGTATGAATAATTTGGAGAGAGCAGTGTCGGTTCATGCCTGAGCTGGGTAGGACACAACTCTATGACGCAGAACCCAGTGCAACTGCATCTGCATATAAATAGACTTAATCAGAAATGCAAATTGCAATCAGATGAAATTTTAAAAGCCTATGATAACTGTGCAGATAACAAAAGGTCAAATACTTGTATTGCTGAAGGTTTTAAACTGTTATCAGTCAGCGGTGATTCCTTCTTTATGAGTAAAATGTGTAAAAGACAAGTCTATGCCAGTCTAATCAAATGACAGACCCTTTCTGTATTTCTTCTATTATTACAACTGTTCTGTCGTTAAACTCTATTTTACAATGTCAATATCATCTCAACTTATTCAGGAAGACTCAACGAAATGAAAACAAAGTGAAACCAAAAATAGACAGCATGAAATAATACAGCTAATTTACACGACTATACATAGAGGGATCTTCTATCCTTTTTTCATTTACATGTATGACAATTCAAATCTTCACATTTTAACTTCCTTGGGTAAATGAAAAAATAAATTATGACTCCAGTTTGCTGGAATTGCGAGACTGGTTCATAGTGTTGTCAAAATTGTGTGGTTTTTGTCCAGAGTAAAACAAGCCCAAGACTCTAAAGGATTAACATCTAAAAATGTAATTCAACAGTTACAAATGTGGGCTTCTTGCCCTTTTGAAACAAATGTTTTCATCAATACTAGCTAAGAAATGTATTTTTGAAGGGAGGTACCTTTGTATTATATAATTTTATATTCTAAGATAAGAATAAAATAAATGCGTAAATTTATCATTTCAAGGCGTTCTAAATATAAATTACTGTAGAAGTCAGGCTGGAAAAAAAAAGTCTTTAACATCACAGCTTTTTAACGTCTTTTCCTATGAGAGATTGAAGCACAAATGTTTACCAAATATTTCTTTCTCCTTTGCCCAGATTACCTTCGAACAAACCAGTGAGCGAAGAGAGCCATCTAGTGCCATACCTTGGAATCTTAAAAAGGGTTTTCACCGGATGCATGTCAAATAAAGGAGGGTCTCCATCCCCCAGTTCAATAGCCGTTATTCCCAAGGACCACACATCACACCGAGCATCATACGAGTAGTCATACTGTTGTTCACAAGCAATGACCTATCAGAAAAAAGCAGAGAAAACAACACTTTAACACAACGTACAATTCACGCCATCCCAGTGTAACATGAACCTACTTTTTGAGTCATGTCTAAAACCCTATGTCGCTTTCAAATCCATATCCTTGCCTGTATATCACAGTTCGGAAAAACCCCACAAAAATGTAACAGTAAATTAGAACTTCTCTTAGGTTTGTTTTCTTTAAAAACAATCTCCCTCTTTTTAAAAATACATGGGATGCTTCAAATATCTATACAAAGAACATCACTCTACTACAATAGCAGAGAACCCTATGGATGTTATTCTTATTAACTTCTATGACCATTCATGAGGATAGGCTGATTCGCACAGCTGGTTTTTAGATAAGAATATTCCATCAGTCATTTCTGCCAATTTGTTATTTAATTTTTTTTTGTTTGTCTCTACTACATTTAAGTAGCTTTTTTTAAAAAGTCTTCATTAACATACCATGTACCTTGTCTTAAAAAACCTGAAGTTAACAGGAATCTCTCCTTGGACATCAGAAGTGTTTTGCATCACAAACTTGATGCACACTTCCAGCTAACCCATCGTTTGCATTCTAATCATAAACTAACTATTCACACAAGCTGGAAACAATTCTGCATCTAAACGTGCAAACAATTCAAACTAAAGTTTCAATTTAGCCCTTATCTTTGCAAAAGGATGAGAGAAAAATTGCAGCTTCACTGCCTTTTATTCTTTCATCACGTGGAATCCTGTCTCAAGTTTGTCTTCTCAAATCTCATCAATTAGACAGACTGCTTTGAAAACGTGTCAAGTCTGCGCATATTTGCTAGTATTGGCTTCCATGATTTTTCTCATTGTTACTAATTTGTTCTTCAGATAAAGAGAACTTCTGACAGCATGTCCTAGGGTAGCTGGATCTATCTTCTACAAGACTTTTTGATTTTTTTTAATTCTGTATGACTTCTGAGTTCCTGTGTTAGTGCTTCAGTTTGGGACAACGCTCTGCAGAGATGCCAACATGCAAGTCAACGCTCCAGGTAGCTGCTGGCAGAGGGCCACTCACAGCCTGCTGTACGAAACCCTTTCCTGGAGAAGCTGCTGGTTCCAGCTTAACCTCTTGGTTACTTGCTCCGTAAGCGGCACCTAACAGAGGCGTTTGTGCCTCTGGTAGAGATTCTATCCAACAGGCCCATAGGACCTGTCCATCTCTTACTCTGGGACTCACGATCCCATCATACAACACGCATCATTTATTTTATCAGAAATCAGGGGTGCTGAACATACAAGTTAAAATAATATCACAATGGTTTGGGGGGGGGGTGTGGTGGTTTTGGCAGTTAAGTTGGACATTAGTAAACTCCTTTGCTATATCCTAATAGTTCAGTTCTTTTCCTAGAGCAAATCAGTCCAGAAAAATTAAGACCTTTCCTGAATTTTCTATCAATATTTTAACAAGTTTTGAGATCTCTCTTTTCCTCCTCAATTTTTCCAGGTTAGTATGCCAAAGAAATTTCTTTTTACACTCTGCTAGGTGAGGTGCCTGAAGTTTATTTGCTGTACTGTCACAGAATCTTCTGATCCAGTATTAGACCAGCGTTTCCCAACCGTTGTCCGAGGAACACTGGTGAGCTGTAAGACATGATGAAGTGGTCAGCAAAATGTCTGCAGACCACCTGAGAAAAACACACATACACATTCCCCTACACATCAACTATCAGATAAACAGATGGGGGAAATGAAAGTAAGCCCTGTAAAAGAGGGTTCAGGGATTTTTTTCTTCACCCTGAAGAGGCAGAGTTTTGTTAGCCAATGAAACGCTTTTCAAAGTTGTCGTAGGAGGATCATTTTCCCATCTCCCTTCTCTTCAACAGAATGTCTTAAGTGAAAGCGCTGAAATATTTCTTAGTTCTTCAAAGAGTTCATTATAGCCTTGATCTCACCCCAAAGATCCCTCTCTCTCTTGAGGGGTTTACTCTGTGTTTGATAGATTCTACGCAACTCAAGCAGAGCGCTTTAAACCACCACCTGTATTTCAGAGGCCTATACGATAATTTCATTTCCTTACACCATGTCTTAGAGAGAAGGAAAAAAAACCCCAAATTTGATGTAGAAACTTGTAGGCAAGTCAGTGTGGAGATCCACCAGAGACATTTAAATAATATATTCTACAGAGGCCATACTTGCTGTTGGCCATTTTCCTTCATTGTGATTTCGGTTAGGGATTGAAAAGGAAGCTTGTATTCTTGTATTTCTTGTGTATCTGTACTCAAGGGACTTCCTCAAAAAAAAAATCATGCAAGTCAGCTTCCAAGGCCACGACTCAGAAGTTGCAAGTAGCTTATCTGTATGTGACTAATTAAATGCACCATGTTCTCCTTCCTTTTTTAACACATGAAAACTATTTATCTGCTTGGATAAAAAGCTGCTAGAGCCCATCTCCTGGGAGTGACTACCTCAGAAGTTGCCTGGTTCTCATCAGTGTGCAGAGCCCTTTGCAAATGCATTTCTATTTGCTCTCAAATTTTATGACACAGAGGAATAGGTTTTCATTTTCAAGGGAAGGAAAAGAAGGACCTGCTCAAGGTCACACTGAACTTCGTCAGCAACGCCACAAACACAGCTGGCGTCCCACATCCAGACACCACCACTTTTTCCTCTATAAGCACATCACAGTTGCTTCTAACCACAGGCTGATGGCAAAACTTGCTACATACCTCACTCTTCGAAAGTTTAATGGGTACATTATAATAATATGAGCATCAGAGGGCTTTGCACTCATAACGGATGGGGAAAGGAAAGCGTATCACAACTGCTGTTTTAAAAAAGAAAAAAAAAAGGCTTTGAGCTTTTCTCAGCTACACAGTGTATTACCTACCAAACAGAGAGAAAGGAATGTATAATGCATCGTTCCATGTCTCCTGCTCTGCAGCTAACAGCTACGCCTCCAGTAAGTAGGTACATGGCACTAAAACAACTCTATGGCAAAATATTGGCACTCTAACCAAGGGGAATTAACGACTTATCACATTCTCTTCCATTCTAATATCACAGTTTGCAGTGACTCTTTTAGAAAAACATTCCCCTTAATCTGCATTCTCTTTGTTTACAAAAATTCAGCCAGTGGACCGTGCAAGCCAGCATGTTTTAGACAGTTAGCTTGCCAATACTGAGGTCAGTCTCACAGAAAACATACAAAGTGAACTACTCTTCTGACACCAAGTACGCAGCATGTGCACGCATTTTGTTTTGAAAGAAGTTTTCAATTTCTGTGGGATTTATTGGTAGCATTTACGTGCCACTTAAAGAAACACAAATGCCACTAATTTTAATTTTTAAGGCAAGAATCCAATTTTACAGCTTTTTCCTCAATGCAAGGTGCACATTGGCAGTTTGCTTTATATGTTGGCTAGTAGACAACACTCTACCTTGAAATCTGAAGAAGAAAGTGTTCTCTCAGCCGTAGTTTACAAGCTAAGTCCTTGGGAATGCCCCAGTCCTGTTTTGCCTTGAAAAATACTGCAACTCCCTGAAGAGCAAAAATCTCTAAAAGCCAAATACAAAAAGGAAAAATGCCCCTGACTTAGCTTTGATTATGTTTCTGTCTTTATCAGGAACTCAGAGATACTTTTTTTTTTGGAAACACCTGCTCTTTTCAGCCAGAGTTTTGGAGCTGAGAGCGCCTCTCAGCACTGCTGATGCCTGCTCTGCCCAGTGGGGCATGAAGACAGAAAGCCCAGAAAAAATGCTCTGAAACTGAAGGAAACGCGCTACCTCATTTCCCTGCCTTGTGCAAAGACATCATCACATCTGTACCTATTTTACATCCAGCAAAATCCTCCCCTGCTTGTACAAGCAAAAAAGAACAGGTAGTATGCTTTGCTGCAGAAAAGCTATGTTTATGCCAATGCTTCAGGGGGTGATGTAGTTAATCTTGAGATTTCCCAGTAAACGCCATGGGAACAAGCACCAAGTCTTTCACTTCGGCAGGGATTGGTTATGTGCACACAGTGGCCCAGGTTGCTAAGGAGACAGGCTGTCACCTTTTGTATTAGTTGTAATTTCATCATGATTTCCTGCCCAGCCATACTGCCGTAGGATGGAAAGCACCGAAACACCACACAGAGGAACAGACAACGTGAGGGTAGCTGTCAACACTAATTGCGCTGAGGGTCACTCTGGGACAGGGTGAGGTAGCGGGGAATTCACTGCTCTGGCAAAGACGGCACATTAACGTATCAGTCACACTAACTGGAGGGAATTTAGAGAAGGCGGTGATTAGGCATTCTGTGTGATTTAACGCTTCTACAGAAACAGAAAACTTCACAGAGATAGACAAGATGATTCACACCCTGACAAGAAGACTTTATATTCAAGGATATAATTCCGCTTGTTCTGAAATGAATGCAAAGATTTCTTTGAACTTCAGCAAGTCCATAAGTAGATCACAGGTGGATTAAAAGAGGGAAAGCAGATAATACAGAAAACTAGCTGTTACTCGTACAGCGGTCATACTGACTTGCGGGCAGAAGCTATACATATGTTTAGCTGAAGAAAATACATCAAACACTTTTAAGTTTACCCAGAATTATTAGAAGTGAACTTACTTTCATTTTGCCTCAGTATACACACTGTGCGTACAAAGTATAGCTGCAAGCGAACACAACACCGATACCAGCAGTACAGATGTGCTACCTGGTGACGACTGCTACGCAATTAGCACTGGTGACCCACCCGCAGAAAGGAGTCTGGAGTTGAAAAGGTTGATGCTCCTGAAGAAAGGCGGTGCTGTCCTCAGCTGACGTAGCTAACTAAGCAGCTTATGAGGTGTGGGAGCACAATGCTGAAAAGCACTGCGTATGTAAAATGAACGTGGCACAAAACTGTTACCCTTGCTGCAAGGAGAACAAAAATGCTAGCTGTGCAAGTCCACTGAAATAAACCAACTGAACTTCTGTGCTCCACCTGACTCTATGTAACCCAACTTAAATTATCTACATAGAAAATATCGTATTAAATCTTTTAAGTTCTGTGCACTGGGGAAAAAAAAAAACAAAAAAAAAAAACTCTTTCATGATAGTATTTAGCAGCACTGGGGATACTGAATTATCCAGACTAAAGTGATATCTATCTATCTATCTATATCCCTCCCCTCAAGCACATTCACATAATTAAAACAAGAGCAAATTTGTGATTGAAATCAGTCCCATATTCCCCCATTTTCTTATTTGGATTCCAGTTCCTTCTTTGTTATCATCAGGCAAATTTTTCCATGGTGTATCAGAAAATTATTATGTTGTTAGAAATTTTACCAAAATAAAAATAAATTATTTTACATAATTCTTATGAGTAACTATCACAATTAATGTTGATTCACTGAAAATTAATCATATGACAATTAGTCATTGTGTTTTAACAGCTGCGGGTAATCAATTTTTATTTTTAACTCACCCAAGTGAAATATTCCTGAGACGACTAGACTACTCTGGCAGCTGGCTACACTGGTAGGGAAACGTAATACCTTTTATTAGACCAAACGATACAGTGAGGAAAAACAGATAAGCTTTCGAGCACATAAATCTATTTTGCTTTATACCACAAGACCACCACAGCTTCAACGCTCCTAATACCAATGTCATTGCCACATTTTGTTTCTGACCCACAGATTTACTCCTACGTGTTAAAGACACACACTACACACCTCACACAGATTTGCAAATGGTGTACCACAACAAAACCAAAAACTCAGAGGCAACTCCAGCCTCGTAAGTAAACACATTTCATTCTTTTATTTCTTTCTTCAGTTCCTAAAGATTTGTCCCCGAAAAGATAATTGTGTTTAAATCATGCCAGTCAACTCTCAGCAGGTGGCATCTCAGAGTCACAGGCATTTTAGTCACGTGTGGCCATTTAGAGACCTAATTCTGTCCCACATTCTGCCAGTGACCTGCTGTAAGTCCTTAAGCGTGTCGTTTCACTTCTGTGTCCCTCAGTTTTTCCTCACAGCCTTGCCCTGTCTGTCTGGGGGGATGGTTCCCGCTTTTCCCCCCCCACCTCCCCACACCTACACTGCAGTAGTTCCTCTCGGGCATGCCCACATCTGTTTACCACACGTCACTCAAAGCCAGTGCCGCATTTCAAGAGAACAGCTAATATTCCCTAAAAATAATTTCTAAAGCACCGCAGTGTCCCACTGCTTTAACCTCCTGAAAGCAGGGATGTCATTTCAAAACGCGCAGGTAGGCAATTCCTTTACACCCTAGGCTCAATAGACTACCATAAATACACAGTAATGCTAAACAACAAGCAACTGTTCAAATTACAGTGTAACAAAAATCTCTGTTAAGAAAGATTTAATGCTAGCATTCTTTACCATTTATCGCATTTATTAATTTTACCCAATAAATATGCAGGATTTTCAAATATTTCACTATTAATTAACCATGACACCAGATAAACACAAATCCTGTAAAAGCAGCAGAAGTTGTCTCTGTTCTCTTCCGTGAAGTTTCTTCCTAAGGATGATCAGTTATTTTTTTGTAAATTATGTTTTCAATATTATCCCATTTACTGTAATTCATGAGGTCACAAAAACCAAAACTGTAGCGAGAGCTAAATCAGTAATCTATCTTATCATTAGCCATAAGAGAATAGTTATTACACCTTCATGGGATATATTTTAATGAAATATTTTCAAAATTTTCCTTATTAGAAGGTACATAGTTCCTTATGTTTCTTTATGACAAAGTACACTGTACAACTGTTTTTAAATGGCTTTCAGGCAGAAAATTATGTGTATATACATATAAATCCTATACCCTAAATCTCTATCCTATTTATAATAAGCGGTGGATTCCTACCCATGGTTCATTATAGATCAGCATTTACAAACTTCCATGCTTCATTGGCATTTAAAAGTGTAGTGAAAATGTGCGTGTCAGAAGAGTTAATTTTAGCTAATAAGGCATTAAAGTGAAGAGATGTGGAGCTATTAACAGGATGCTGACCTTGAGTCCTATGATGTAAGCAAAGGGCTGGCAAATAAGCTGGGCTGAAGTGTGACAAAATGAGAATATATTCAATAGTTTCAGGGGAATGTATCACTGTACTGGTTTAGAGTTAATTGAAAACAAACCCAGGTTGGTGATGGGGTTATCTTTTCTATGCTGTTTTTCTAACTCAGTATTGAACTACACATGAAATGTATTTACTATTAAATGGGGGGGGGTTTGCACATTTTTCATGTCTCCTACAATGCAGAGGTAAATAAGAGAAATCAGCCCTAATCTACCACAAGAAGATGTTCTTCTGAACAAATTCTAAGGCCTGACTGCAGCCCCTACTGTAATGAATACTGACTTCAGTGGAAAAGCTGCTGGGAGTCTTTGCGAAATTAGATTTTTCCCTTTATGCATGTTTTAACTCCATTAATGCAAATTATTTTGGGGGCACTTTTCTTTACCGGATTGGTTGCCTTTTCTTTAGCTTATGCAGAGACACATCTTCATACTGAAACAATGCAAATATTATTCATTGTGTCAGGATTAGACTTATTGCACACATGTGATCAGATTTAAAGTTTATAAAAACACAAAGAAACATTGGAAAAAGAAAGACAATTTAAACTAGTTGTTTATTGTTCTACCGCTTCAGAAATTTATTCTGACAGTCAGATGTACTGAGTTTTATCCCAGGAAGTGTGCCTTGATTCAACAGGGGGAAGGAAAACAATCTGTTGTCTCTGTGGCAGTCTTACTGATCATCACTTCATCTGGGCAGGACGGTAACAAATATCCAATATCCAGAGTTCACACAGCTTTAAACAATACTGTGACATCTGAAATCCCTCTGAAATCACTGGCAAAACAGAGCCAAGATTTTACCTCTGCTTAACTCATTATTACAGAACTCTCATGAAACCTTTACCAATGTCGCAGGCTTTCCTACTGTCATGTGTCATATTTCAACACAATTCTTCAAAGGATCTACTATGTTTTAATTATGTTCCTTTTAAAACATAAGTATGCACACAATATCGTCAATTATTAGCAGTTGTCAGTAAAATACAACAGAATACTGCCTGTGGTTTCAAATTACCTTCAGCATCTCTCCAGTTCTTTCTGACTTCAAGTATCTTTTTCTATTTCTATTTCTTAAAAATAGATTTGGCACAAAGAAAACATGTACAGATTCTAACTGAGCTTGTTTCAAGAATCAAGTTTCCAGCTAGATCATGATAATATCATTGTATTTGGGAAAAAGGAAAACTGTAATTCTATTTCAACTAGATTTTGTTCAGTTCTGCACTGTAGGTTGAAAACAAGACATGTTAGAGTATAGAACAAGAGACGTAAAGTTTAAAATCTGATTCCTCCTGCTAACATGCACCGCAATTTACTTCAGCATAACAGAAGCAGATTTTAGGTAACTTAAGTGTTTGGCAAGAGGCAGCTTTAAACTATCCTGCCTTATTTATCTTCTTTTTGGCATGCCTGCATTCAAAGTTCCAGTTTCTGCATGTTTTTATTTGTAAGCATGAGATAATACTAATTAGGTTAAACAGCAATGATTGATTTTCACTGTCTGCTTTAAAGCTGCTCAAAAACTGACTCATCCTTGCCAAGTTCCTCTGTTGCTTCCCCACACAGACTACATTTTCCCTGTATTTTCATTTTTCAGCACAATTTTGGTTAATCACATGCTCTACTGAAAACAAATGCTCAAGGGCAGATCTTTTTGATTTGTCCTGTTGCTGCTAAACAAGCCTCACAGCCATCAGGAAAGAAGAGCCCTCTAAGATGTCTGAGTCACTCAAAACTGTTAAACTGCTGCTTTTCATGCCGACCAGAAAGAATACAGAGCTGAACACAACGTCTTACACGACCCTCAGTCACTGCTATTTTCCTATGAGCTTTTGCTATTGCAAACACCATGCCATATAATCCCTTTGATAGATTTTGCAAACTTCATCTTAAAATGCGATGGTTTTCCTCATTATCCAGGCTGATCTAGTGATTCCAGGTTCCAGCATATTTGTCTCCCACTTATATCCAGTTATTCCTGTCTGTCATCTTGAATAATCTTGCATCATTCTTCTCTAGGTTTTATTTTCCCAGGGTTTACCCTGGAAAATATTCCCTGTCAGCTTCATTTCACAATATTCATTTCTCTGAACCACTCTTGTAGCCTCTTCCTCCAAGGCAAGCTTTTTCATCTCCTCCCTCCACTCCCCCTTCAGATTAAATCCATCTTTCTCGCCCTTAGATTAAGATGAGGTCCCATGATTGCCTTTTGCATAGACTGAGGCTCCTATGTTTCACAAATAGATTGTAAAAAACCAATTAAAAAAAAAAAAAATTAATTAAAAAATCCTAGTTTTCATGCTTTCTATTTCACTGATTGGTAACGTTTCCTTCTTGTCCAGTTATTTTATGACACTCTGGGGTTTGACATAGATTCTATCCTTTAGACAGTAAGATTTTTGCAACTGTTAAGTGCTTTTCTAGTTTTTACTGATCTCACCACAGTCTCACCTATAAAACACTGTTCCTAGTAAGCTGTTACCTAAGCAGGGATTTTCAGCTTATTGCAGTCCTAATCTTTCATCTTTCACACAAAAATTTGGCTGCACATTTTAAAAATACCAGAAAGATCTCCCCAGAAGTAAGCTAAATTGCACCTCGCACATCGGTTGAAATGTGTCATTCACATGAAGACAAAGAAAGCAACTGTAGTGACTGGAGCATGAGTGTTATGCAACCTGTCATTTAAAAGCCATCGCAGCAACATCCTAACGGATATCTGAGCATCCCACAGCTGTTTTGCAGACTGGTACGTCTATGAAGCCTGATCAGCATGGCTCTCACAGGCATGCAAAAGCAATAGGAGTTATGCTTATGGTACTGGCTTGGCTATTTTGACAAATCTTTTCAAAACAGGAAGCATTTAAAGCTACTTCTGTTCCTGTTTTGATGTGCAATGTACATAACATACCTTGCTGACAAGTATGTTGTATTTTCAGGTCAAAATCTCTGCTTATTTCTTTGGCTTTCTACCTTGATTATTTTCCAACAGGATAGGAAAATGATTACTGCCTTTGATGGCAATTATTCAAGCAAAACAGTACCGTAAAAATAACTTCTAATAATCCAAGTTCAATAAAATATTTCATAATATGCCCATTATTGTCTAGATGAGTCTTTTATAAAAGGTTTCAGAATGTCTTCAACCAAGGTGATTCCATAAATAATGCTTGCACAGTGGTTTCTAAGGTATCTTGTGTCTCCTTTGTGACGTAAACTGGTTGTTATGGAGATGGTAAAATATCAACCATTCTTTGTGAGACTGTGCAAGATCAATTTTGGATCCGTTACAGCAGCTTCTTTTCTCTGCTCAGCTATAATCAACCTTCCTTAGCAACAGAAACAGATGTATAAAAAGTATAACATGTTTTAAAACAAATGCTTGCATGATGCTTTTAAGTGTTTGACATACAGAAATAGACCTGTGTGCCTCTGTAACAGATGGAAATTCTATTCCAAATTCCCCAAAATTCAGGTAAGTCTAATGGCCTCCAACAGAAATTAGGCTACTACTGTTATTAAGGTTCAACAATTTATAAATAAACAGACCGCTCTTTTTTCATTCCTTATTTTTTAATTTCCTAATCTATAAGAAACAAAAAATACTTTTGTAAGGTAAAGTGGAGAGGGTAAAGACTACCATCTTTCACACCATACTTAGGAAAAGTACATAAGGGACTTCTGTTCAATAGGGTGTTAAAACTTTCTAGAGCTTCAGGAAATAGAAGGAAAAGGGTTACATTTGGGGAGTAGTACGCAAAAACACAGTCTAAGATACTTGTCTAGGCCGCCTAGACCGATTATTTTTCTCCATTTATATTTTTTTCTCCATTTTTAATCCATGCTAATCCATGTGTCTAAGTGTGTAGGTCCTCCCCAATCAATGATTAAGAACACACAGCTGAGTCAGGGTTTTGCAGAGTCCTACAGCAAGACAGGGATGTGGGAATTCCTCCTTCTTTTCCCAATCTGTATTAGAGGCACAGACAAGCACACCAAAACACACAGCATTTGACTGGAAAGTCAAAGACACCCTCACTCAGTTATTTGCAGATTATCTGTACTTTTATGGAAACATTCCAGAGAAGAAAATAATGAAGATTATTAGAAATTTATTTTGTATATTCTAATAATACATTCAAGTTACTGAGCAGGGGCCTAGACATAGAGGAAAGCAGAAACACAGACATAGGGGAGAGAAGAAAAGCTACACTTTTCTCCTGCTATGTGGAAGTGGCAACAAAGTGCACGTTGCAATGAATGGAGACAACCCAGATAGGAACGCGTGCCCGTGCCTACCTCAGGTGCCATCCAAAAGGGTGTTCCCACTGAGGTGTTTCTACGCAGCCGTGTGCTGGTGAGCTGGGCTGAAACACCTGCAATAAAACAGATCCAAAAAACTTGGCTTCAAATTCATTCTGTAATTTCAGTCAGTTTTTTTCAAGTGTCTGGAAAACAAACCCTGAGCCTAGAAGTACAGCTGCAGAACGCCTGGCCAAAGTAGGTGCAGCATTTGTACTGAATTCTTTGATTAATTTCAGCTTCCTGTTTTCTTTGAGAATTGCCAAAAAATTTTTTTGTGAAGGACTCAGTTTGAAGCCCTTTCATTCAAACTCAAAAATTCAATTCCCACCTAAATATCACAGACTTCTTTCTGCCCTTTTCATAAGCACGAACAGGAACTATTCAAATCACAACTTTAAAACTTCTCCTTCCAAAACTTACTCCCTCAACACCTCTAGCAGGAAACTTGTTCACTGGAGTATTTGCAGACGCTCCTGTACAACAAAACATTTATGCACCTCCTTAAATCTTTCCCCATTGAGAAAAGCACAGAAGCTCAAGTTCACAGTGCATCTTGTACATGACATAGGGAGTTAAGCACATGCTTAAAACAAAGCCTGTGCTTCAGTGCTTTGCTGACTGGGGCCGGACTACTGAGTCACAGCTGAAAAAGGGAAGAACAAACTAGAGCGCAATCAAAAAAGCATTAACAAATCAGAATGAACTTTCACAGCAAATCTCCTTCTGTGCTTTGGTCAACATAAAATCGAATCGTAGAGTTCAGGAACATTCCAATAAACTGACACAAACCCAAAAGTGACTCAAAAAATATTTCACCTTAACATGGTTTAAAAACAAACAAGAAACACAGTGGTGTCCTCCTATGGCATTACCCAGAAACAAAAACAGGCAGACACATATAGTACACATTGCCTGAGGCCAGTAAATAAGAAATTGGGACTCATAATCCCTAAATTAAATAATTCGATGCTGGCTCCAAGATTCAATTCTGTATTTATTTTTCAGTGTGATTGCAAGCCTTCAGTGATTTCCTGAGTACTGCTGTGGAACAGTTAATGTCCAGGGCCTACAGCAAGCCTCTGCGCATTTAGCTCTGATCTCTCTTGGGCTAGCTTAATTTGTAGCTGCTATCTACCGACACTCCCAAACAGAGCAGGATACTGAACGACTGAGACAGCGGGAGAGAGTGAGTGAGTGAGCAGGATCATAAATGAATAATAAGTTGCAGACATTTTGGGTCGACTTACACTGTGACCAACATTTTTTCAAATATATTGTTCTGTCAAGAGCAGCTGAGGGAAGAAATGCGTCTTATGTTGAAAAAGCAAGTTGTAAAGTCATGCAATGAAGGCAAAAAAAAAAAAAAGGCCTCAATCTCAATTAAGGATATCTGTGTAATCCTCTCTGTGACCTAATATCCATACGTACAGCCTTGAATATGAAGTAACTTTTTTTTTTCCTCCTTCAAGATTCTGTTTCATTCTGTGGACAGAATGGATAGCATTTACTGAATAGGTAGTCATTTAATTTATTTTTTTTTTATCCCCATCAATTTGAGTTCTGGTTTCTTATTTAGTATATCCAACCCTACATGAAATTTAAGATTATTATTTTTCCCTTTTGACATGTTTCCTTCCCTACTCAGCAAACAAGAAATCTCCTTAACATTCCTGCAAAATGGGAGAGGATTATTAGTTCCAGGGATTAATTTAAAAATATCCAAAGCATCCACTGTTTTGGAGTAGTTAATCTGAGATCTTTCAGTTTTGAGGCACTCCACATGACTCTAGTGGAGCTGTAACAGATCTCAGCTGCAGTTCAAGAGCACTTAGCTCTTCTGCAAAGGAGGACAAGATGTTTCAAACTGGCTGTGGGGAAAATGAGGAACAGAGCGGCCACTTCTAAAAAGTCTGATGCAAGCGACCTGCCAACATCACAGAGAAACACTGCCAGAAGCAAGAACAGCCTCCAATTTGATGCCATTCAACAAACCAAGAGTCCCTTCCCTTCCTGAACTCCTTGCCTTTCTCACTATGTATCTTCCACTTTCTGCAGCACGTGAGACAAACCATTCTACAAATAACATCACCTCTTACTCAGTCCTAATTTGCTCCCCAAGTCCCTTCTGTGAGTACTGCAGTGGGCTAGAGGGGAAAAACAGCAACTTAATGAAACCCTGGTGCCTGATGCTTCTTTAGTCAGGAAGCACACAGAAACAACACTGCCACTTGAAGTTTCCTTGAAGTTTCCTAACCGTTGTTAACTCATGTCTTTTTTTGTTGTAATATTTAGTGTTACTATTGTAAGAAAAAGTAGAAAAAAACCCCTAAAACCTAAATGTGGAATCAGAGACACACAGGACGCCAGAAAGATTGGGATTCTCAGCTTCCTTGAACATGCCACTTAGAATTGCAGCACATTGATCTGCCTTTGGAAGCCAGGGCTCCAAGCTGAGCTTCCGCTGCAGCGAAGGCCTTTGATACATCTGATAAAAACATTTTGCTTTGGATAGAAAAGCCAATTTTTCCCAGAATGGAGTAGTTACAAACAAAGATCATACTGCCAATATTCCCCCAAATGAGAAGGGATCTTCCTCCCTTGTACTAGGTCAAGGACTTGCTCCAAGTTTTTCTGCAGGCCATGTTTCTGCCAGCACTATTGTAATTGTTGCCTTTACCATTCAACATAATGAATTTCTATCCCTAGAAGATACTAGAGAGTCTCCTGTTTCCCAACTTACTTTAGCATCTTCAATAGATTTGTATGTCAGATTTGTAATACCATAACATCAGTATTAAATTTTATTTCCAATGCATAAATGTAATATTTTGGGATTTTTTTTTTAATTACTATTTGCAGGATTTTTCGGAACTCCATTTTATACTACTCTCATTTTGTGAATGTTTGTCTGTACCGTCATGCACTGCTAAACAACCATTATTCACACACTACTATTCCCAGTGATGATTACCTTATGCATTATACGGTCTCATTAATAAACCATATTACTAATAATGTGTTTCTGATACTTTAATAAAACTGACTATTCAATTGCATACATATCTAAGGGACTACAGCATTTCCTTATTTTTCTAACTGCACATTTAAAGGGAAAAAAATGCTGAACTGTGTTAAATTCTATTGCCAAGTCCTTCTCTACCTATCTGTCTCTCTCTCTCTCCTGTTTCTTACGATGTTTCCAGACTGGCAATACTCAAATCTAACAGCAATAATCACAAATTAAATGGATGTCAAGTTTTGGACCCAAGGGACCGTTTAACCTTCTGCTCAGAGGGGCAAAAAATATGCCTAAGGCTAGCAAAAGCCATTTCAGAGAGAAGAATGTTTCCTTTTCATATGCAAAAGACAGAAAATCTAAATTTAAATTAGGAGGACAACTGCCCTGAAACTGACATTCCTTGTGAAATGCAAAAGAGCTTTGTAAATAAAATGGTACCTTCAGAACTATTTTTAATTATTAAATTATGCTTAAGCTTTTAAGTTAAAAGTCTCTTGCTAATTTTTGGTTAGAATTTTTATTCTTGCTGTATCAGGTTCCTTCTCCATTCTTCCTTCCTAAAACAATTCTGAGTATCCTTCTGAAACTTTCCCAGGGGAAAGTAAACAGATGCCTTTGGCTAAACTGCACGTATCAGGAAAACAAATGGGAAGTGGTCATTACCAAAGTCAACGAGCTTGACTCCACCTTCTGTTGTCAGGAGAATGTTGTTCCCTTTCACATCACGATGAATGATCCGGTTATTGTGTAAATGCTGAAGGCCCTATATACCAGCAGTAACAAAAATAAGTTTACTCCCTTATTTAAAAACAATTACCCTACTATTAGAGAATGTAATGAAGACAATCTGCACACACTCTATAGAAACATCTGTCCACCGCATTACATGCTTGATATAACCCCTGCTGCTATAATAGCCCGCATAATATTGTCAACATTACCATACTTTATAACTGGAAAATGTATGTCTGAGATGAGTAAATTGCACCCTCTGCTGTCATTACAAGCCCAATGAACATCCTTACCAAGAGAGCACCGTATAAGATGTATGAGATTATAGCTTCATCCAAGCGTTGGCCACACTTCAGCAGGCCTTTGACAAGCTCTGTGACAGAACCTCCATTGCACAGCTGTGAAGGGGGGAGTTGCGAGGGAGGAAAAAAAAGCAAGAGAAGTCCTCCATTACTCAATATATTGGTTTAGGCTGTGAACGCCTACCACGCAAAACTGCACTACAGCACAAGGCTGGGAACAAGTAGATTTTTACTTTGCAGTTATCGATTTGTTACCCCACCTTAGAAAATATTTTATCAGCAATGTTAATAATAAATCACAGGAGCCTGGGTGGGAAGTGAAAACCGATGTATAAAGTGTAATTTATAAGATTTAACAACAAAATACAGTCCTGCTCATAATATTTTGATTTTTAGTTACAAGCAGATTTGTAAGTCCAATTAACATTTTTTTGAGTATTTTCACAAGAATACATGCATTGTCTTTTTGAAAAACTGCTTTTGTGCAAAGACCAGACAGAAAAGACTGATGCTTTTGATAACCGGGAGGCAACAAATGACAGTAATTTTAAACTTTCACTCCATCAATGCTCCTGCTGGCAGGCAATATAAAGTAGACAGAAGCCATATCTCTATACTTGGATTTGATGGCATGTGCTGCCAACAACTGAGATGAAACATTCTGATCAAGAAAAGCAGCTTCTTGCAAGCATTTCCCATTAATGGGCTGTCGTAGATCAAAAGAGGAGGAGAAAAAGTAAAATTAGAATCTCTCTAAATATGTGTTCACCCACACCACTGCTTTACTGTCTGTGCCCTTCTAAGCATCCCCCGACCAAGCGCCTCCCCGCTTTCCTTTCTCCTCTTTCTCTGTTCTTTTCTTACTTTAATTGTTTGACCAAAAAATTGATGGGAGAATTCATTGCCTTTCTTTCATTGAATTTTCTCCTCCAGACCTGTTTTTGCAGCCAGCACCCTTACCAACGTTTCTGCCATACAGAAATCACATGCATTTCAACACAAGTTCACTTCACATTACCAGTATTAAGTTTGAAATACTACAGCATAAATCAGAAGAATGGTATGAAAACAGAATTTCTACAGCCTCTCAAGCTTTGCATCTCTCAAATAACTTTTAACAATTGCGTATCAGTTCAATGATTAATGTCTATGATATGTTGGTATTTTCCTTCACTTACTACTAACTTCCCCTCGCACCCAAAAATTTCTCTGGACTAAAAGTTTTAGATCATGGAAAGGACCAGATCACATGATAAACAAGACATCCTTTATGTAAATAAGCTCCTGAAGCAAAATTTCATCAGTGAAAACACTGACGAGTGCTGCAGGAATCTGACTTTATTTTTTAATTAACTAGTAGCAAATTTGATATATTTTTTAAAATCAATCGGGTAGGAGCACTCAGCTCAATAGCAATCATCAAACGTATTTACAGGAGAATTTCATCATCTCACAAGAGAAAGTGCATGGTTTTTTCTCCATGCTTAACCATTTGCTGACAAGCCATTAAGTCAAAAACTTTTCTTTATTGCATTCATTGCATTAAACGTTCCACTGAGACAGGCTGTACTACATGTGATCTCTATTCTGCAAATAAAATACCAAAAAGTGTGTCCTCACTTCAAAAAAACCCCAAGCTGGTTGTAACTGAAAAATGATATAGACTGACAGCTGTTTGGTAGCATATGTTAAATGAAGGACTGGCTCTGAAAATAAATATTTCCCACAGACACTACTGCAGCTGTCAGTGACGCTGTTCCCGACAGTTGGCAAAGATCTGGGACCAAATGAACTTGTAAACTTGGTTACCGCTTTGTACCTAATGGCAATACCTTAAAAAGTGGACTGATGCCCATTCAGATGGAAAAGCAGGGAAGCTTTCTTTGCAGTTGTCTGTGCTACACCTATACGAGAAATACAAACTGCTTATCTCTAAAATTCCCTATGTAGTAAATTGCAACACCATTAAAATATTTAAAGTGTCCACTTTTGCTATCCTTCCTCATCCTAGGCATTTATCAAAGTAAGATCCTGCTTGTAATGAGTAAACATGGCAAAATTGTGCCTAAAGGGAAAAAAAAAATACACCTTTCTATTACAAATTTTGGAAGTCACATATCCAGTGAATACATTTAATCAAAGACTGAGATCAAAGTCTGAGTACTTTGTATATTCCCTTTTACTGAAAAAGTGTCATTAATTTATAATATAAAAAGGAACTGCTATGCATATATAAACTTGCATGTAAATTCCAAGGCAAGAAAGACTTTGCCTTCTCTGTTAAATTTATCCACATAAGGAAAACACAATTTTTTTATTGTCAAATTTCTTCGAAACTTTGAATAATGTGCACCAAAACCCACCTGAAATCAATATACTTAATTGATAAGGTCTATACAAACGGCTAACTCTTAAATTCTACATTCAACTTTGTTACATAGAATATGTCACAATTTTGCTTTACAAAATTTTGTTATACGGATTACCACATGTGACGCATCTGTTGCATACGCTACACTTGTATTAAAAAAGAAAACACATGGCAAACCAAGCCTGAACTCAACACAAAACCAGCAGGCATGCAGTAAAAAACAACATCAAAACAACAAAGCAAAAATACTAAAGCTCCTTTTTTAACAGTCACTAAAATTTAACATGAAGCACATCACAAGTTTTCATTCAAGCTACGTAATTCTGCAGCACATAGAAGTTAGATGTATTGTTGGGGTTCCACAACTTAAAGCGGAAATAAAGATTCCCTCTTCTGATTCCAGTCACCATTCAAGAACAGGGAGTGGAATTCCTAAAGTGATCACTAATTAAAAAGTGAATGCTAACTTTTACTGGAGTAGTTATAACAGAGAGAAATGTTTGAACTGTGGTTACTGCTCATCAGTCCGTGCAAAGCTCTGTACCATTAGGCCTAGAGACCATCTAGAACAAATCCTTGCAACAATCTTTGGCGGTCGCTTAACTGGCAACAAGACCACCAAAACACATTTTTCATTGCAAGAATAATGATTGCCAAGAGGAGTTAACAGAAAGCATTTCTGTTGATAGGTTTTCAACAACAACCAGCCTCCAGTTTTAAATTACCATGAAACAGACCTCCCCATTATGCTTCCTCTGTTCGCTTTTGAGGTAGGCAGCAAGTTTGTTAGCTTTTCTCCAAGTTACTACTATCATCTTTTGCATTCCCCTCAAGTGCTTGAGCTCTCCAAAAGTTTAGAGAAACGTCGTATCTAATATTTCCTCCAACATGAAAAAACCCAAGCTGTTTCTAGGCAAACCATTCTTATCAAAAGGATTTGCTTGCTTTGGGGGCAGAACGGAGCAACTAGAACAGAAATAAAATGCAAGGACATTCCCTATTAAACAAACTTTTAAGTTTGGATGTGATTTTCAACAGTAGACTACCACACATCATCTATCACCAGTCCTTTGATTAATGGCACCAATCAAAGAATCGTGAAAGCCCGTGACTCCTCTAGCAACAAAACACCAGAAACCCAACAATACTTGCTAGTGAAGATGTAATGTTATCAAAATGTTTTTACCTCAAGTACTAGCCAGAGCTGTCCTCCCACGTATTGATCTGCTTTGTAAAACATCCCATAAAACCTAACAACATTAGGATGATTGGGAAGAAACTGTAAAATATTATATTCTGCTTCAATTTCTTCATCTACATCCTAAATAAAAAACACAAACACACAGAACATATAAACACATTAGGTCTCTACAAAGCAAGAACAAACTATCATGGATAAAGAGAACCATTTTTTTTATTCAGTTTGTACTTTTAAATGGTTTTAATTTAATGCAGCTGGAAGTACTCACACAATACTGTAAATTTAATCTACAACACATTACGCCACTTTTTGCCCCCCTTTTTTTTTTTCATACAAAAATGTGAAGTTTGTGTAAAGCAAGCAGTTCTTGTTCAAGGATTCTTTCAGCATGTAATATATTTAACGAGAAAAGTAAAAATTATACTGTGCTCAGTTGTCTAAATAAGAAATTTACACATGTATTATTTTTTAACCTGTTTTTACACATGCCTATTTTTTATTGTGTAAGGTAAATTTAAATACATGAACCTTTGATTTATTCTTTTTTCTACAGTCATCAGATGGGACCAAACAGAGAACAATTTGACCAAACCTCAAAGTGGATGTCACTAAAAACAAAGACATCCTTATGAGGAAAAGACATACACCAGAAACAATTAAAGAGAGACAAAGCAAAACCCATGGAATAAGGGAATGTTTCTAAATATTTGTAAATGAAAGAATTCTGTGACAATTACAAAATGCTGTAATATCAGCGCACAGGCCACAACTCAGAACAGTATGTAAGCACTGAATCTTTCCTTGTTTCTGCACAGACTGTGACTGTTAGAAAATTTAAGCTCTGACATGCATTTTTCCTTTTTTTTTTTTTTTATTTCGCTAAAAAGGATATAATCTTATTTATTACCTTCTTCAGATTTATACAAGGGAAAACCAAGATGAATTTCAGTAGTGGTAGATGAAAGAAACGTAATTTTTAGTAAATATTTCAGCCCAACTGTCGTGATCAAACTCCAGCTTGATCCAACCTGAGCAGGTGCCAATTAAATATTCCGTTGAAAACTAGGGCCTTGGTTCTCAAGGGAAGCCAGGCATTTAACACCCACTAAAAGTGGAGCTGGCACAGAACTGCTGCTGAGAATTTGGGCTGCGCTCTTCCTCTGTTTTTGTCTGAACTACTGCCTCGCACTAATCCACTTTTGTAAGTAGCCACTTATAAAAGATAAATATAAAATATCCTAAAGTTCACAGTACTTCTGTGATGAGAAAAGTAATTCTTTTAGGGAGTACACAGAATAAAATAAGAACATTAAGATTAACAGCATCTTGTATTTTCCCTGCTATAGCAGGCCCCTAAGAGGCCTCTGTGCCTCCACGCTCCAAGCACGGATATCTAAATTTGTACCAGAAGAATTAGATAAACCTTAAAAAAAGAAACTAGGCAAATACTGTCTTAAAATAACATACAAGATGATGAAATTATAAGTTGCAGCTTTCAGGTGCTGGTACCAAACTCCTTCTGCAAAATTCTTCCCTTCAGATGCTTTCAATATCTCACATATTTGATTTATATTTCAACTCTGAGAATTCTTTTACATTAACAATGAAGTTACAGTTTAATATTTTTTACTTACACTGATAGGATCCAAAATCTTTACTGCTGCCAGGCTCCCATCTTTCTTATTGGCAACCTTATAGACTTTACCATAAGTGCCTTTTCCAATAGTCTCTATGATTTCCCAGGTATCTGAGGGATCAGCTAATGATTCTAGTCCGATCATGCTGGAATTATATTGAAACAATCCATACAATGGCTTCCTGGAAAACAAAGCAGACACACATACAGTGGGAAGCTCTAAGCAACTCTGTACTAAAGAAGGTCTCTTGTGATAAAGAAATCAAATATTGTCCTAATTTGAGAAGAAATACAGACAGAATCACAAATGAAAACCAGACAGAAAGAGAAGATCACTAAATGAAGGAATGGAAAGAAAACACTGGGGAACGCTGCTCTTTACTTTGCTGTATGTATTTGCTTCAAACATTGCCAATACACTCCATCATTCTGAAAAAGTTCTGACAAAGTCTGATCCGCCCTCCTCCTGCACCCTTTTTTAATGGACATTTTACACAATCAGTTTAACACAGCTCATGAAACGAGGTGATATTTCTTGTGCGTTAAAAAGCCACGTCATGCTTTTAACATATTTCTGTCTATTGCTCCCTGGGTAATTGCCAGACAGGCATTCAGTAGTTATAACACCTCATCATCATTGATGTATCTACAACAGGACCGTGTATAACTAGTTTAATAAATGTCAGGAATGGGCTGGCTGCTATCATAAAATACAAACCAACTTGATAACGGCAACAGGTACACCACTGGGGTGACAGTCATCACTCATTGGAGATGTTTCTCAACACTGCATTTGTCTCTATCTCTGTATTTCAGTCGGAGCGTGTTGTGGTCAGCTCTCCGCTGGCTGACTGCGCTTCCACCTCCAGATCTCTGGGTCAGGGAAGCTGCTTCCCCAAACACTCCTGAGTGATGTATGGATCGCTGCAGCCTATGCAAAGGGCTCCTTCCCACTCTTGGAATTACACAGATAGCAGGTTCTGGTGATTAGGAAAATGACAATACCATTTTAGGATTTCATTTCAAGTAGCGAGAACCCAGATTTTGCCCCTGAACTGTAATTAGAGAAAGGAAAGATGAAGTTTAGGATGAGACTAACTTAACCTTTTTATATAACTCATCATTAGGGAAGCTGATTGGCTTCTGGTTTCTCTAAGAAAGGGTATTATTTGCCCATTCAGTGGCTGTCAGTAGGTAAACTCCTTTGGCTATCTGTACACTGAACTAGGAGATGTAAAGACTGAGATGCATGAACAAACAGAAGGAGAAAAATAAAACAGTGATCTCCACAAAAGCAATTGAAGATGATACCACAGCTGACTGCAAAAACTCTCAATTTTTGGACATGGATCAACTAGAACCTCAAACATAAACTTGAATTTCTAAGGTTTGAGCCATTTCTTTCTAAGCATGTCTGATATCTGCAAACCTGCTTGAAGTAATTTAAAAACCTGCTGTCTTATTTACCTCTTCACTATTTCCAGCATCAATGACAACTATCTGGCATGAGAAATTTAGTCAGAAAGAAATCTGAGCCTGGCTGGGGAAACTGATGAGTTAATAAGGAATGAAGCAGCAGCTCTTCAATCTAATTAAAGAAATAATTGTGCTTTCTGTTCATGATAGAGAAGAAAATAACCTGTGTGCAAATTCACATGCAGCGCAGATCTTTATAGCAATATTCAAAATGGAAACAGTTGTATAACTCATTTACATGCTTTGTTTCTTTCCAGAAGAAATTTTTTAATTCCTTTAGACCCTAAGACAAAATGTTTACATGTTGTTAAAGGAATTTACCATATAGCAGGCACAAAACATTGCTGTTACCAAAGTCAGGTTAGAAGGACTGTAATCTTTTATTAAACAGTGGCAGGCCATTTAGAGAAAATGTTTCCCTCCTTGGTTAAAAATGTATTTGCACCCAAGATGGTGCAAATAATATATCAAATCGCTTTGGTCTCTTGACCAAGAAAGGTAAAGAAAAGAAGGAAAAAGAAGAAGAGAAGGAAAAGAAAAGCTCGAGTCAATGTCATATATCTGTTGTGGGCCAATAATGTAAGTTATTAGGACAGTTTCTCACTAGTCGGATCCAATACAGCATGCCGCAAATAACAGTATTCTGAACACATACAGTTAGCTCCTCAACAGAGAAGCAGGTCAGGCGAAAGACTTCTCCGAAACCAGTGAACAGACTGTACTACACGCACTGAAGACAGCAGCCACAGACATGTAGCTCCTGATAAGCCAACCTTAAGAGCAAGGTTTGCTTGCAGGGTAGCGGGGGGTGGTGGTGAATACAAATGTAAACTGCAACAGTTGCATCTCAGGTTAAAAAACCCAACATATTGAACAGGTGTGATTTTAGTGCTTTAGGAGAAATGCTACAGACATCCATGTGCAAAGAAACAGAGAAGAACAGACTGCAAACAGCTGTGATGCAAGTTTACATAAAAAAGAAAAAAAAAAAAAGAGACTAATATTTATTTCACTGTCACTATAACAACTACCCTATCACACAGATTGTCCAGAAAACAATGCATGACTCTCTCCTTACCGATGTAGTATTTATTTTGATGCCTTCCTGCAAGCAGCTGTTGTGGACAAATATGTTTTTTCCTTATAACAAACCAGAACAATCTAGTGTCATCGCCTGCTTTTGGTCTTATCAGTAAGTAACTATTAAAATGGTATCTCCAAATTTTCAAAATACATTAACATTTCTTTACACCAGAAAACCATGTTCACAAAATCAAGTCTAATGCAAAATTGTTACAGGTGGAATCCTGGTGGAGGACTGAAGACAAATTTTAGTGCGTGAGCACTTCTACGCGTTGTGATAACAAGGCAGCATTAACAGGTAGTGTTTATGCATTACATGGAAACAGATTTGCCAAATATGTACCATAAATGTCTGCTACTTAAACTAAAACAGCCTTCTCGTGAACTCAAGCAACATATATCTAAAAGAGTCTGCCATCAGTGAAAGTGTCCATCGCGTACAACATAGGAACCCTTATGACATTCCTAGGATAGATGTGAATGTTTTACAGCACAAAACAGCAAAAGAACACTATCTGCTGTTATCTTCAATATTGTAAAATCTGGATTGGTTTTTTTTTTTTAATACAAAAGGTAAAGACTAAAGGAAACAGTTGCAAAGTGAATTTGTGCTTTTCTTTTTCTATTTCCTGATTTACTGAGCTTCAGAAAATAAAATGACCGTGTTGTAGCAAGGGCTGCCGTTTACTTTTTATTTTGACAGTGAGAAGTTAACACATGAATGCAACCACTTTTACAACAACGCCGCATCCAGAAGATCTTAACACTAAAAAGCTGAAATTTCTTTAGGAAGAACTTTCTCCTTTTACTTCCCCCGCATCAGGCCTCACACCGCTCTGGGCTTTGAAATGATGTACAGAGAATGGCTTCTAGCTGTGAAAAACTTCGCAATGCCCTCCCCAGAGGGAGCCTCAACCTATTAGAGACCTACTGATTACAACTATTTCATGATTTCCGCCACCAGCTGGAGAAAACTTCTCAGTGGTTAAATCTGTTCCATGCAGGCAAGCAAAATAGCCCACACCAGATGCCGAAAAATTACACTTTGGCAATTTACTCTACTGGATGAGGAACATCTTACACAAAGCTATTTGGGACTGCACACACTTAGGCTATTTGAGGAATGACTACGTGCTATCAACGAGCCCACGGCGCTCCACCAGACCCTGTTTTGCACACTTGGGAAGAGACAGAATGCAAAGCAAAAGTAAGGAAAACTTGATGGAGTCTAGTCAAACTGCTCTCAGGCCGAAATAGGGAGCAAAAAAGCATTTTTTTTTTTTTAAGCAGAGATAATACACTAACTTAAAATAAATCTTGTAAAAGCTGACCAACCAAGACAAACAATAGGGTAAGACAAAAAATTATTAATAGGCTTCAGCCATTGACAGCGTTTCTTTCCTTTATCCATGAAAAGAGACATTCTCCATCAATAAAGTAAATTTCATGGGTTTCTTCATAACACCTGGATTTTTCTATTTTGAAAACTTTCAGCAGTCAGAACAAATTAAGTCAAACTGGGCATGACAGACTAACTCAGATGGCTGTGGGGCAAATGTGCAAATAACATTTATCTACATTTAAAGAAAATACTGCTCTGTAAGATCACCATCAGAATCAATGATTGCCTATTATCACCCCTTAGCAGTATCCCTAAGACAAACAGACTACAAGTATTGTTTAATATAAAACATAATGTAAAAGAAATATCGGTTCTGGACAGTGCACAAGCCATTTTTCCCCGCTGTGAGCTACAGTCTTCCAATTGTATTCACCGGCTCTAAACATCTCCAAAATAGCCATGTGGAAAATTATGTAGAAGTTCTACTGTGATCTTCACCTATGTTGTGAAATCAAAATAAAAAACCTAAACCCTATATAGAAGAACTACGTGAAGCTGGGTTTTGTTTTGGTTTTTTTAATGATATAACTACTTCTGGAATAAAACCAACAAATTTTTTTCATATAAGTTTATTACCACAGCTATCTTTCTCAGAAATTATAGGGACAAGAGGGACTCACAAGCAAGAAAACCAGTGCCAGAAATAGCTTTACAATTACTGTTCTATTTTCAGTACTGCCTTACTCAACTTCTACGCAACAGTGATATGCTTGTTGCCTTCCAACACATACCCTTTTCTTGCTCACAGTAAAATGGGACATCCAGAGAAGCTTTGAAATTAGTAAGAGCCTCGCTCCAGCCTGGTGCTTTCTAGCAGTCATGGTATACAACACTAGTCCGCTTTGAATTCTAATACAGCTGGTAGGGACACAATGGCAATACCAGTCAATACTACTGAAACAAAATTGAACATACTGATTCCATATGAACAATTCATGCACAGGGCTAATTTTTGCAATGTTCTGTTTTTCTAACCCTTCTCTCTTACTGAAACAGCTGGCTTATACTCTTCTGGCATCTACGCATACTGTGGAAGAACAGGAATGTCATATTAAAAATGAAGGTATTTCACTATTTGTAGGGAGCTCAATATTGCTTTTACTCTAAATGAGTAACTCATAGAGACAAGAATTCAGATGGTAAAGTTCACATTATCAGCTATGGGTTCACCCAGCCATGACAGTCCCTATTCTGCTGGCTAGTGATAGTCACACCCAGCCAGCTAAATAAGAAGCAATTGTTAGAGGAATTAATGAACCTCTGAAAGGCAGAAGAAAATCAATAGTCAGAATAGTTTCTTCTGTGAGTCTCCTCCTGCTGTTTCTCACTGGCTAGGTTAAAACAAAGAGGATGTCAATATCTTGAAATGAAGCATACAAAAGAATCCATCAACACGCCAACCTATAACTATTCTCAGTTGGTCTCAGAAAAAGAGACTACAGGATGTGATGCGCATAGTTCTTTCTGGGATAAAGGTCAGAGATGGAAGGAGATGAAGGAGAAGAATAAAAGTATATTCAAAAGCTGTTATTGATGCTATACAACTTACAAACAGAAAGAACCAACCGTACTTTAACTGATCACATTGTTTCAGTAGGCCAGCATAAGGGAAAAACAGGACAATCAAGAATAGAACTGCTATTACTCATAGATGAAAGGTACTTCCCTGAAAACACTGCTGCTAAATTCAGTTCACAGAATAAGTCTTTGTTGAATATACAAACCATGAAACTGACTCTGTGGGCATCCAAAATGGAGATGGAGAGGATGTAACTGGGAAACCTCTTCTCCCTTTCCACCTACTCCAACTTAAACTTCTTAAATTTTTTACTAATTGTGCTTACATAAGTGTATGTAAGCATAGCCTTTGTCCAATAATGATTGATCACTTCTGTGTTGTTCATGTAAATCAAACAGAAAAGAAGACTGGGTGGGCAAACACATCCTTGCGATCAGCCAGTTTCATAAATGAAGAGATCTAGGATGCCTGTAGGCAAAGGTAAAGTACAGCTTGGCCCCTGACCAGATCCCCTGCAAATCTGATGCTCTTCTTGCTGGTTTGCATTTTCAGTCTTTTCTGAAGGCCTGTGTCACATCAGGAGGCACTGCTGACTCTGTTGCTCGGTCACAAAGAAGTTATTTTACCCCAGAACTATTTAGCACCTCACCCTACGACTCCCAAGCAAGTACCACAGCACTTTTGATAAACTCCCACCTTCCATGGGGTCCAGGTAACACTGCTGGCATCTTGGGCCCTTCATAACTGCATCTCCCTCAAAAATCAGGTTTCTCCTGCTTCCCAGGAATTCATTCTGAAGTTGCTTCTCTCTTATCACAAATCCGGGGCTTCACGTCATCTGCTGTCTACGACAGTCATACCGGTTTGCTTCACCCTCAAGCCATTTTCTAGTTGAATGGGATTCGCAACCAGTGTAATACTAGCCTTAAAGAGATCTGCTTAGCATGCACAGAAGGGGGTCATGCACTTAGAATCATAGGATGTGTTGGGTTGGAAGGGACCTTTAAAGGCCATCCAGTCCAACCCCCCTGAAGTGAGCAGGGACATCTTCAACTAGATCAGGTTGCTCAGAGCCTCATCCAGCCTGGCCTTGAATGTCTCCAGGGATGGGGCCTCCACCACCTCTCTGGGCAACCTGGGCCAGTGTCTCACCACCCTCAGTGTAAAGAACAACTTCCTAACGTCTAACCTAACCCTGCCCTGCTCTAGTTTAAAACCACTGTCCCTTGGCCTATGGCTACATGCCCTTGCAAACTTTAATTAAACACTGCCTCAATCCTCTGCATAATCAAGAACAGAACAAGCAACCACTGGAGTTTTCTAGAGTAGGAAGGTCTTAAGGATGAGTGTGAACTCAAGCCATTCCATCTTTTTTAATAGAAATTATCACTAGTACTTCAGACAGTTTCTTGGTGATCCTTCAATCTAATCTTCATTGATGTCAATGGTATTGTATTAGTAATCAAATTTCTTTCTGTTAGAATCATTCAATCCCACTCATTTACGTAGAATTTCATAGATAGACATGATTTATTCTGGTCTACCACAGCTGAACTTCTCTAATTAAATATGCACAAAAGCTGAAATGTAGCTAGAGTGAAAAGATTTGTAAACAGTTGTTCACAAAACTTAGAAAGCCACAAAGCAACTTGTCTCATAAGCAGTGAAACTAATCCATTTCATAAATCTGCAGCTTTTTAGTTTCCTACCATCATCATAATTATCATTCTTTCTTTCCTCTGATACAACCAAAAGACAACATCTGCTGTAGCTAAACTGGAATTGTTAGCACATGGGTGAAACAACCAAAGCAGAAAGCATCAAGGACAAAATTCAACCTGTGTCGCCCTCAGAAGGGTCACTGCTTATGGTTCTTTCCTCTAGCCTGACACAGATTTTTATGAAAACTGTAGGAACTTATTTATTTGGGGGATTTCTACTTCTCTGTAAAATCTGGATGCAATTTCTCACCAACATCTCACAAAGGATTTTCTCACAAAACATCCAAAGACTGTTTCACTCATGTTCAAGATCCTAAGATCCTAGGATCTATCCTAAGATCAGTGTTGACGTTGGAAGTTAAGCAAAAAAGTGGTCAAGCCAAGGCATATAAAGATTGCATAATTCTCAGAGATGACTAGCAAAGCAAATCTGCACTTCTCACTCACATGCAAGAAATGCATTTTTCTTCTGTTTTCATAAATTAGCAAAATGTATTATTAACAGAAAAATTATACCTCCAAGGTTTCTGGGAGATACTGCATATATGTGTATTTAAGAAAACCTATAGTGTAAGCTGGGACCAACAGAGAAAATCGTATCCAATGATGAAAAGGCTGAATGCTTTGCTGAGATTCAAACTATTTAAAAAAATCATTTCTGCACATGGTAAACCAAGTATTTTTGCAGAGCTGTCTTATCCTGTGAAGTAAAGGGTACCTTGCTACTTACACAGAAATCTATAGAAACTTTAGTGAAGTTTCCAGTATCATTGAAAATAAACCCCCTGATCATTCATGAGGAACTAAAATAAATTTCATTTGTTTGAATGCTAAATAATCAGTTACATATCTACAGCTCCAAGGAACAAATGCTGAATAAAATTCTTTACCTAGTCAGTTACCGTGATACAGTTCATAATTATTACGTTATAAATGTAACAGTGAAAATCAGAAAAAGCTAAAAAATATTAAGCAGAAATGATTATCCAAGACCAGATCCAAATACCTGAACGCCAGTAAAGATCAACAACTCAAACAGGAAGTTCTGACCAGTGGCATTTCTATTGCAAAAATGCTATTTATATTAGCCATCTAAATAGAATTCCAACAAGCAAAATACATTAAAGCAGTTACAAATGACTAACAGCTAATGCATCAATTTCACCTCAGGCTGGGAACTCCATGCTAAAATGAAGTTTATAATACCATGAGCCCATTCAGTTATAAACTGCAGGTGGCAAATCAAGTGACTACAAGCTACAGTCCCCGTGTGTGAAAAATCAGTACCTAAGAAGGTTTTCTCCACCTCCTTTGGCAGCAATTTAACAGGGCAAACAAGATGCATGCATTAGTGTTAAAATGGAAGGATGAAGGGCTATAACAGAATTATGACCCTTCGACCAAAACCAGGCTCTTCAATGCAGTTTAAACAGAAAAGCTCAATATGCTTTGTGTACAGATGAGGAAAAAGAAATCTAAGAAAGATGTAGGATAAACCTGGGAAGAAAATAACTGCAAACTTACATTAGTGACCTATTTTCTGAAACCAGCTTATCTTATATTGGATTTTTGTCCCGCTAAGGATATCGGAATTCTTCAGGACTAAGACAGGTGCCTCGCAGAGAGCGCTCATATCGGCCAGTGCTGCAGAGAACCGTGTGCTCTGCATGCTTGTTCCCATGCACAGTCCTAGACAGACAATGCAGTGCGTGTTAGCTTAAGATGCTGTCACGAAGGGTACAGATAAACTGGTTCAATCCTAGCAGCTTCGCTTCATTAATACCAAAGATCATTGTGACACTAATTGATCCTGAGCCTGATCTATTTATCAAGTCTTTTATGTGCGGGAGCTGAAGAATTAAAGCCACTTAGTCATTCACAGAGGGTGAGCAACAACTGCTTAATTTTTCGAAGGGATATTCCTATTGTTTCGCAATATACCTTAATTGTATAATGCAATCAATCATAATTCATCACTATAGTTCTCCAGTATTACTTTTACAGCAGTTTTATTCTAATGAGGATTTTTAATAAGAACAGGCACTCTCCTTTATCCATCAGAAAAATAATAATAAACTGTTAACCATGATACAAAGAACATCTCAGTGCTGACAATGACTCTTGCTTAAGATGAAGTATTTTCATCAGTGAGCTAGTTGTTATGCATTACCAGCATGTGTGCAGTAGCCTAGCGTGACACCAATTTGCATAATTTCTCTTCTCTAACAGGCTTCAAAAATAATAATAGGCATACGAGATAGAATCCATTAATTTTAAACTTCCTTCAGCAGCTATCTTCATGGAGCAGTTATCAAAAGAACCTTTAAAGAATTAAGTTTAATAAATTATAAATGCATTATTCGGGTTATGCTATCTGGGCCTATAACCATCTAAGTTGAGTTCAGTAATAAAGACCAAGGAAAATCCACAAGCAATTGGCTTGACATCTTCCCAGCCAAAAGAGACTGATAAAAAGCGGCAGGACAATGCCAATGCCTGCTGCTGCTCACAGTTATTAACTTGAAAATCAGGGATTTTGGAGTACAGATAGGTGAAAGAAACGGACAGATAGTGACACACACAGAAGGCACTCAGAGCTGTTATACCTGTATGTGTTATTAAATAACACCTTGATTTACAGAGAGGAACAAAAACAACTTTGGTTTTTGCTGATCTGAACCCCGCAAAAAAACCCTTACCATTTGTTAATATTTAAGGCAAGGAGAACGATTAATGTGTTAGCAAACTCTGATGGGAAGCTAGTTCCAGAAAAAAAAAAACCCTGAAATTAGCTCTCCACAGTATAATATAATAACTGATGAACCTTTTCTTCACGACTTATGCATTTGTATATTCTGACTTGCATAGCAATAAACACTGCTGCAGTGCTCTGATTCTCTCCGATATTCATCTGCTAAAAAGTCGGTCTTTCTAACTTCAGAGTAACTTAGACCTTGGTACACTTTACTATACATTCTGACATATGGTCATCAATTAGAAAGATTTGCTTTGTCTTTATTGTACAAGGGAAGATGCCTGAAAATCTACACAATTTACATATAGGCCTAATGTCCACTAATAAAACCCCATGTTACCAAAGTACTCAGCTATCCCGCTGAGCGAAAAGGCACCAGCACGGCAGGAGAAACAAGAGATGCCAGTATGGACACAAGCAAAAATTCTCAGAGCTTGCTCCTGCCCAGTATTTCACACTGAGAAACACTAATCAGTTTCAATTCCTACTGATTCAGGGGATTTGAGGGAGATTAACACCTCCAAGAGCTGTGATCTTGAAGAGAGAACAATTTAATAACAACAACAACAACAAATTGTCCATGAACTTTCAGAATAGAATTTAAACACAGAATAAAGTAACAAACTGGCCTCTTTTCCCAGATTAACTCTTGGGCTGCTGCAGATGATCCTGAAGAATGTTAAGAGAATGCCTGAATTTAATTTACAAAGAGAAAACATGACAGATAAGGATGCTGTACCATGCACCGGGTAGAGTAACTATGACCTGGAATAACCAGCCGTTAGCAGTTCATTAGTTCATTCAGTTTTCTTTTACAGATTGTTCAGTTTATGGAATAGCTCTGTCTTCAACACTGTGGGCTTTCAGAACTTGAAATAGGAAAACGTTTTGTGATGTTCAACAAAACAAAAAGGGAGAATAGATAACATAAATGTACGGCACCACAAGCAGCACCGAACTGAGAAACCAGTTAAGGCTTTCACTGTAAAAGTAACTAAATTACATTGTACCCACAATATGAAGCAGCATCTATAGCACTATGGCTGCATCAGCTCTTTAACAGTGCTTTAACCTACAGACATTATCACAGAATGGTTTGGGTTGGAAAGAACCTTAAAGATCATCCAGTTCCACCCCCCTGCCCTGGGCAGGGACACCTCCCACCAGCCCAGGCTGCTCCAAGCCCCGTCCAGCCTGGCCTTGAACCCCTCCAGGGATGGGGCAGCCACAGCTTCCCTGGGCAACCTGGGCCAGTGTCTCGCCACGCTCATAGTGAAAAATTTCTTCAGAATATCTAATCTAAATCTGGCCCATGTCATTCTTATGTTGGGGACTCCAGAGGTGGACATCATACTCCAGGTGGGGTCTCACCAGAGCAGAGTAGAGGGGCAGAATCACCTCCCTCAACCTGCTGCCCGCTATTCTTTTGATGCAGCCCAGGATGTGGTTGACTTTCCGGGCTGTGAGCACACATTACCGGCTCATGTTGAGCTTATTATTCACCAACATCCCCAGGTCCTTCTCCTCAGGGCTGTTCTCAATCCGTTCTCTGCCCAGCCTGTATTTGTGCTTGGGATTGCCCTGACTCACGTGCAGGACCTTGCACTTGGCCCTTTTAAAGATATGTATGAGGTGAAATAAATATCTCCACAGACTTAACAGGGGTTCTGAAAACCCCTTTACTTCAGCTATTACAAGGAACATATATAGACAGTCAAAACAACCAACATCTCATTTTAAGACTTCACTGTCTCAGCTTCCTGACATCTCAAACTCTTTCAGCTTCTAACTCACTGTAACCAGGAGCCCTCAATCCCTTCTTTCAAGCTTGTGCCATTTACTCTGAAACACAGTTGCTTTTTTCTAAGTCATTCTTCCTGATCTCTGCAGCAAGTACCCTTTCTGTAAAAAGAGAAGCTGATTTTCCTTTAAAATGACTGATTAGAATCCCTCTCCTTTAATATTGTGGCCTTCCTTGTTAGGTGGTTCCTCTTCAGACCCACTATGTGACCCAAACCTCTCACTGAAGCCTAGCCTCCCAGTTTAAGTCTGATAACTGGCTTGTCACACAGAGTATTCAACCCTTTACTTAATGCCATTTGCTCATAAAAATTTAATTTTTCCTCTTTGTTAGCTTTTGGCAGATGCAAAGTTTATTTCAAACAACCTACAGAAGCAGAAGAACAACAGACAAGGCAAATGCACCCCCCATTCAAATTGATGCTTCCAGTCTGACAAACTTAGACAGAGAAACTTCCCAATATCAAACAGAAATCATGTATTGTATACTGATTCCCTAAATTGGCCCAACTGTCAATACATTTATATTATATGCACATTTCTGTAAATAGACTTTCTCCCATCACTACTATACACACAGTGGAAGGTTTCTTACCCAGCTTAGAACAGCAATGGGTGCACCAGAAAGATACTTACTTCAGGGTGCTCCAGCAAAAATAATACATTGTCCTGCTATTTTGGAAATTGCCGTATCTGATTTATATCCTTGTGGTATCAATTGGACAAAGGTAATTTTCTACAATGAATTATTTATTTCCTGTTGTAATCAGACATCTGAGATAGTCATAAATATTTATGTGTCCAGTTAATTCACTAATGAAAACTGAACTAATTCTAAAAATGGGGTGTTATCTCAGAGGCGTGCTGACCTAACAGTCTGTTCAACCTTTACTGTAGTGCAGGTAACCACCATATGGGAAGCAACCAACAGGAGCTGGAAGAAATCTGATCGTGAAAGCATGGTATAGGAACGGGCTAAGGTATCAGGACAGAAGAATTTTGTGCACAGCTTCAAAATATTATCTCACTTTTCTCTTTCTCTACTTTTCCAGTTTGTAAAATTTGTGTTAACGTCCTCTACCCCTATAGTCCTTTGCAATCCTTGGGCTTCTCACTTGCATTCCAGAGACTTCCTTTTCATCAATGGAAATATCTTTTCTTCAGCACTGAGTTATTGGCTTGTGCACTGGCCTGTGTAACACCACTGTCCTTTCCAGCCTCTAAGAAATTTTGGGGCTGCTGGCTGGCTGAGAGCAGTTCAGTACCAGCTATGGACGGCAAGAGCCCGTGGGCACAAATTCCTTGAAGTTAGCTGGCTGTTGATTGTATTGATACCATCCCTCACTCAAACCAGGTTGACGTAAACTGCTAATGAAAGGATTTATTTATTACATTGACAATAGCCAATGCAGTTTATTAAGGTTTATAAAGTCACAAGAGAACATAAATTAAAAGAAACAAGTTTACACCCCTCCAGACTCAGATCAACCTTGAAGGTTCTTCTTACCTAATAACACCACAGCTCTTTTTCAGCTCATACCCCCTTGCAGAAGGGAATCCTCCTTTGGCAACCATTTTTGCTTTGTAATCCATCCCCATCTCTGGGGCAATTCACCTTTATCTGCTCCCCTAAACCACAAACATCTAAGAGGAGAGTAACGTGTTCCTCCATCAAACTATTACTTGCTACCTTCTGGAGCAGGTGATGGCTTTAGGCCTGATGTGAAGAGTCTCACAGTCCCTGTAACACACTCTAGGGATTATTCACATTTGGCTCAACTTTTCACAATCTGTTAGTCCACTGTGAAGCACAACGTGAGCTAAAAAATGGTTAAAGCTCAGAGACAAAGCCTCTCTGTATGTTAACATTTAGAATTTTATGTATTTGTTATGTTGCAAATTAACAACCATACTTTAAGCAGACACATAAATGGGATCAAGGGATCTCGTTTAACTCACAAGAGGCTGCATGTGATAATAATGAATGTTGCTGGAATTAGAAACTGGTTTAGCATGCAATCCTATTTTTGAGGGATGCTGTAACAAAGCATTTCCAAGATAAGACTACAGATCCCTTGTCTAATTCAGTTCAGAACACAGGGGAAACACTGCTCTCATGAGTCTGGAAGCAGAGGTACTACTGCAAACACTAGGAAATAATGTTACAGTCTATGAACACTGCTTTCCTCTCATCGCTACTGAGAAAGGTCAGCCAGAAAAAGGCCACGAAGTACAAAGACTGGTGATTTTGAAACTGCAAATTCATATATCTTAGCTTCAAGGGCAAAAAAATAACCCAACTCATCTGACAGGGACAGGGCAAAGAAAGTCATGTTCTGCTGGACTTGTTCTCTGAACAATAACTCTCTCTTTCAAGGACCTCAGACCTATAGTGATTTCAGAAATGATTCACTGGCCTCCTGGGCTCCAGGAACAAAAAAGGAGGAAAAATGAGGAGTTGTAAACCACAGTTCTTTCTGTACCTTGAGCAACGGGATGTCAGTGAAAAAGGAAGAAAAACTGTCAGATGACAGACAGATTCCGAAGCAGTTGATGTATTTGCTAATTCACATGTAGAAAGGAAGCACAGTGCAATGTCACAAAACCAGAAGGAATGTGGTACTCCATACAAAAATTAAATCTGTTAGAGGTTTGGTTTTCTCCATGCGTACAAAGAAAACTTTTAAAAAATGTGAGTGTCAAAAGATGAAGAGACAATCATGCAAATTTATGAGTTAAATAAGTCCCTGATAAAAGATCTTATCACAATCACTCAAAAGGGAAGTGCTGCAAAATCCAGAATTAGTCCTTGACAAGGCAATTAGGCTGTGCAAGGAACGGAAGTCATCCACGCCAGAATGACTGTTATCTTGAGTGGGCTGTACTCTGACATAACAAAGATGTCCGGGAATGTAAAACATTAGGAGAAAACAGACCTGCAGCAGACACCCATGTGAGCTCTGACTCAAGCAAGATCAGCATGTAAAACTGCCTATCAACTGCACCACCTAGCTCAGAATAATGCCCAGCACATGCAAAAAAACACAAGCAGGACAACAGATGACATAGTTTTGCAAAAGTTTGCAATGCCGGGGTATCTGTTTCTAGTGGGAGCTGCATTTAATCTGAGGCCATCACCCTTGGTCCCTGCCAGAGCTATCCTACAGCCATACCTCTGCCCGAGCACATACCCCCTTCATCCAGACCCAAACCCTAACCCGTGGACTAATCTCTGGGCCAGATCTAGAGTCTGCCTTGTTGCAGAGATCCAACATTCCTATTAACAGATGAGCCAGGTACATTTTTCTCATGGTCACTATTTTCACCTGCTTAAAGGAAAATGGATGAAGATACACACGCTACAGTATGCATAGCGGTCATTTTAAGGGTTCACAGACTCTTAAACTAAACTTTATATCCATATCTTACACTAGGTACTGTTTACATAGAAAATGTTCATTGAAATCAAGAGACATGCAGTGTGGAACTTGTAAGGCAAATATCTTAAGGCAAACAAACTATTTTTTTCTTTTCTTCCTTCATACAGAATAAGCAAGCATTTGAGGCCATAAAGACACAGTGCTCTTAATTTAATTACACAAAACTCCACACTGTAAAGCAGAATTTCAAGACCTGCTTTAAAAAAATCTTCTCTCCCAAAACCTATTTTCAAATGTACTTATTTTCTTCCTTGTATTAAATAAACAGCTCTTTCAAAATTCTGGGAATTTCATATATATTACTTAAGAAAATTAGCCTTGGCCATAGATTATAAAAGTATTCTGATTCCTAAGTCTCTGGAGTTCATGAAAGCATAAGACTAAGTTTGAATGGTAACAAAGTATTCTTCTGGCTGATGAAATATTCATGCCCGTTTGTCATCAAGACTACTAAGGAGGAATATAGCCTTTTCACTTTTGTTCAGTGAAGAACTGGCAAAGATCTTTCCTTCATTTAATTTTGAATGTTAGAGTAAGACGCCTCCTGAAACACTCCTAATAATTTCCCTTTCCTGCACAACACAGTGCTGGAAATATTTAAAATTAACTTAGAAAGATGATTCCATATTTCAGGTAGACAAATAAGGTTTATGTATTTGCACTATCCAAAGTTTACAGAAGTTTTCATCATTAAAACTTCTGCATCTCTCCAGATGTACCATTGTTAAGACTCAGAAAAGTCCCAGATTAAATAAACACAGAAACATACAACGTAGGTCACCTCAGAACTACTAAAAGCAGACTATAATAAATGTCTCATAGTGGTAGTACAATGTTCATGACACTCCTTACAAGAAATAGTCCCAGCAGCAGCAGTTCTTGCAACTTCTTTTTATAAAGATACTGGTGTAACTTTGGCAAAACTCCACACACCTTTCACTGATATACAAACATAAGCATAACTGTATGTAGTTTTTCTATTAATTTTCTGATGTTTACTTAATTATTTGGTTTAGGAAAAGCAGCGTACATGTCTGTAACTGACTGCATTCAGAACAGACAAGAAAGCATGACAAAAAAGCTGAGTTCTTGCAGGAAAAGGCAAAACTTACTCTCCAACCTGCTTCAAAAGCACAATGAGCCTGTAGGAAATGGGGGAGCAGACAACACACACCAAACAGGGTCCCTTTTATGAATGATCATGAGCAAGAAGACAGTAACCAACTGGGTGATGAAAAGAAAGAGAAAGGTGAAAACCCCAGGAATGATATGTTACCGAAAGAGCTTGCTACGGGGAAGGGGGTGGGGGGCGGAAAGAACAATAAATCAGTTTCAGAAGAACAGTGCGGCATGAATTTTTACAGATGTAGAAATACACTTGTGTACAGTGAATTCTTTCCCTCTGTGCCTCTGAAGGACTACAGTAATTAAGGCAAACACCTCCTTCAGAGCCCCACCAAGTAAAAAAATCATTTGCTGAGGCCTCGCAGCACTGTGGTGCTGGTGGCTATGTCCCTTTCCAGCCACTTCAGCAGGTCCCACTCTACCGCCAGCTTCCTGACTTTCAAACACCTCATTTGCAGCCCTCTGTCGCTTTTCTGTGTGGTGCTGACTGCTAGCACTCAGTCCCAGGGCATTTCCAGTTTCACTCTGGTTTAAGATTATACTACCACTTTCCTGCCTCATATGTTTCTTATCAGAGCATCTGTCATTGGTCCCCAAGGAACTGTTTGAAGTCCTTCCTTCCCAAGTGGTTAATATTCCCTTTATTCTCTTTCAGTCACCTCACAGTAAAATGCAAGTAAGAGTGGAGCAGAAACTCCACTGCAATACCTGTTTGTGCACGCATGTGTTATCAGCAGTAAGTACAGGTTAATCAGATGTCAGAGCGCTCTGACACTGCCAATCAAAAGAGAAACTCAGATTAACTTTCTCCAGAGAACTCTGAAAACTGGAACCGGCTAGTATTTGGCAGCTACAGTCACCCCATGACTTCCTGCTTCAGGAACATCTTGCCAGGAAGCGGGAGAAATGACTGCAGCATGTGGAGGCAAATACGAAGAAACGTTACGACAACTGTACCAAGAACCATACCTTGAGGAAGCAGCAGCGTTGCAGCCTCCTTGTCCACAGTGCAGCCCTGGAGACTAAAACACTGTTTTTCCCATTTTGATTCTCACGGAGCTAATCAGTTTGCAAACGATGTGTCTCTGGACACACAGACTTTTACATGTGGAAAGATCTATGAAGGGGGAAGCGAGGTGTGGACTCTTCACCACAAGTGTTTGCAGCTGAAAGGACATTATCTGATTTAACAAGTACTCTAAATTGCATTCTTAGCTGTTCCCTGTACATGTTGCATCTCCAGCCTTTCAGCCTGTCACAAAGAGTGCTCACCTTCCAGCTCAGAGTGCAGATGAATTTTCTGTTCCAAATACCTTTTCACAGATTGTTCAAAAGGTGTTCATTTCACAGCAGCCAGTTTGCTGCTATAAGGGAGTGTGAAACCGAGCACATTTCTCAACAGCGCTACTGAACTCTGTGAAGCTCTCAGCTGAGCAACCTTACACCATCGCAAATCACCGTGCCATCACCTTTTGTCCAGCTATTAAACCAGCTAGTTTCTCTGTGTTATGACACATACGTGAATACAGGCAGTTGTGATAGTCCTTTGCTCTTGAATGGAAAGAGGCCAAACTACCTCTAGTGAGAAGCAACTTACCCTTCTCATACAAGTCACTGACATACTCCTTTAGTTTATTGTTGGCAGACTTCTGCAGACTCTCCAAACCTTCTGCCAGCATATAAATTGCTTCCATACCCTGGATATCGGAAAGGAACACCAGCAAGGGAGCTGCACTAACATCACCTTCCTATTTATTATCAGTTGCTAAGCTCAAGCCACTTTCTTTGACTAACACTGGTCCTTCCTCTACATTTGATTTTCAACACAGCAATCAGTTTAGTTTTATAATCGTTTTTCAACGAGATGGTGATCTTGGCCAAAAAAAAAAAAAAGGCATCATATCAGATAGATTTTTATAAGCAAATTCCCTAACTTTCAGCATATTCAAAATATTTGTTGCAAAAGAATGTAAGACCCACAGCTGAAAATATCCTTTTAATGAAATTAATGGGGGATTTTCCCTATAAACATAACTGCAAATTATTTAACACTTTTCCAAAAGTACAAAAGATAGGTGATTTTTTAAATGCTCTGTAAGTTTTTGAAGATATGCTCTTCTTTCTTAAACTTATTTTTAATCACAGCAAATTTTTTTAATCACGTACCATATCTACCATATTTATCTCATTTCATAATCTTTCCTGGCTTGCCTCTCAGAGCCATTAATTCAATGCTCCGTCTGCTACAGTTGCTCATACTGCAGGTGACATTTACGTTAGGTTTGTTTGCTCAAAAGAAAATGTATTAGAAAAGGTAGTCTGACAGATCTTTATATCCATTTCACAGGCTACACACAGAGTATAAAGATCATCCATGTAACTATTGACAGAAATGACAAGAGAACAAGTGAAGACAACAAGATGTGCACCAAACATGCCCTCTTCTTACAAGTGAGATGGAATTAATCACATCTATCATTCAGCCCTCCGGTAAGTTTAAAATATAGTGTGAAAAACGTACAAGGAGACATGAAAGCTGCCATCCCACTATGCACTTTTTACTATTCCTCCTGCTTAAATGCACTCAGTCTGAGTTTATTTCCCACACAGGAAAACTGCTAGCAACAGCGATATGACATACTTTTAATATCAGAAATGGGGCTTTTGGTATTTTTTTTTTCTTTTCCTTTCAGAACAGATTTTATACATATTCTTTTCCACCAAATGCAACTATGTAACAAATAGCTCTGCAATAGGTTGCTTGGACATGCCATAAACACGCCAGGATTGTCCCATGGCAGAGGTAAAGTAACTGAATATTGGTTACATAGGTGGTACCCAGACTGCCTAGCTGACTAATTAGAGATCAGGAGACTGAAGGAGAACAGCTTCTGCTCTTCCTGTAGCTCCACATTTTGCTGGCTAATTTCAAGGTTAATGTATTAAAAAGTACTCAATAACTGTCACAGGGGACTTACCAATAATTCCTCCTTTTTCTAAATCAAAGGGCAACTATACTGGAGAACAACCGTTAAAAAATGTTTTTTAAAACAAAAGCCTCAATAAGATGACAGATCCTGCAAAATCTGTGGTGAGCTGCTGAGCATTTGAAAGCAAACCACTTTCAACCAGCCAGAGCCTTGGTGTGCTCAGTGGACTGACCCTCAGGCCTTCTTAACCCCGTGGGGCAACCCTTTCCCTGGAAATCATTGCACCACACTAAGCTATTTCTCCATTTTCTCTTTGTTCATGGTAATTCATACTTTATGTGAAAATTTACTGCCAATTAGACAATTTTGTATACATTTAGTCAGGGGGGAAAAAAAAAAAAGGAGACATCCTGAAGAAACAAGTGATCCTAAAACCTCTAGCCCTGCCTGTCTTTCACGCCCGAATTAACGACAGTTCCTTTCTATCCTTCAGCTCATGGTAGGCTGGGTAACAGGGAAGAGCAGAAGTAGGGAGACCACAGAAGAGACAAGAACTGGCAACAGTACTGGTCACCAAAGAAGAGTAGAACAAATTATTCTTATGGCTGAACTATGATAAACCATTTCTCTCTTTCCCTGACATTTGTTTGCTCAGTGCCTAAGCTGAGGGTAGGAGTAGCAGACAACACTGAATCAGGAAACTCTCCACCTGGCAGAGTTTGGTAGAATCCTGCTTGCCCAAGGAAATATTTATGAAACAATGGATAGGGTTTTTCTTTTTCCAAGTAGTCAAATGTAAAGACAAGATCCCCCTTGGGATCAGCATCACTACTCTTCTTGTTCTATGCCTACCCAGGAAATCAAAAAGAGCAGAGTCAGCACTCTTTGAAACAGTTTTAAGCAGCGCTTTCTGTTGTTTCAGATTGCAATGCCAGGAAGAAAATTTCCCCTAAATATTCCTTTAGCTTCCTTTTTTTTTAAAAAAAAAAAAAAAGCAAAAAAAGGCCAGAGATACCTCTACCTTCTTACATCTTCGTAAGAGCACAGTCTATTTTTGCATACAACACACAGTTTCCACATGAATCTCAAATCTATGCTTAGTGTCAGCCTTGCAGCTGGACTCAAGCAGACCATGGTAAAACAAGTGCCCTCCCCCTCTGCAAGATACCCCCCCCACTGCAGGATATTATAAAGTCTTTACCAAAGCACTGACAGTATGCTCCTCATGAGTGACACGAAGTCCTCCTAAAGAATTGTTCTGCAAAAACCTCCTATCTCCTGAAAGGCGTAAGTAGAAAATGGCACACTTGGAAGAAGGAGATGCAGGACTGCAGTTAGCAAGCTCTATTTGAGACTTGCACACCTGGGTCCAGATGCACGAAAGAAGAAAGGCTGGGAAGGCAGCAAAGATAAGGCGCAATTGCATACCTGCAAGTTCAGTACAGCCAGAGCTGGAACTGTGTCGAGGACAGGGTGGAGGGTTTGCTTGGTACTCCGGCAATCTCACACACTTGGGCCTTGGGGCAGCCTTACCAGAGCAGGTATGATTGCAACACTCCAGGATCCTCCACCTAGTTCTCAAAACGTTTATGTATTTGCAGTCACAAAGCATTTTGGAGAGGAAACTGTGGCATATAGTACATATCACTATGCGTTCTATAGATACATCGATCTTGCAAAGACAGCTTTGTCAAGGACACAGGCATCTGCTGGCTAATAGGAGTCAAATCTTTTATACACATGGATAACTGCGTATCTCTGCAAAAATGTGCTAATCTAACTATATTTTGTCTTGCAAGAGTGAAGATCACCTTAGCGCGACAGTGCCAACTGTCTTGTCATTAGCTCCATTATCACACTGACTTAAAAAGAGCTACTCTTGTTACTATACACTTACGTAAGAATCTCACAGAGGAACCTTTTTTTAAAAAAAAACCCTAACACTTAGATATATAAATCCTTTTTATATAGATACAATCTTTTATATAGATACATAAATCCTTTGATATATAAATCTTAGATATATAAATCCTTTTTATATAGACACATAAATCCTTTGATACATAAATCTTAGATATATAAATCCTAATTAAAGCATTAATATTCTCAGTGAACTGATTTTTGTTTTTACAGTTTTTGATAATGAAATCCCTGGGTTTCATGTCACAATAGGTTGGCACTGATGGGGCCATGAATCCTGACGAGAAAGAGAGTTACCATTTAATTTTTTTGGCAAAGAACCCAAGCAGGACAAAGTATACCATGAGTCAATTCTTCAGACAGGAGTTATAATGAAAGCAGTACAGGCCTGCACTCTTCACAATCCATTCGTTCTTAGAGTATCAAGGTTGTAAAAGCTTATTTCTCTTCCCAAGTTCTGTTCCAACACTGTAGGCACTGCCCATCATCAAAACCATCAACACTACAAATTCCTAACTCAAGAATAGCAGCTTTTAAGGTACAATTTGTAACAATTACTCTTTTGAAGGAAGCTAACAGGTAAGGTCTGTAGAAACTAAGCACAGTATTTTCTTTCAAAGACGAGGCTGAAGAGTTCCCTAATAAATATAACTAAGAATTTTACCAGTCACCGAGATCCATATTTCATCATGCCACGCATCACTCAGTTCACAAGTCTTTCTCCAGCAAGTAGTTTCTGAACAGCAGCAGAAAGAGAACAAGCCCACAATCACAAGGGCAGTTCTACCCTTAGGGAATGTTCGTGAATGGAATTAACATTTCTAGTGCAACCTGAGTCAGATACAACCGCGCTGCTACAAATGCATGAAGGCCATCTTGAGAAGCAACAACAGTCAGTAACTGCGATTTTTAATTACGTGTTCTCAGTGAGTAACTTTCTTTCAAAATGTTCTTAATGTTATGATGAAATCAGTCAGCTATTTTACCTAGCTTAATAGCTTTAATTTCATTACTTGAGAAAGAAAAAAAAGAAAAAGGTTAAGAAATACAGCTTCAAGTAGAGCAACACTTGACAGCTACTAGCTGCCCATCTGTAATATAATTATGACACGTTAGCAGAACAAGACAAGGACTTATATATTTTGTGGGAAGGGAGACAGAATAAAACAATACTTTTTTTTTTCTCCAGGGTGCCATAGAAGATGACGTTTAAAAATTCTTTCTTACCTAATCCAGTTTGCTTCAGGACTTGCTGTGTTCTCAGCTGCTGCAACAACAAACATAAAAAGCAAAAGCTTGACAGCCTTCAAGACACTTGAGATCTCTAGCATTTCTCCAGCTGTTTCAAAGTAACAGGCTATCCAAGCTAACAGTTGTTGACGTACACAAACCCAACTGCACGCATTATAGTTCTGTTCCAAAGCTGATTAACAACAAAAGAGAATAAGGTGAAAAATTAAAGGTTGCATTCCTTACCTGACATAGCTCCTGTTGCCCATATGCTGGACTCAGCCAAAGGTACTGTCTCTCTGAGCAATAAACCTAGAATAGGTAAAGGCTGAATTATTAACAAGAACATGAGGAGGTCTCAAAAGCACATGATGAATGAAACAGAAATTCAAAACTTACAGTCTGATTCACTTTGTAAAGGGAACTTAGAGAGTTTCCTGAACTCTTGTTATCTATTTCAAACGCTAAATGGCATATGGAAAGAAGCAGGATGATGCTTTATTGCAATGCAGGGGAATGATGAACACAGCCACTGCTATGTGCCAATCTGTTACAAAGCAGCACTTGACTAAAATGGAAATATCTAGCTTTTATGATATGGTAGTTGCATACATACCAGTGCATTCCACTGGTCACCACTCTTTTCAGTCATTAACTACTAATGTGCTTTCAATACTGTGTTTTGGCCTCCAGCTTTTCATACCTAAGACCGTAAATGTGCTCTTCAAGCAATTTATAATTGCACTGATACAGTCTCTAAGTTCATACAGTATTTCAGGTTTAAAATTGGGTCATCCAATTAACTTTGAATACGGCACAGCACAGCAGGAATGAAATCTATGGATTTCTGGGCAAAGGCTGGAACTTCTTTTACATAACTTTGTGTCTTTTGATACTGCTGATAGCAATTAGAAAGTACCAACCAACATAAGAAACCTTGCCAGGATGAAAGGAAAAACTGACATCAATTTCTCCTCTCAAGAGAGAATTTTCTAGTTTCGCTGCATTCTGTTCTGTAGAATTCTTATTATTACTTGCAATGCCATGCAGCAGACACTAATGATTAGGACAGCATTCAGAAAATGGCATTATCTCTTTGGACACTTCACACTGCTCCACCTAAATGCTAGGTTCCCAATTCTAGGGGTGGGAGACGCAGGACTCAAGTATTCAAACATGAATAACCACATGGAAGTTGGACAATTAAACTGACATTCACAACAATGAGAAAGTAGGACCAGCATGTGGAGCTGGGAGGGGGGGCATCACTCAGGAAAAGGTCATATCTGAAACTCTCTTTGTCCGCACGGTGCCTCTGCAAAACTGGGACTGAGAGCCTTAACTTGCTTATTTCACTTAAATACCTCCCCCCACTTGGAATTCACCTTTCTGTCTTCTACCTTGCTCTGAACTACCTCCAGGTTTGAATCTCACACAGCCAAGGAAGACACAAAGGAAGATGGACAATGAGCTCCTGCCTTCTATGAATAAATCAGCTAAATACAAGGCAGGATGTATATATTTGTTAACAGAGGTGCTATCTGCTTTACAGAGTTGACCTTGCTATTGAATACATAATTTTCAGTCAATGCACACAATGTGGGAATAATAATTCAATACAGTTTAAATACAAACAGATTTTTTTTTTTTCCACCAAAATGCCCATCTTAATATATTGTTGAAGCTTTCAGCCGTGAACACTGACCCCCTGGAAATTATATCCCTTTCAAGTGTTTCAGGTTGCTTACCACAGAAATCTCTGGGGGTTAATGCAAGCATTGCTCTGTGAATTGGAGGGGTAAATGATTCCCTGTTGTTTCTGCTGCAGTAGTGGCGTGACCAGGAGACCGAAGGAGATGGAATTTTCTCGTGAATCATGGAAGTGGTGTGTAAGACGAGAAAGGTGCATGCAAAGCCAAAAAATACAGCGTCCATGCAGAATATTAGACAAACAGATGCCTGAATAGTGAGAGCTATCATTATGCCATTATCTCAGGTGGGCTGAACACATTGACCAGTGCACCAAATGCATCTCTCTCCACAGCCAATATGCCACCATCAGCACAGGAAGAACGCAAAGAAAATTGACTCCAGCTACTTTGTCATCAACCACAATGCTGTCAGGATACGCAGGCAAAGATCTATCTTCCACAGCCTTACACTTTCTCTTGATATTCTGACCGAGATACCTGGCCGAGATAGTGGCTATAAGGACAGAGGAATAGTGAAAGATTCAAAAGGACATGTGCTAGCTTTAACTCTTCCCTTATTCTGAGATATTTGTATCTCATACATGCTTTACTACTAAAAGCTACTCCTTGTATTAATTCATATCATGCTCTATCAGGAGATGCATTCCTTTTCCTGAATTTTCATCTATTTCATAAGAAACATTGTAAAATAATTCATTCCAGTGTTTTCAAATATGGTCCTCAAAATGTCTCCTTTTGCTAGGTACAATATCAGCACTCCCTTCACACACAGTGGGGTACAGCCAGTGCCTGAGGAAGGAACAACTGGAGGACGGGTGGAGAAAAAGAGGACAAGTCAGCACTTGTGACGCTCCTGACACGCCTTCTTCCTTACAAAGCAGCAGCAAAGAATGAAAAATCTCACACTTCCTCCCCCCTGCTCATGTGCCATTACCATAGGCCAATTCTCAGCTGAGCTTCTTGCCTGCTGTCACCATTCAGATGGGAAAGCTCAGCCTTACGCTGCCAGACATTTATCCCAGAGCAGCAGCATTCTAGCCACAGCCATCCAGCTTTCCAGCTTTGACACAAGGAAACCATGTACAGCCTTATATAGTGCATTATTCAGAGAACTTCTTTTCCCCAGAGGGGGAAAATTCCTTGCAGAAATTTTGCACGATTAAACAACAGTTTCTCAAGTTTTTTTTCAGGTTTCCAGTGTGGCACGTCAATCCTGAGGCCTTGCGTTGTTAATGCTACATGAGGTTCATTATGGGGTTCCCTTTGCTGAAGTACCACAGAAATCAGCCACATCTCATCACTCCTGACAAACCACACTTTCCCCACTACTTATGTCACTTGTCCAACTCCCAAAACAAGAGCTATGCAGAGACACAAAAGATGCACAAAAGGCAGGACAAGCTAGGAGGGAACTAGCAGGAGACTGATTTCATGCGTCAGATGGTTGTTCCTTCTCCATTTCTACCTGCAGAGCAGTTCCCCTACTTTCCACAAGCAGTGGAACAGGTGCTTTCCTCAGCTGCACACTGTAACTCCTTGGGCGACCACCACCTTCATCGTGCACTCTTCTGAACTTCAGATTCTCCTGCTGCAGTTCCCTTGCCTTCTTCCTATCTTCCCTCCCCATTTTAGGAGCAACAGGGCTTTATCATACAGCACAGTGATAATCCATCACAGCAAGCGAGTCCACATATTTGATTCCTCCCGTTAGAACTATGAGGACCGTGGCTCCGTATTTTAGCCTGTAACGCGGAAGTCTTTACTGAAAATGCTCTCTCTGAACTTGTGTCCTGGATGATTGCCAGCTGCATTTCAGCTTGCTTATTCTGCTGCAGTTCAGCTCAGTTCAATCTCATGAAAAGAAATTAAACAGTAACAGCAACAAAAGAAAAATTCCTACTGAATGACGTGCTGATTGCTCCTGCAGGTGCGGAGCATTCCTACCTTCTCTGAAACAATCAAGCCAAAGGAGTCTTTCTGTTCTCTGGCTCTACATTAATGAAGTTCAGTAAAATAGATTGGTAAAAAGTTTAGTGCTCACCTGGCCAGTCATACTCAGGGTTTGTACGAGGCTTTTTTCCCCCTTCTCCTTTTCTCTTGCTGATCCATAGGCTCTCCTTGCATCTCACTTTCTCCTCTCTTGTATTTCCTTGGATTAGATCACCAGAATTCACCTCTAGGGAAGGGAAATGTGTAATGAAAGAGAAGCTATAGACACACCACGTATCACACTGTGTTCAAATGACAGCTTAAAACTAGGGCTAGGAAAAAAAAAAAAAATTATCACTGACCAATTTCTTTAAGCAGAACAAAACTAAACCAATACCATAATTTTCAGTACTTCAAAACTGCTTCCTGAACGCGAAAGTTCTTTGATTACCCTCACAGCACTGCACAGCTTATCAGCACTTTGTTCATTATTCCCTTTTCCTCCACCTCCTCAGTGGCAAAGACAGTAACTTGTGTTTTTGCGACACAAAATGTTTCTCTTCCTCAGACAAGCCTGCACTCAGGAGCCCCTTGTTAGTGAGCATCACCAGGCATTAGCACAGCAAGAATCATTGTTTTTGTCCAATGAACTTTTTATTCTGGATGCATTTGGCAAAAGTACTGCAAAAGTGGTCCTGGCAGATCTTAAAGCAACCAAACAGGCACTGAACTGCTCACTAAATCTCTCATCCCTGTAGTTAGAAAGTCAGTAATACAGGTACAATATTTATTCTAATCAAGGATTTTTGGATGCTACTGGATAAATCACTTCCCCTGCACATACATCAACAAGGCAGCACATAATGCTGAGGAACGAAACACATAGCGGCCCTCACTCTCCAACACACACAAACGTATTGCTGCAGCCAATATTCCTACAGGTTCTTAAGCATGGAACATCATGGAGCAGCAAGCACCAGCACAGGAGAGCAAACAACTTTGTCCATGTTTCCAAACCAATCCCGTTGCACTTACACTGACTTTCCATTTTAGAAGGGTCCAAAATAGCTTTTAGAAAGCTATACCCACCTTGCCTTCTAGCCAGACTACCATATAAAAATCTTAGCCCAGCCAATATCTGTGTTTGATTCAAGTCATGCTTTTATTTTTGTAATGAAACTTGTGTGAACTCTTCTATTTTTACTTTACGTGCTACAGTGTCAGTAATTTACACCAGCCTGGATGAACACTAGAGAATTAAAGGATGCAATGTTATAAAAACAAATGGATTACAGATTGAAACTGCACATGAAGAACCAAGCTGGACTTCAACTTGTGAATACAAAAAAGGGTCTGAAAAAGGGATTCTGCGTATTTTCCGAACACATTCCAAAAGACTCCACAGTAGGTTAAGATAAAACCAATTCACCACTTTTGCCAGAAAAAACCTCAGTAACTACATCTGATTAGCTGACACTGAACCAGAGTTATTATACATCTTCATACTAACAGAAACTTCCATACAGTAACATAGTTTCCCACTTAGCAATTTCAAAATACAAACGACTCATCCTTGGTTTTCACAGTGCAATGAAACTGGAATTCCAGAGTGCAGATTTTGAAGGGGAGAATGAAATGAAGAAAGCTTAGTCTTTAAAGTTAAAAAACCATTTTGCATTTACACAGAACTGAATGCACTGCTTCAGACAAAAAACTAGAAAGACTTTTAAAGTTAACCCCTTTTTCTCTATTTGTGTGCAGTATTGTCTATGGATAATGGTAGCTATTCCTTTCCTCTGTTAATAATTCCATACCCATATGTACCAGGGAGAGATACGGACACATAAATTTGCTTAAAGGAATTTATCAAATACTATGGTATCTGCAATGTATATTATGGTTCGCTAATTACCAGCAGGTCCCTTAAAGCAGTATTATATACTAGATCCAGGTTTATTTTGGTATTTAGGGAACTTACAGGTATTTTTCTTCAGCTATTCATGGCTTTGTCTTGGTTTGCCTGAATCCTGTGTCACACCTACTTACTTCTTGCCTTGTAGCATCTTCTGCCACTTTTAATCATTTAACCACGGAGATTTTTTTTTTTTTTTTTGAGTATCGCTTCCCTGACAGATTTTGGGAGAAGAGGCAGCGCAGGTCGCCTCCCGCAGAGGCGGGGTCCCCTCAGGGCCCGGCCTGGGCGGCAGGACCCGCATGGCGCCGGGCAGGCGGGACCCCGGCAGCCGCCGGCTCCTCACCTCAGCGCGGCGGCCGGGGAAGGCGGGCAGCGCTGCCCAGCCCTCCCCGGGGCCGACAGCAGGCTCCTCCGCGTCCCGGGGAAAAAAGGGAGCTCCCGCCCGTAGGGACGAGCCGTGCCGGCGCCGGCCCCCTCAGAGATGTGACAGCCCCTGCCTCACTGAGCGCCAGCCGTCGCGGCAAACGGCGACCGCCATTTCGCAAGCCCCTGTGGGTTGAGGCGCGAACCCCTCCACGCGCGGCTGGAGCCCTCGCCGGGAGTGGAGCCGCCCCGCGGCCGCGCAGGGCGGGAGGGCGTGGCCGAGGCACAGCTGAGGAGGGGGGGCGGTGCCGAGCTCTGTCAGGCGGCGCCGCCCCGTCCCCTCAGGGGCTCCCTCCCGCTGCCCGCGCCGCGCTCGGCGGGAAGGGCCGAGGTCTCTCGGAAAAGGGTGGGTTAAACGCAGTGAAAGATGTTTAGTGAGCTTTTGAAAGAAAGAAATTAATGCGTGTAGGCGCGCAGTTAGTGTTAAATAGCTTCTCACTCATCTCTGTGAACTCAGTTCATCCGTTGCCCGGAACAATGAATTGCGAGTGCAGCTCCATCCGCGCTCTGAGGAATGGGTCCTGGTGAAGGAAATTATTTTACAAAGCGCTTCTCCCCCGTTGGGAGGGAGCGTGGAGGAGGTCCCGCTTCTTCGGCCGCCTTCTTTTGTTTGGGTTCCTCATTTCAGGTGGTTTCTGGTTGCCTGATGAGAAGAAACTTAAGTAGGTATTTCTCTGATACACTTTTTTGTTGTTTACAAAAAGCTCGGAGAAACACGTGTGAGGCTGCTCAATTGAACAAGTGCCTTTTTTTTCAAGTGAGCAGCATCACACAGGGCTCCTTCTCAGCTTTCTGTGGCTATCTCTCCATAAGCATTTTGCCAGCTCATCTTGGCTACCCTCGGCTTCTTCCACAGAGTTTTTAATGGTATCTGTCTGGCATAATGAGACATGCTGATCCCTAAGATAAGCAGACTTCTATTTGGGTAGTCAGAAACACACCACTGGGCTCTGATCAGCCTTGCCCCGGGGGCTGTGTTTTGGATGACAATTCCTATCATTCTAGTTTAATCTCTAACAAATAAAGAGCGACTGCTGGCTTCATCAGCTCCAGTGAGGCCTGACTCACTCCACAGCATCCAGTGCCGCTTCAAATATGAAAGGGCTAGGTCAATTCTCATCTATATTGAACGAACAAACAGTCTGTAAGTAATCTTCGTAATAAAAATGAGAAGGGCATTATATCCATATATCTTTTCATAATTATTTAAGATGCAAACTTTAAAGACTGAGGAGCAACGGCATTTCTCCACAAAACTCTTCCAGCACCACCTTTATCCATTGCTGTACCAGTTTTCTTTTAACAAGGCAGTGGTTCCTAAGAGTGAATTGTCATCATTCTGACCAAAGTATGGGATTTTTTTTTACCTTTCTCTTGATTAGTGAACTGTGTGGTTTTAATCCTACAGACACACATTTTTTTTCTAGCATCCATATTCTAGTAAATTACATCAAAATAAATCTTTATCAAAACTGGAAGTACCTGAAGCCAAACCTTTATTCAGATGGTCAGTAGGAAATGTAAATCCTAAGCACTGTCTCTGACTTTAGCCCAGGACAACATTAGAAAGAAACTGAGGTGATAGGGAGCCTCCAGAAGTTCTGTTGAGCAGGTGCTCCATTTCACACTATTGTTAGTTTGTTGAATTTTTTGTACATGGAGTATACAAAGTTTCATCACGAGCCACTAATTTTCTGTGGTTGTCGGCACTTGTAAAATCCTGTAGTAGACAGGATTATACAAACACAATAAAAATACCTTGTAATACAGACAGCAAATAGTAACATAGAATCATAGAATAATTTGGGATGGAGGGGACCCTTTAAGGTCATCTAGTCCAACCCCATCTGCAATGAGCAGCGACGTCTTCAGCTAGATCAGGTTGCTCAAAGCTCCCTTCTGAGCATCGATAGCGGCACTCCAGCCAGGGGATTTGTCCCACAAAGTTTCAGTAATGGCAACTAGGTCACACCTTTCTACCAACCCAGTGGCTTCCAGCTCCTCCTGTTTGTTGCCCATGCTGCGTGCATTGGTCCATTGGTTGTTGGCCGTGTCACCTTTTTAGAGGAACACCCCTCAATTCCTTTGAGGTTTCTCACTGGTTTGAAATGAATTGACACACACCTTGTCAAGCTGACCCTGTTGGACAATTAACAGGCTTGTCCAAGGGGGATCCAAATGTTTAATCCTACATGCACTCAGTTTACAGAAGTTATAACATAGTGTAAAATATCCCTATTGGTTGCGCATAAAGTTCTAAAATGTCATTGTTCTTCACATTCAAGCAAAAATAACATGCGCTATTCTGCACATTTTCCCTCAGTAGTCTCAGGAATTCTTTGATAAGCAGAATCTAGAACCTCTGGGTATTCCCACATTTCTCCCAGATTCATATGTTAGTTTTTGAACCACAGAAATTTCTTTGATTGTCACTAAATAATTTCAGCTCATACAATCTAGACCCTTGTGGGGTCTGTTAAAAAAGCTCATTTATATCTTAACCTTCTTTATTGCATTTTCCTGAGTTTATATTTCCCTGTATCTGCTTGCTTTGTTCTGATGCTGGCTGCTTTTCACCGCCTTTTCACCAGGTCCTTGCAGGCCAGCTGGAATCGTGTTTCCGAACACCGCCAGCCTGTTCAACATACCTGTTTCCAGTCAGGGTACAATCACGATGGGTAACTGCGTTGTACTGGAGCTACAGGAGTGGTATGCTCACAGACTTCATATCTCATGGTGGGTTTCCAAACAGACAATCGTCTTCCATGGTGCAGCAGTTTTCGTTGCAGTGGCTTTGTAAGTACAGCTGGAATTTACAACTTGCCAGTAGAGCCATCCATGAATCACAAAAATACCATAGTAAGGAATTTGAAAATGCAGCTAAGTATTTAAAATTACAAAAATATAAAAAAAATCCAAACCCCCTTATCTTAATTTTAACTTGTCCATTTCAGCAGGAGTAAATTTCAGGTCATGTAACACTTCCATTTTTGTAATGTTATACAGTTTAAAGGAATAGGTTTGGTTTTAGTCGTGTTCTTTTCTGGCAGCTGCACTTCAAAGATTTGCCTTCGTTAGCAGCCAGGCTGTTAATGGTACTGTTTGCAGTAACAGGAAGAGTTGTCAATCCTAAACTACGATTTATATGAACATGGCTTATCCTGAAGCCAAACCAAAAGAAGCCGTGTTTAAGTGCAGTCGTTATTTTTTGTTGTTGCTTGCAATTCTCAGGCAGAAAAGAACAACTCTTAATTGTTGTAATATTTCTGACTACACATTCAGTGATGATCGACCCATTATACAATGGCCCCACTAATGCAAGCTCAGTGTGATCAAACCACTCCTAGTCTAAACCGTATTTGAAAATTAAATAATTTGTCATCTGTATGACCATGGCTAGATGCCAAAAGGTGAAAAGCTATTATTAAATGAAATGTTATAAAATGCTGTAGCGTCAAGAATCGAATGGGAATGGAGTATTTCTTAGGCAGTTAAATACTGTAGACTATTAACTGATGAGCTTTTCCAACGTGTATTCTAGGAAAGCATTCAGTCGTTGTACATTAAGTAGGTCTGTGGGGGTTTTTTTTTGTGAATCTCTTAATGTTTAAATTGGCATACAGAACTGACTTGTAATGAAACATGTAACCAAAAAATTATAAATGGAAGTATTTTAGTCATAAAACACATCATTATAGTGAAACTTTCTGTAATTAAAAAGTTGAGATGCACTGTCTTACCCTGATTTATACTCTCCTTATTTAAATAGTTAAACAAAAATATTATTCACTACAGTAAATCCCTTTAAAAGTCAGGAGTACTTCATGCTTTTTAAATACCTGCTCATCTCTGTGTGCATTTTTCTTTGCCCGGAGATGGACTTGTGATTACAAACAGAATGCATGATTGCATTAACCTACACACATCATAAACACTGGTGAATCAGAAGTTTATGTAATAATATGAAACAGATTTTCTGGAAGGGAAAAAAACAGTTGCTGAAGACTTTAAGGACACTGCTAAAATACATACTACCTTGAAAATCTTGAGGCAGTTTTAAATTCTGGCTATGCAAATATGGACACAGCACTCCGAACTGTGAGCATCTGGGTTAATACACATTGTGTCATATTGTCTTGTTCTACCAGGTCATGCGGCTGCTGCTTCTATTTTCCCTTCTTAGCTCTTAAATAAATGCAAATACACTTTCTTCAAGAGTGTTGTCACCATCTTGGAGAAAACAAACATAAAAAACTTTGTGGTTCAACCAGTTCTTTACATGTTCCTTTCTTACCTCTGGAATTCATCAGCCTTCTGCTTCGTTAATAGGGAGAACTCACATTAACACTTCCCTCCGTCAATGCTTGCCTCCTCTTCCAAATCATGTCATATTTTGTTCACACGGAAACATCCCCCTTCCTGGCTGCCACTTTCCTCATCTGCATCTCTGCCTAAGAGTAAGGCAGTAGGGTTGCTGTATTTCTGAGAGCAAAAGACTAAGGTAAAGGGAAGAATAAGTTGTGCAGAGACCATGGACGTGCTGTCATTTCTAATAGCTTCCTGGGAGTGTCCCAGAGCCCATCTCCAGTCCCAAATCAGGGCTCAGGCTGCAGGAGTGTACTTCAGGGCCCTTGAAGGATATGAAACTACCTGTTCTCAGCCTGCTGAACCAAAGCCCAGGCTCTCTCTGTCTGCTTTGTCCTGGAGCAAGCAAAATGATTCAGTTCAGACTTCTTGTCTCTAAATCAGAATTTCATCCCAAAGCCCTTCCCATCCTAGAGCGTCCCTTGTGCCATTCACTGCCCAAGAGGAAAAGCAGAACACGTGCAGGTACAGGTACAGGAAGCTGTGTCCAAGGGGGCTTCTAGCCAAGATCTTATTGTGGTTAGGCTTTCATTTAGACAGTCAGCTGAAACAAGAGCTCCTAGCTTTAATGTGTCTATGCATACCTCCATATAAAGATGGTTGCTCTAGCTGCGACGCTTAGTTTTCTTCTCATTTGCAGTGGCAGAAGAAAAATCCTGAATACAAACCCAATGCATTACCTGAGCAGAGAGGACAGCAAGGGCAAAGCAACTGAGGAGTTTTACAGCACGGATTCGAAGCAAAAAAACTGCAAAGGGGACTGAAAGGAGAGAGAACCTCCATTAAAAAAATTCTTCAGCAACAAAGGAAATGAAATACCAGCAGTGTTAATGTGAGAGTGGATTCCACTGCCTCTGAAATCCATGGAAGTAGTGAGAATATTGGAGCTTTCCACATACATTCAAAGACTATTTAAACTAGAAGCCAGCAGCTGCAGAGTAGTCAGATAAGGACTATAGAAGTGCAGCAAAACAATGTAGGTAGCAGCACAGCAATAAAGAGTAATTACACTTGCATCGGGAAAGAGCAGGAGAAGCAGTTCAACAATATAACCGTTCCAGCCAAGACTGAAGTGCAAGGTACATAACCATAGTCCAGCCCTTACAAATCATAAGCACAAACTGCAGACCTCAGGCATACGCCTGGAAGCAGAAGGGGGGAGATGCAATGCCTGATGTAGAGATAGCTCTGAAATGTAAATAGCATCGCTGAACTATAGTGAGTTAGAATTATATTGGATTCATTCCCAGCTCTGAACTCCAGAGGAAAGGTGACTCAGAGGACTTAAAAGCCCACAACAAACAATACACCTGGAAGAGCCTACGTGCTGTAAATTCTAGATACCAGATGCCAAGAGATGGATCCACAGATTCTAGCAAGCGATGTGTACCACAGTTAGCAATAACTAGTGCGTAGTTCTGCTACAACACGAGTCAGGTTACCCAAATACCATAAAGTTACCCTTAATTACTTCTGCAGAGCTGGTGTGTGATGCTCCCAAGAGTAATCCTTAGTCTTGTTTTGTACAGCTTTCTTCACAGAGGCAGCAGTAACATGAGTGGGAGTGCCCTTACCACCTCTCAGGGCTATGTTAAGAATTACTGCTGGGAAGACTTGGCATAATTATTACTTTTAAATCTCTGAATTTACCCTTAGTGGATGAAGATCTAAACCAGAGTGGCCTATGTCACTCAAATGCTAGGCCTGAGTAAGTATGCAGGACATTATTAATAAGTTGGGAAGGTGAAGTTATCCAAATAATAATTTCTTTTTCTCAAAATTCTTTTTCCTTCCCTCTTCTCACATGCAGCTTTTTTTTCCCCCCTCTGTAGTACAGAAAATTAAAAGCTGCAGAAGGAAAAATTAAAATGAGATGATATTTCATGTTAAGAATTTCCTATGCAAATTCCAAATAGTTGTGCTGTATAAGATTATAATAAATAGCAATCTGGGTAAGAGAGATCTACAGTTCTTTATTTGATGCTTTTCTCGTTACAGCTAACGAGTTTCCTTAGTGTTCAAAATCCATCTTTGCTGCCACACGCTCACAAGGTAAATCACTTGAGTGGGCTGAGCTCTCTTCTATTTATTGTTGCTAAGGGAACCACCTTGTTGGTATTCACCAACAGAACCTGTCTTTTGACATGTGTTTCTGAGGTCCAGGTGCAACCCAGCTATGCAGTATTCAGCGAAAAAATGTATTGCAGCATCCTTGGAAATAGGCTCCCACAGAAGAGCAGCGTTACTGTAGCACCTACACTTGAGATCGTTTGGGATTTCTTACTTGTTTCTTTAGACAGATAAGAATTCTAATGTTATATGTTGCAATCTGAGTAATATTCCCTAATTCTGCCCACAATTTAAACACAATGAATCATAATCTGTGAAATAAGTGTCACTAAAATAGCGCCCATCTAATTTACTTTTTTAAAATACTCTTTTCCTTGTATAAGGAAAAATTTCCATATGAAATCTTACTATTACAAGTTACGTGACTAAAAAAAAAAATCAATCCACGTAGAGATAAAGTAGAAGTGTGAGCCATTTCTGAATAGCCAGGCATCTGAAGGTTATTTGAATGACACCAGTCACCTGTTGGAAAGTATCAATTGTACAAATAAAGCACTCGACTCGTGAAAGGCAATAAGCATTTTTGACTCTCAGAATACATTTGTGTCTTGAGATAGCAGCTTCTGGCAGAAAAACCAAACCAAAACAAGATGATGTAGAGATACAAAGAGATATCATTATTTCCAGAATCATGGTTGACTATGGGAAAGAAGCTAATTTTAATTTCCTGTTGATTTTGATTACTGCCAAAATATCTGCGTGGGAAGCAGCGATATTTGAGGTTGGAGGTAGCAAAGCCCGAAAACATGCAGAAAGCAGGAAAGCAAAGCACCGAAAGGGCTGTATCTCACTGAAGTCTTCGATGATGGCAGATCCAACTTCCTGGATTGCTCGAACACCAGCTGATCTGCCATTACAGAGCAGCACTTACTTAATTTACTTACTGAACCCAACAGGAGGTGTTCCCTGGCTCAAAGGAGCTTACTAGCTAAGTGACAAACCCAATAGGCTGAAGGGGACAGCTAGAGAACCTAAATGAAACAATACTTAACAGTCCCTTCTTAGTTTAACAAAACCTGAAAGTCTACAGTTTATATGATGCATAACTTGTCACCAGCGGTTCTCACGAAGTACCTCGTTACAGAGCTCTCTGAGATCAAAGCAGCACCTCTGTTAATAAACTCCGGAGAGCAATGGGAAGTTGTCCTGAACACAGGCAGGACCTTTTAGAGCCTGCGGAGATACCTTGGAAAATACCAAAATAAGTTTTATGTTTTCAAATCTGACATGTAACAAATCAAAAATGACTAGTGCTACAGAGCAAGGAAGGAGCCACAGCCTCCAAAAACTAGTTTTCAAGCTGTACCCCCGGCTATCCCTGCATAAAACGCTCTGAGAGAACACAATTTTATTTGCAAAGCATCGTTATACAGTTGCGGAGAGCTCTCCAGATGTTTTAGGGTTCCTTTTGTTTGGAATGCTACGTGAACAAGGGAGTTGCATATACAATATGGAGACAACAATGGCATAAACAAAAGGGGCTGCGTTACACTGAGCGCACCCCAGGTTTTCAAAGAAAACAGAAGGAAAACCCTTCTCACAGCAAACACTATTAGTGCCTTCAAGACCAGGGGCAGAGGATATTCCTTGACACCTGAAAACCAGACAAAGGCTCATTATCTGCTTTAGGTATTTGCCAGTACTTACATGTAATCCCTGAAAACATGTTGCTCTGATTTGGCGAGTGCTTCAGCGTGCAGTTCCATTCCAATGACCCACACACGTTTGGTCACCACATTTAAGGCCAAAGCGTAGAAACAGCAGATATGCCCAAGGCTTAGAAAAATTATTGTTAATACGAAGGAAACAGTACATTTGGGGATTTTTTTTCCAGTTTTAGTCTCTGAAAGATATCTTGCTTTTTCTTTTTTTTTTTAAACATTAAAAAAATTAAAAATCCAACCCTGGGGATTAAGCCCAACATAATTCTTTCCAGTCAAAATTATAAAAAAGTTTAGTAGTCATGAGTTGAAAGCAGTCCTACAACAGGAAATAGGCAACAGAGGATATAAGCAATTCCAGTAGCTAAAATAACACAGACATGGGATGCATAAGAAATTGACTGAGGAAGTTTGATTTTACAGGAAAAGTTTTCTCCCAGAAAATTCCTCATCCATGACAGCAGGTAATGGAAGGAAAAAAAAAAAATTTTAGCTCCAGTCCTTAAAACATTTGTTTCCATACTCATTAGAAATGGAAAGGTTTACCATCCATGTGGTACATAAAAGGGATAAAGATAAAAGGAATAATACGTTTTTTATTGGGTAGTAAATCATTCAATGACGTGAGGGGTTTCCATGGAACCAGCTCCTGTTTTCACCATTCAAGAGACCAGCCTGCTCTACACCAAGTGACAGAATTACAGGAAATGGCTTTCCAAATAATGGTACTTTCATGAAAACTCATTTTGAGACATTTTAACTGGGACTCGGAGCTAAATTTAAAATGCTTTTCAAAAGAGTGGGGTTTTTTTCTCCACATTTTCCTGTACCATGCAAAACCATACACTGCAAAAAACATGTTTTAGGGTAGTAAGATTAACTTTTTCAAAACTACTGTTTATTTAACAAGATTTAATTTTTCTTTCTCAGCAGTATTTCAAAGAAATTTGAAGCATGTGGACTTAAACATCCTTAATAGTATTAGTGGTATGGAAGTATGAACAACACAGTAAATAAAAAAATTAAAAACCTNACAGGTCCATGTCCTTCGTGTGCTGAGGGCTCCAGAGCTGGACGCAGTACTCTGGGGGAGGGGGGTTCACCAGAGCAGAGCAGAGGGGCAGAATCACCTCCCTTCGTCTGCCGGCCATGCTTCTGGCAAAGGACCACCCCTCTGAGAGAACCTGAGTGTAGGCGCCCTACCAAAAGGAGGCATTTGCGTAGTGTGGCCTCCAGAGCAGCAGTACGGATCTCAGCGACGGCAGCGAGCGCTCCACCCAGCAGGAATTGTCACCTAGCACCTGCCTCCTGGCGTTACACGCGCTCCCTCATAGCCTGCCGCTGATCATGGAGAGCCGTGAGCCTCCACACACCCGGTCTGCTCATTCCCGTGGTCCTGTTACGTTGCAAACAGCATCTCATTCTTACCGAGGCTCATGCTCAGACAGGCTTCGTCCATCATCACCCTCACCTCTCAGAAAAAAACGTGAAACGCAGGACTGCAGAATCTGGGTTAGATGAAAATTACAGCCAAATCATGACAAGATTGGCACAAAACTCCTTGTCTCCTCTGGCAGCTACACACACAGCACAAACTGATCTCACAGAATTCCAAAGCAAAGAATAACATTTGTTGGACACTGTAGCAAAAGACCCTCTTCTTAAAGGAAAAATGTCATTGTGAAGTGCTGAGAATTACATAAGACTCCTATTGCAGAAATGATGAAAATATTCATTGTAAATTTCAAGCCACCACTAAAAAAAAAGACACCATTATCCAAAGGTCAAGGTCAAAACAAGACTGTTTCACCAATTTTCTCAAAGGTCAAAAGAAGAGGGAAAATTTAATACATAAATATATACATTCACCAAGTTGAAGTAACAGTTATTCCAGAAACAGATTGGACAGAAGATCAAGCACAGGTTTCCCAGAAGTACAGTTTCTCAACTCAACATTTTAATTTTAGCGGTTTGCAGCAGCAACGCTGGAATAGCTGGGATAAAATTAAGCACAAATTGAAGTGGTATAGTTATGAGTAAAAGAACAGAATCCAAATTACTAACACAAAATACACCACTGTAAGTAGCAAAACTGAAGCAAGCGGCCAGATTGACTCTCTATGCAAAGTACTTCACATGCATGAGCTTTTGACATTTAAATAACTGCCTGGCTATTGGGTGGAATTCAATGCCAATTACATTTTGGGTGACTGGGATAGAGAGAAAAAATTTCACCAACGCAGGGATTGACAGTAGACTTTTATTAACATATCTTACAATGTGGATTACTGTATTCCTAGGTTGATACTCTTCTGATGCGTTATAAAGATTGATTTCGATTCTACAGTAATGTACTGTACTTAAATGGTCGTTCATAGAGGAGATCACACCAGCACATCCCAGTAACACGCGCACACACCACTCTAGTTTGGACCTGTTATTTTCCAAGGTTAGCTTAATAAAGTAGGATTAAAAAAGTTATGGGGGAAATCAAAATTCTTGTTTAGCAGCATGCAAGGATATTCAAGTACAATATTTCAACCAAGTGATTTTTTTTGTGTGTGTCATTGTTTTTAAATTGACTGGTGACTAATTCACCGGTACTAAAATAAACACTATGAAATACCCAAATGTTAAAGTTAAGGCTAATAGTTTTACTTCACAGCCATATGCACAACCAGAGAACATTCCATTTTAAATAAAACACAGTAATCAAATTCTGGATACATCGTCTCTTGTAAATATAGCACTGGAGCTTCGAACTACAGATTACTCAAGTTCAGGAGCCCTGTAATAATGTTATGCTGGAGATGTAAAGAATCTTTTTGCTCTTTAACCACACTTACAAAATGGCCTGATCTTCATAATGAGCAATGCAAAAATATTACAGGCAGAACTTATAATACAGTATCAAAAAAGTAATATTTTGGAAAAGACATAGCCATTTAGTTGGTGAAACAGAGTAACCCTAATCTTACAGGAGGTACTGTAATACTTTTGAAATATATATATATATTTATATGTATGTATAAAACCCAGCATCCTTTATTGTGGGGGGGTTTGAATTGCAGGTATCCAGAAAGACTCATCGTATTTACCCACTTTTCCTTCTGTCCATTCTCCTTGATTGCTATACAGTCATTTTATTTCCCCTATACACTTTTCACTAGATAATGACTTCCATGGGGGAACTGTTTTCCTTGTATACGTGGTTTTATCGTTAAGATGTTTTTATTTTACACATACAAATCCTATTTTACACGCAAGCTATGAAAGTCAAAACTACCAGGAACTGCTTGGTAGTACTGTATGAAATAGCCAACAAACGTCCAACACGTGTGAAAAACATTAGTAACGATATATTACATACCGGTATTTTAACTAGAATCTTTTCCTACTTACTTACACCGTGGGGTTTAGCCCAGTCGTGCCTGTTCTCATGAATTTTTTACCCCTCTACTCATAATCTGTTTTGGCATTCATCCAGCAGGGCTGCACATGCACTGGTTCCTCATCTAGGCTCTCTCTCTCTTGGTATTTTTTTTTTTCCCTTTTTAGGAAACCAAGCAGAAAAGAACAGTGATTACTCTATGAAGTAGTACAATATAGAGGAACCTCCTGAAATGACAGGAAAGATAACAAATTTACATTTCATTTGCAGAATAGCCTGCACATTTCCAATCCAATCATTCTGGAACATACATCTGGTTTGAAATGACAGGCAGGCTTACGGTTGTTATGCTTGTAAGTGGGGTCTGCTATGTTGGGCGCCATACAAATTCTCTCTATACAGCCATTTCTGTATCTGTTATCACTAACAGTTTATTCAATTGATATGGAAAAAAAATTCCTTTCTGAAAAAAAAAAAAGAAAAAGAAGAGTATGTGTTCTGGATTACATTAAGAGCAATAAGATACCTAATTTACAGCTATTTCACTTATTTATGGAGGAAAAAAAAAATACGAAATTCCTGAGAATGCGTAAGTTTTCAGAAATGCCTGAAATATTTCAATAGACCTCTCAAGGTAAGTGAAACACTCTTTAAAATTCAGCTTTCAGACCAATTGTTACCATGCAGTCTCACGATCGTTTTACAAATACCGTCTAATTACAAATGCATGTATCAAGCAAAAACCTCAAACCAACACAAAAAAGGCAAAGAAATTTTATCCAACATATTTAGCAGATGTAGTAGACATATACACTGTTTCAGCAAAAATTGCTAAAAACTCAACACCACGCAGAGAAAAAGAAAAACCTGACAGCTATCCCTGGAGCCTCTACACGACTGTAAGTAAAAGTTGTGCTTCTTAACAAGAATAGGCTTTAAAAAACAAAAGAAAAATGGACTACTGAGTGCAACCAGATTGCTCACACCGTTTTGAGGATTTAATTGCAAATTACTGTATCATTAATTTAGTAGCAACAGCAGATAATTTTTGCAAAAATTTCACATGTTGACAAAGTTCCATTTCCCTTTTATGCCCATACCCCGCTCCGCCCCGAGCCAAAGAGCTGAACTCCCATACAATTAAAGTACTGTCAGTCAAGATGCGTTCATTCATGGTAACAGCAATGATGCGGTGGGTAGATGATGATGACGACGACGATGATGATGATTTACAAGCCGTTATAATGTGGCCCCCATCTTTTATTGATATGATCAAAAGTATGAGACACCCACTGCTGCTCGAGCACTTTGTATCTTTCCTTGCATATGTAGAGAGGTTTACCACGCCTGTAGGAAAAAAAGAGAGAAACCCAAATGGTTAATACGCCAAATAAATGGAAAACTGCTTCATCATATAATCAACATGAGACTCATACAACTGTTTTCCCAAAGGAAGCATGCATTTTTATTGGTATGGGGCTTTTGGTTTTGCTTTTAATAAGATAACTGCTGGGACTTCCCTTCCTCCCTCTCGGATAGCAAAATCCGGAGAACATCTCTTGTCCTCTCAGGCACGTGGACTGTGGCAGCCACATCCTTCCCTACACTGGAATCCAACTGCACCGTTGGATTAAAAGCCAAAGGACATCTTTGGGAGAGAAGTGTTTCCCAATGCAACACTCGGAATTGACCATCATTGGGAATGGCAACAAAGCAATCTGTCTGGGGGATGACTGGTGTAACTCAACGATCACCATTACACCACCTTTGGGCCAAGAAAGAAAACCAAAAGTTCAGTCCAACTTGCAGTAAATTGGGATTTTCTACTCAAGGAAGGTAGCGCTCTATTATTATCGGTTATTGCATGTATTGCATGACATAAAGCCAATGTACGCAGAGGAGCGACAGTGAAACACACTTATAATGAAGACGTTACCTAAGATCTCTGTCTTCTTCCCCGTGTGCATCCAGATAAACAGAACCCCACAGGCAGAATCGATGGCCTCGTATGATGATGATTACAGACGCATTAATCAAAAGAAATATTCCTGTCCCAGCTCCACAGTTTTGAGAATGCTGTAATATTATGGATGTGGAAAGGGAAGAGTGCAAAGATTCTGTTAACGTCTGTCAACTTTATAACAAAAAGGATTTAAAAAATAGTAATTAGCTTTGCTTGAAATAACACGCACACATTATTTCCTAAGACACAGTCTGACAATGGATAGACTGCCCCAAAATTCCCCAAGCAAACTAGAACTCCCTATCTTCATAATACCACTTGCATACAAAAAAGCTTCCCCACTAAAAAAGGGAGGATATTTGTTATCATGTAAGACCAGAATTACCTAACAGAAATGAGCAAAAAATATTCTCTACGATATTTTGAATTTGTTGTTATATAGCAAACTGTAGAGCATGAACAAATACTTTTCACAGACGGCAGAGAGAAAGTATTCAGTAGCACTTAATATTACGTCTTTCACAATAGTCTCTACTGCTAACATCTGCTTTCTCTATCCATGCTCACGCATCGAGTCTATGGCTCTACAAATCTAGTAAAAAAGGTATTTTTTAATAATTCTTGCTTGCTTCAACATGTCATTCATCTCTACGAATGGCATGATCTGTATTAATCGATTCATTTTCGCAATTAAAATATGCGCTCTTCCTATGTTGTTTTATTACAATTAGAGACTATAATCCCATCAACGATAATAAAATCTAATTATTTACATTTCTCATTCTTTTTTTGGAACTTTCCGTTTTCACGAAGCTTGACACCTTAAATATTAACCGTTAGTTCTATTTTAAGTTCTGCCCACCCCTCCTTCTCCCACCAGATCAGCAGCACGAGAGAGAAAGTTCAAACAATTTCAAAAAGGTCCAAGATCCCTTTGAAGTTTCTTTGGGTTTGATTTTATGCCCCACTTGTAAAAAATCTCTGGGAAAAATTCCCCTCAGTTTTGTAAAGCCCAGGTAAAGCCTTCTACAAACTGTTCTGTGTCCAGAGGGAGAGCTGTCACAGCAAACCTTTATGACAGGCAGAAAACCAATACTAGATGCCATCTAACTCTGGTTCCTGAAGGAACTTAAACAGATGCTGACTAGAAAACTTTGCTGCTGAATTAAAGTCAAAAGCCTTAAAATGACGCTTATCTCGCTATAGTTTGTAGATCAATAGCAGATGGTCAGGTATATCAGAAAGTATTCTGTAAAAGGAAAAAAACCAACCCATCCATTGATATTGTTATGTACGCAGAAAGCAAGGAAATAAACCAGGAAAATTAAATAATATATGAACAATCAGAATGCAGACAAATTTAAATTGCTTATGAATCAAAACCCATGTGTCAACATTAGACACAACAGCTTTGTAAGAGGTTTTCAATCCTCACTCAAAGGTGAAATAGGCTTAAAAAGGTGAATAAAATTGCTCTTTAGAATCCAGTCTAGGTCCATCTACCCGAAATAAGCACTAAATATTATTATTATTGAGGGTTGGACTAGATGACCTTTAAAGGTCCCTTTCAACCGAGACTAATCTATGATTATATAAACACATTTTGGAAAGAAAACCATCAAAACTGAGCAGTGGAGTTCAAAACTACGTGCGAGTGTGAGAATCAGTTACAGACTTTGAACGAACGAACTCTTACCAGTACACATTCACAGTAACTCTGTTGTTTGCAGCATAGTCCTTTCAAGCATACAAAAGTACCGCAAACCAGACAAACGGCAGGATCTTTAGGAACCTTTGTACAAACAGTACAAGTCTTTCTGTGATAATACTGAAAGATGGTATTATAATTCTCAGGCAGCTGAAGGAGGCGTGGCAAGTCCCACTTTGGCTCCTGGATAAGCAAAACCTGCAAATAAGATAAGAACAGTGTATCTGTTCTGCACAGTCATTTATGCATTTCTGTTTTCTAAGAGAAGAGACTACCAAAGAAAGGAAGCATGTCGCTTAAAAATCTCTCACTTCTGCATTTCACAAATTTAGAAGTCAAAAGTCACCTTGCAACAGCCCCCCCTGCCTCTGGCTGAACACCCTCCCCAGCTCTGCTCACATTTTGTCTTTTGTAATGGGTGCCAAACGGGCGCCGGACTTCTCCCAAGGACGTTTTCTAAATGCGATGCTTTTTAAGCACAAAAATCTTCATAGCTAAGCCAAGAGGATTAAGACTGATCTAAAGGAAGGGCTCGCACTCCCCACACCGAGTTATTTTGGCAACATCACCACACTGCTGCCAAACCCTGGCACTGACTACTAAAGCTCTCTCCTACCTAAAATTTAGACTAAAACTTTCCAAACGAGAACTGAAGTTAGGCTCTGTAAATGATATTTGAAGGCATCTGCCTGATTTCCAAAACTGTGTTGCACACACAAATTCTGAGGCCACCAGGAACTTCAGCAGTACTCCTAACTTTTTGATAAGACAGGCATTACCTAAATAATACTGGTTTCAAACCCAACGCTTCTCTTTTGCCCTTAGAAGCACTGTCCAATCTTATGGGGGTTTTCTTTCATTGTTTTTTTTGGTAACGCGATTTCCTTCAACCTACTCATTTTTACTGGCTTCATAATTGATGAGCCTGGGGTTCGGATGAGATCTTTCTTGCGAGGTGTAAAATTATTTTGAAGAGCGCGTGACCTCGAAACATGACTTGCCAAAAAAAAATTAAAAAAAAAATATTGCATTTGTACCCAGTTCCTTTTCAATGATAGAAAGAAGGCTATCAGTTTCACTGCACTCTCTCTCAAATCCTATCTGACTGGCAGCAACTGTATTTTGAGATCAATCCGAGAACTCAAGTTTTCACTCACAATAGCTTAATTCACGCCTGCAAACATGCAAAGGCAGGTGCAGATCATGTTGCAGAGTGAAGAATGCATCTGTCTTGCCTTTTTGACACCAGAAACTTAGAAGAGGGGGGACTCGAATAATTGAGATGCAGCTGCTTCATAAAAACAATGCAATAATGTTGAAACGTTTCCATTTCACAACTGATATTCCAATTGCACCAATTTAAGTCGATTAAGTATTTTTCTTTAACCTTCAGAGAAGATGTACCAACTTTTATCAGTCAATTATTAAACAGCCTTTACTCTTTTGATCTTTTTCAGTATTGCAACCGAAGATGCTCAAAAATATCAATGTCTCACAGGCAAGAAAAACTTCTGAGAAGTATTTTCTTAAAAGACAAAGTTTCTGTCACATGCCCTTGATAGGCTTCAGGTGCAGAAGATACGGGTACACTTGGTGTCATCTAAGGACAGCGTTTCTATTTTCTGCCTCCAGCAACCATATAAAAAATCCAAAGAGGTTTTCTTATTCCTATTTCCAACCCATCCGACTCATATCCACTAAGTAATATTTCTGATTACACTTTCTCTGTCGTTTACAAGTCAGGTTCTTGGATCCTTATCCAAGTCAATCAAGCAAGAAATAGCTGCTTCCCCCTCAGCACTACTTCGGAAGAAGCAATTTTGCCACCCACCTTTACTTGAGCCGGGTGTCCATCTGCAAACGAAACCAGTTCTGAGCACCACTGGGATATCATGTCAAATGCTGGCACTGGCCAATCGAGACAGGAGGCACTGGTGAACGGGTGAGCCGACTGAAAAGGGGGTAACAGACCCAGGCAGCTTGCAAGAACGGTGAATTCTTCATCTTCCTTTTAGGTACGAAACCAGAGAGGTTTAGATTAAAACCTACACTTGGAAATTTTAAACAGCTTATTAAAAACATACGTATTCTACTGAAAAAAAGTAAAGAGGTTTTAGCACAATGATGCTAATAGTTGTGTTCAGGCACACAGAAAACCTTTCACTTTTTCCAGATTACCTCAAACCGGATTCTTAACATACAAGAAAACTAAAAAAAAAAACCAAAACGAAACAGAAACACACCCCTACACCAAAACCCACACAAACCCACAAATCCAAAAAACACAAACACAAAAAAAAGGAAACCCCCAAACTCCCCAATGATTTTCTTGCTGTTTAGCACCCCAAACTGGCTTGCAGCTGTTGGGAGATGAGATGGTTTTGAGGTAAGGAAACGAGGGAGCTGCCCTGCAGCAAACTCAACTTAAATCAGTGATGGAACTTAAACATCATTGTCCGCTGATGCAACTTCTCTAGAATGAAGTCCAAGGATTAACAGGTGTTAAGCAAAATCAGGACTGAATTCCAGTCTGTGTGGTAATTATGCCGTCTCTGCAAATGGCAGGCAAGTTTTAAAAGTATCTTGGTATTTTATTAGACAGGCATCTATGACCTGATAAAATAAGCATGTATATGCTGAATTTTTAGAATATAGTACCACTTTTCAGGGAAACTGCCTTGAAAACAAATTTATAGAAGACAAACAAGACTGCAAAGCAATGCCATAAAATACGACTTTTTTTAAAAAAAAAAATCTTAGGATAGAAAATATATACCATGAAAAAGATACCTTCAAAGTCTAATATTTGATCTCTAGCTTTTAAACGGAAACATTTGAACATGCCCCTGCTCAATCTGTACCTGGCAACTAGGTAAATCCCCTCCAAAAAGATGGTGCTGCAGGAGGCTTGTGATCCTCAGGAACGGCAGGCAGAACTGCTGCAGGTAGCACTCTACAGAATCGGGATTCACCTGCGCGGGAAGGAAACAATTACTGGGTTCTGCCCCAAATAAGTTGTCTCCTACGCACGAAACTCCAGCATGAACCAAATTTTAAGCGTACTATATAAACCACTGCTGCAGGCATACATTCCAAAGGCCAGCCTTGCACGAAGAATTCGAAAGAATTCTGGGGGTTTTCTTTACCTCTCGGCAAATGTTTTTTTCTACTTAAACATTCAGTTTTCCAAATTTCTGACAGGTCTTTCATACAGATGAGTAAGCCCTACAATTATAAGAAGTATTTGTCAATAACTTCCTCAACACAGCACCGGCCATATATGATTTTAGTAAAAGAAAGATTTGCACAGGCAAACTGTCCCAGAGGGATGTGCTTTGATCTAGAAAATGGAGTTGTACTGCGGCCTTTAGCAAGATCAGAGAAAAATCATTATAACAACGAGGCTGAAACACTTAAGTAAGAGACAGAACGGGGACATGCTGGATAAATTCTCAAGAGATTTGCCAATACCATTGTTAATTCCTCGGTCTCTCCTTCTTCATAGATCTTCCCCTTGGACAGCTCAGTAATCACGTGTCCCAGCAATACTTCCCAAGATTTTTCTCCACTGGATGCATTCTGCAAATAAGAACAAAAGAAATCCAAAATGCACTGGTCACAAAAAGGAGAAAATGTTTCTGTAAGAGTTAACAGCAACAAAGTACATTTCCTTTTGATCAACTCATGAATTTTGACCTAGGTATACCTTGCTGGAAAGAAAAAAAACATTCTATGGAAAAGGCATTTAGCTCATAGAGTAAAATGTAAACTGCTACTTCCGTTACGTACGTTCTAAACTGAGTGTTAAATGAAACCACTTTTATAATGTTGCATTTCCCATGTTTTTTCTGTGAGTATAAAAATACTTACTTTAAAATTAGGAAGAATCACTTTACAGATACATCGTGTTTTGACAGAATTTGAATTCGAATACAACTAATTAAAAGAAACATTAGTAAATTTCTAAAATGTACCAAGCAGAATGAGTTACAAAACACTTGCTATGTATTTCAAGTTGAAATGAGTCTATCAGAAAATGGAAAGTTATGTTTGGAATGAACAATATCTACTAAAGACGGGGAAAAAAAATGTAATGGAAAGAATAAATGGCGGTTTAGCTTTCTGCTGCAGCATTTACATTTAAAGGCAATGATTATAAAAAGCCACTAGAAATAGAAAGCAGTATTCCCGCAGTATTCCCATAAATATTTTTCTTCTAAGGAAAAACGTGATTGGATGTGAATTTTGAGGTCTATCAGTAAAACTTCAGCATAACAAACAATGAGGAAGTGAACGTTACTGGGATTCTTTAAAAAAAACCTCCAAAGCAATGAGGTGAGATTAAATATATAAAGACTTCAGTAAAGTATCAATGCACGTAATTCATCAGTTGGTTCCTTTAGTGCCTTTGGACATAAATTATTAATTGTTAGTTTCAGACGGGGTCTTCACCTTTCAGCCTCGGGAAGGCAGACTTGCTGTTTATCTCATAGTCTAAGAACCAGAAGGCAACGCCTATTTAAATCAGCGGTTAGGACAANTCTTAGCAACCTGATCCAGTGGGAGGTGTCCCTGCCCAGGGCAGGGGGTGGGAACGAGATGATCTTTAAGGTCCCTTCCGACCCTGACAATTCTATGATTCTATGACACATTATTCCTGGAAGCTCACTCCACGGGCATTTACAGCTTATGACACCATAAGGCACCTTGCAAAGATAATGAGAGTGAAGTTGGGAAACAGAAGTAGAATATCCACCTCATCTCTCCTGAGAAATTCAACTCTTAATGTTGTTTGATCATTTGGCATGAATATAGAGGAAGGACTTCAGCTCGTGTTTAACGCCTGGAATACCAAACTGAAATAAATTCACTTGGCATTATCCAGGGACAAAAGTTAAGTAAGGTGCGATCTGTGTAGTCATCCTGGGATCAAGAAGTCAATATTATCAGCACAAAAGAAAAAGCTGCCTTGAACCATGCATTTTAAACCCTCTGGGCCTCAAGGAACTTTAAAGAACTTGGATTCCTAAACTAAAAACCAGCTTCCCTCATGATGTGTAAAGAGGAGGAGGTCATCTAAGGGCTACGTCTAGGTTCAAGAAGAGCAGGGCTGCCCAAGGCAGGGAGAGAGGAACAGGGAGCTGCGTGATACTGCCGGCCGTTCCTCAGTGCTCAGGGCACACACAGGGCTCCAGGCAGTAACATTACACAGGAGAAGGAGCAGGGAACCGGAAAGACATTGGGTGAAGGGCAAACTCGCATGTGGGACTTTGCAAAGCCTCTGCGCTTGGGGTGGATTAAATCACTGGGGTGGGATGAAAGCCAAGAACGAGGTAAGCGTAGGAGTCCCTGAAGGCCTGAGGGCGATCCCGAGACCACCCCAAGCACAAACCGCCAAGCTGCTGCCAGAAGCTGGGCCTTTGCGCAGAGATGATGGACACGAGACAGACAAGAGGAAGGAGGAGGATGTTTTTAAGGGAGAGTGAGAAATATTGCCAGCATAGCACAGACGCAGCAGGGAGCAGTCTTCATGACTGCCTCCCACCCCTTTTGCTCTCCCCCTTGGCAAACTGTCAGCCTTCAGCGGGCTTCTCACAGAAGTCAAAATTCTCAAACGGACAAAAGTTAATCTGCTGTGCTATTTGAATTACACTAAATCACAACATCCATTCACAGTAACACAGTGTGTGATGTGCTGCTATTTCCCACTCGGCCTTACCATCCATCAGAGACAAGCACGCTAGTGAAAATTCCGCTAAAATGGACTGTCTTTAATATCAAGAGAGACGGCTACTTCATAAATCCGTTATCTGAGCCGCTATCATAATTTGCAAGCCTCAAGTACAACGTGCTTTATGTGAAGCAAATGCTTTCACGTGCTTCTGTAAGAAAACATCTTAGTTATTAATAGGTAGCAAGCCCACCTACCACATGCCCTAAGTCTATTTTCGTACAATAAAATCTCTCACTGTAGACAGGAAATTAAGCACTGTAAATATATATTCAGATAAACTCCAACTGCTGCTACTAAGAGAAAAAGGCAGTCGGTGTTTATCATATGGACTATGAAAGAAATGTCAGCTGGTAACACTTCAATCTATTTATATGCTCTCTACCGCAAACTTTAAACTGCAAAATTATCTGTCACTTGGGAATCACTTAAATAAACAGAAAAATGGAAAAATCCCCTCATCAGCAACAATATTAAGCAAACGTTCTTGAAATTCACAGAAAATTGGAAAAAGGGGGTGGAGAGGGAGATAACAGAATGCAGCACTGTCCAGTGATCTCAAACGCTTAATTCAAGTCCAGGAAAAAAAAAAAATCCCACATAGTAGTGGGGACATAATTTGTCCTGAAAACCTTGGAGTCGTGACTGACCAGTCTGACAAACCCGACTTCTATGTGAAAAGCAGGTTGTGCTTCTCCACGTGCGTTCCATTCTACTGCCAACACGGTCTAAGGCACAGCTGTTGTATAAAGGGATATTCCTTCTCCCATTTCCTCTCCTGGCCCCAACACTTCCATCCTTTCCCTGGGTCTGGCACCTGCACTCTTCTGACCTTCTGGGGAATCAATCCGTGGAGCATAAAACTGGCTGCAGGATTAAATGAACGCCAGCGCAGGGAACTGTGTCTCTGGGTGGGAACTGGCATTCACGCAGTTGAGCTGAAGTAGTAAGGTGCACCGTCACTTTCCTTGTAAATACTATCAAAATGCAAGGAAAGGATAGTGAAATATCCACTTGCCCAGCCTACAAATTTCCTTTTCTTCATCACGTGAGCACTCTAGGCCATGTATTGAGAGAAATTTATATGGTTAGCCACAAATAGCATGAACAAATAAGAAAGAGACAGGTT